>JAWWLV010000045.1:28138902-28170884 GCA_035041135.1 Platyrinchus mystaceus
ACCTAAAAAATCCATTGCGCAGGCTTGAAAGGTAAAAACACCTTTCCCAGATCTTCGTTCGCGAAGACTGGTCACATACATAGTATACAGAAAATTGGGCAAAAATTTCAGGCAATTTCTATGCTTTTTCCAAAAACCACAACAACGTGTAGTTTTAACGCCTACACATGGCAAATTATGTCTGCTAGTTTTTATTCTTAAGGAAATTTTCCAGTAGCGCATCAGGGTTTAGAATAGTTGCCCCAAAAGAATGATAGAGTGATGAGAAGCTTTTAAGTAATGATGATTTTTCTCAGAGAATTCCAAAGAAGAGAAGATTCAGTTTCTTAGGAATGTGTGTTTTGGTGGTCAGCTGACCAAAATGGAAGTTACATATTTACAGAGGGATGTAAACAATAGCTAAAGGCAAAATATAAGGCATCTTAACAAATTCAGAGGGGAACAGTGCCTTACCTGACCTTGAAGCATCTGATTTCAGGGTTTGCAGACGTAGTTAATTTCCCGCATATATGAATGAGGAGAATTAAGCAGCTAGGGCAGAGGTTCAGAATAGCCCATATGCTGAGCAGGAATGACCAAATCTTAAGCAAACTGGAAGGATGCACTGAAGAGAAAACAATGTCTAGAAAACCCATGTGTTATCTAGACTGGTGTTTTCCTCTGTTCATAGGGTGTCAAATCCAAAGTAATCTACATAATACAGCTGAGTTAGGTTTCTAAGCTCCCATTATAACTGGTTGTCATCTAGGATGTAATTCAGAATGTTAAAACCTGAAGCATTGGTCTTTTGGCTTGTATTTCAGGTTTAGGAACCCTAACTACCCCTGAGATCTTAGGTATTAACTTAGATATTAAAACTATAGCACATTTTAACAAACATAATTACATTTGAAAGTCAAATGTGAAAAAAACTAGATGTTATTTCTAACTCAATCCCTTGTCTAAAGGAAAAACTTCCTTTTATATTTTCTTCATCCTCCTCCTTCTCACAGAAAACCCAGTCACTTGCAAAAGGTGGAGGCAAACATCCTGCAGCTACTTTGCTCTGATATAACCATTCAGCCTCCTACAGGATACACTTTTTTAGCTGAGAATGATATAAAGGAAGTTTACCAAACACAAATATCTCATGCGTGTTTCTTTGAATATATTGCATCTCGAAATATAAGTTCTTATCATAAACTCACTCTCTGTACATATGCCTAGCTGCATTTCAGCGTATAGCTCTAATCAGAGTAAAATACAGTCATGAACTGTTACCTTTTATTGGCCAGTGCTGCCTGTTGTACAGTTAGGAGTTTGGGGATATTTTTCAAGTCCTTATAGTAAATTAATGAGCTACACAATTTAAAATTCATTCTAGCATTACCACAGCCAGATAAAGTTGGAACTACTTGTTTAACCAAAGAAGTCTGTTTCAATGGTTAATAATAGTCTTATCTGTTTTCTTTGAAATATATTAAAGGCTGAGGGGTTTTTTTGTCTTTTGCATGCTTTTCAGATTGCAGTACTTTGCCATATTACTAATATTAGTGTAATCAAAGCAATCTTGCAATCAGTGGAAGCTAAAACCATATGGTTCTTGTTTCTTTTTTACTTCACTTCTGTTACAGCACTGGCCTCAGTGCAGTTGATTTATGGCAAAGTAAGGAAAAACGGAATCAAGCTCTCAAATTTTAAAATTTCATGCGGGGGGTAACTTCTCATTTGGGAAAAAATTGGGAAAACAAGGAAAATACCGTACACCTTAAGCTTCAAAGATGAAATCAGGGTAATGTCTCAGTTTAAATAGTGACATGGACAAAGAATAATTCATGAATTGTATATGCTTATAGCAGGAGTACAAAATTATGGCTTCTGTGTTCACTGCACACATATATATACACATATGAATTCCATTTGCCAGAGGCATGTTTTAGGATCCTGAAAAAGTATTTACTTTGAAGCATAGCTTTTTTAAAGGACAATGCAAAATTTTTGCCTGTAGTAACTTATACAATCATTTTAATAATTTTATCTTTTAATTTTTTCAGTTATTATTTGAAGGGGACATAAATGTTTACTGCTTTTCTTAGTATCAAGTGAGTCAGGTGATCATTCACTTTTCATGTGGCATAAGAAAATACAATTTGAAAATGTCCATCTGTTGCAAAGGCAGTTGTATAAGAGGAGGAGAATACAGGTAAAAATCATAAGTAATGCTGATGAAAACAGTCATCTCTCTAACTGATGTGACAGTCCTCTGTTACTCATCTTGGATCTTCTTATGCAACTGTGACAAGAATGTAGCAAAAAGTTTCTACTGAACTAAAAGTACATTTCCAAAAGAGCTCTCCTTTAAAAGAATAGCAGTTTTCACAATGCATTTGATGTTGTCTCATTACTCAAAAATTAAGTAGAAAATATTCAGAATATCCTCTAACATGGTACCTAAATCTGCCTAAATCAGCATACTTGTCTTGTTGTCTTTTATCTTGATTTTTCCTCATTGTCACATTTCCTTTCATCACAGTTATGATTTATTGGAACTGCCTCCTTCCAAGCCTTACTTTATGAATAAGGCTTGACAATTCCATGCATTACAACATATTCAGTGTTAAGCATTTTCTTGAAAAGCAATATTCTCCCTAATTTCAGTTTTTTCTCTTTTTCTTGTATTTGAACTCAACAGTTGGACAGACTGTGGAAATGTTTTCATATCTAGTTATGTTTTCTTAGGCTGCATTATCCTGTGATAATCCCAGTGGTGTTTATTTTGTCATTTACGTTTATTTATAGTGGAAAGTCTGGATACAGAAAGTTTGAATACAGTAAAATTTCAGTTCTAGCCCTAACGCATGTAAGTAAACTGTGTTGTGATGGTTGACAGGCTCTATGGCTAGAAATTGGATGTGTACATACATGGATTTAGAACACAACAGAGGCTTATAAGAAAACAGTATCACAAAAAACAATAGCAGAACAGGTTACTCTCTATTAGAGAATACTGACAGGACAGGAATCTGTAGTTCCTATACATAAGAAAACAGAAAAAAAAATGGCTACTGTCTTTAAAAAGATTGTGTACCTTCCTTCTGCTTTTATCTTCTGTCTGACAGGACACATGCCTGTCTGTGTGAGCTTTGAAATTCCCTGCAAAATCCCCGTTGATGGCTATTGCATGGTCAGTTGAAATCAGGAGAACTCTGCGGTGCCTTTTAACATCAGCAAAAAACAACCAAATTGTATGGCAACTTCATACACCTTGTTACATGTTTTAACTTGTTTTGCTGGCTATCTCCAAGCTTGCAAGAACGCTATAGGAAGTTGTGACTGTCATGGAAGACACATTCTTGTTGGATCTCAGACAGCAAAACACTAAAGATAACAAAAGTAACTAAAGAAAGATAGTATGAAAGTATAGAGAAAATCAGTGAGGGTAATGCAGTTCTGGAGTGAATTCTGGGTAAGGCGTGTGAAAAAGGCAAGGAGTCTTCAGCTGGAGTAAGGATGGCTAGAAAGGCAGTCATGAACAATAGGAAGAGGTAAGTAGGAAAAGATTATTCACTTTTCTTCACATTATGAGTATGACTAATCTAGTAAAATTAGCGGGAAGATTGAAAACTATCAAATACTCTTCTTCAAGACACAGAATTAAATTGTGGAACTTCCTGTGACAGGACATTTTGGGGGACAAATTTATAAAAAGAGGCTTGGTTTATCAGCCCTTACTTAAAACTATGTCCTATAGTCCTGAGCCTTTGACTCAGGAGCTACCGAACAGAAGCTTCAAGGTCTCTCAGGAGCTACTTCGACACAGTGGAAAAGAATATAAAAAGAAAGTCATATTCTGCATGCCATGATTTTTTTTTCCTTTTCACTGCATCCGTTACAGACCACTGTTGGAGTTGAGCTCAGCTGGCCTTTGGTCAGACTTGCTGCAGCTGACCTTATACTTCAGCTTCAGGAAAGTGTACTGTGAAATGCCTGAATAATATTTAGCTCTTGGAGAAATGATTAGTTTTACTTCCAAAAGCCTTAAATACTTCCTTTACTGTTTTCAGCAGTTTAGATGTTACCTTCCAAACGATTATGACTTTTAAAATGTTTAAGGAAAAGATGAAAACTAAATTTTGGTTCACTGTGAAGTCTAAAATACCTTTTTTTAAAACTTCAGCAAGTGCCAGTGTTTCAGCTAAAGATTTGACATTCAGGTTCAGTTTGGCTGAACTATACTTTCCCATTAATTTATCCAGTGTTTGAGATATATCATACAGGTACTTTCAGGTTTTTTATTACACCAACACAGGAACACTATACTCCTTCCCTTTTATGAAACAAAATACTTGGTATTTTATATTCATTGTATTCTGTCATTAGAAGAAAATGGAAAAATCCAAAAGATCATTATTTAACTCTCCTATGCTTAAATATAGCAACATACCAGAAAAGAATATTACAGAAAAAAATCACGTAGCTCATAGACTGATTGACAGTATTAGTTTTTTGCTTCAATAGAGTAATCCTTTGATGCAATAATGATTTAATTTAATTCAAATGCATATTCTGCTTTCACCTCTTGGTAGGACATTTAACAACTGAACTATATTTATACAGTATTTTTAGTTGCTTTGAGAAATCAAAGCCAGCTAAGAAGGGTTTAGAGTGATTTAAAATAATCTTTGGAAGACTCATTAATTTTTTTTCCCTTAATAATCTAGAGGGGATTGCAGACATGATCACAGGGGTGAAGAAATGAAGAAGGGAACACTTTCTAGTCATGATAGTTCTTAGGTGTTTTAATTTTCACTAGCAAGACATTAAACTGCCTTATTCATATCCTTGTAGTATTTTTCAGTTAAGCAGTTAACAATCTATCTTGGTTTTGATGGGTGCCTTAGAGTGGTGGTGTACACATACCTCTCAGTTTTATGCACCTAACCTAACCAGAATCCTTTTCCTTGACAAGGAGAGTGATTCTCCATCCAGAGACTAGTGCAGCACTGTAGCAGGTTACCCAGAGAAGCTGTGCACTTTTCATGTGTGGTGATCTCCGTGACTCAGCTAGAGAAAGCTATGGCTGACGACATCCAGTGTTGGTGACAGTCCTGATAGGAGTGAAAAGTCAGACTAGACAGCCCCAGAGGTACAGCTGGGTACAACCAGGCATTTTGTGCTCCTACAGACTGTGTAACTTCCAAACTTGGAATCTGCTGACAATAGATTAAATGATAAATGTTTCATTAGAAGTACATTTTATACTGTGATTATTTGGCAGGTTTGTATTCATGTATAAGTAGATTTATTTGTTGCTACAGATATGAAGAGTAGATGAAATCACATATTTGCTAATGTGAATTTATCTTTTAAGTGACAGTGACCATAGCAAATACTTATATTTTTGCCCTCTTTTATTTGTATATATATATATATTTAGATATATCAGATAGTACCTACTTACATACTGAAATGCTTCATGCAGTTTTCAGAAAACTCAAAGGACTTCAATGTCAAAATATTCTTGCCTTTAAAGATTAGTGCCATATATTTTACTTTCATCATATTCCAAAGTCTGTTCAGAGAAGCAAGAGTTAGAGAGCTAACAACAGATTTCTTAGAAGTAGGTACTGAAATAATACTATCTGGTCTGTCTTCTGTGCCTGTTCAACATAGTTTTATTAAGCCAGTGGGAAGGGAAGGAAGAATATTGTTTCTGTCAAAGTGGGAGTTGTCAGAAGGATCCTTCATCTAAGTTCATGTGAATGTTTTAGTTGGCTCTAGCTACAAAGTGGCTGAAGTAGAGAAATTCTAACAGAAGATCAGTTTGAAAATTTCCCCTGCAGAAGCATGAAAATCTGCTTGATTTTTTGCTTTTCAACTTCTTCTAAACCAAGGCTGCGAGCCATTTTAGAAGATGTGTTTTAGAAGAATCACAGAATCACAGAATATGCCAAGTTGGAAGGGGCTTCATGAGGATCATCGAGTCCAACTCCTGGCCCTGCACAGAACTATTCCCAAGAGTCACACCGTGTGCCAGAGATCCATCTTCCTGGGCTCAGTATAGGAGAAACTAAATAAAAGGCTGTTTAAACTGTACTCTTGAGAAGCAATATTTAGATTATATAGGCTATATATTAAAAGACATAGTGATCCTTTCTGTGCTTTAATTCTGTAGCTCGGCATTGTTTTCTAATACTGCTGAGCAGAAATAAGTGAAATGTGGAACCTAATGTGGCAGCCTAAGTCACTCATCTGAACAGCTGCCTGAGTATAGGCACTTGGTGGCTCATTTAGATATTATCTGTAAAAAACTGTTTTCCTCATTTATTTCCATGGAAGAAGATTTTGTCTTTAATGGGGCTTCTAAGTTATGATTTTCTATAATAATAGAACCCATGATAGGTTATTTCAAATCTTTTTCTGACATTACACAATGTGAAGGTAAAAAGTTTTATCAGCCGTTAAAAGACGTGTTTGCACTCAGTTACAACGGCTGTTACTACTGCTGAAGTAACTAAGTAAACTCACAAAATTCCTCTGAAGTACAACTGCAACTGTTGCCTGGGTCACAGGAGGACTTCCTCTTGCATGTACAGCTTTAAAAGAATACATTTTAGAAAGGAATACTAGTGGTCTTCTACTTAACAGTCCTTGCAAAAGATTCTTTAATGGCTATTATTATATGTGAAGGGGAAGAGGTATCTGAGAAGAAAACTATGTTTATTGACAGTTAAGTGATAACCCACTTACTGAAAATTCTCTGATTTTCCTCAGAGTCCAAGTCATCTTTTCATTTTGGCAGCCCATGTCTGTGGCATGCCTAGATCCAGTGGTAGAGAAGCCACAGCTCCTGCCTGCCAGCACTGGCAACATGTGAGGTGCCATTGCTAGAACAAAACCAAATGTTTTCTTGGTGCTGGATTTTCAAGTAGGAGAAAGCCTACTTGATGGACGAAACACCATCCATCAGCAGCACTTCAAATACGCTTTTCTCATAATAGTTGTAAAGCTGTTCTGCAGGTGCACAGCAAACCTTAACACAGCACAAACCATGGGCAAATGGATAGACAGCTTTTTTTCCATCCCATACATCTACTCTCCTGCAAAAACAGTAATTCACGGGGTTGTGAATCACTCCAACGTGCCTTTCTTGAAAGGCTTATGGCACAGGCATGAGGAAAATTTCCTCGTGCGCAAACAAAAGTATTCCTAGACAAGAGAAAGTTGGACCCATGATTTAGTAACGATGCCAGTGATGCAAATGATGCCAGCGATGCAGGATAAGCATATTCTAATTAGTTCAGTTATTTTCCATTTACTATGTATAGGGATAGCAGAATTTAAATCATGTCAGTTGATACTACCTATTTCTTTTGCAGTAGTTTTTCATGAAGATAGTACTTCCAGCTGGGACAAGAGGAATTTCTTTTCAGAAGCCAGTTGAAAGAACTACAAACCCATCCCTTTCTTTTATGCAGTTTAACTGAACCTGAAGAAATTTACTTTCCCCCCCTTCTGTTTTTCTGTTTTCCCTGAGTAAATACAAAAACACCGAGGAAACAGATACTAATGAAGCCTAATAGTTGATAAAGAAACCAGTAAATGGAACAGGCAGAAATCCCTTCTCATTTTTTCAGTTGGCCTACTTTTTTCCCAGAAGCAAGGAGAAACAGAATATGAGAAGGCTTTGCAGTTAAATTTCTTAAAGTAAAAAGGAGAGATAAAAGACAACTCTGATGGAATATAGGTCTTTGGATCCTGGACCAAAAAGATAATATTATATACAGGAAAATGGATAGGAATTTGGTCATTCTTTCAGAAAAAAACCCAAATCTGTTTTGCAAAACAGACACAAAGGCAGACTGTCATGATTGAATGTTTTAGGTCAGTCAAAGAATCACCAGCAAAGATATAGACAAAAGTAAGTTTAATATAAAAGCGAAAGTGCAACAAAGTTCATTGGCAAGGTTCACTCTTCTGCTTACTAGATGGTTAAAGCCCACAAAGAAAAATCAAACTAAAATCTCAAATCAATCAATCTAAAACTAAAATCAGTGTATAATGATCTATATGGAGGCTGGGGATGGAAAAAGGTAAAGATGGGAAAGGGTAAGGATAAAAAGGAGTAAGGGAGACCCTCCTGTTGCATCACAAGATTCCGAGTGGACCCCCTAGCCAAACTTAGCCCCAGACTAGACCAATGGTTTAGGCCTAAAGGTTTTAACAGCTCTTAAACCTAGCAGCACTGAATTGAAAGCCTAATTTAAACATTTTAACAAAAAGATTTTATAATATTTACTATAAGCACAACCATAACTTACAGACCTAACAAAATTCAATGTGCTACATTGAAATACAATGTACTACAATGTACTACAAAATTCAAATCTAATGTACTTAAGAATCTAAGAGAGGAACATTCATAGTTCATTTGCTACAGCATATTCACACTTCTATGCACACAGACCTAAAGGAGTGTGTACAAGGTATATGTCTGTGAATAAATAATGCCCCTCAAGTTCAGTGAAATACATCAAATGCCTTTGCATCTTCTCAGCAGGTGAAGGGAGTGTGGTTATCAGCCCAGGCTCTATTGTTGGTGTTCGGCAGTGGTCCTCTGAGCATAGTAAACTTGAGAGTTTGCTGGCTCTAAGAGATGTCCCACTGAGAGGGAGATTGCTGGTCACAGCCCACTGTGGTCCAGGAGAGCTCAAAGGATCTCACTTAGGAGTGCTGTTTATAGGATTGCAAGACCATCGTTATAAGTTATAGTAATTTTCCATCCTGGCTGTGATTTGGGTTGGTAACTTTCTTTGAAAGTTCAGTAATAAAAATGTTGTTCCACTTTTGTTGTTTTAAGTTTCCAAGTCTGTTCATTAAAAAACAGGAGCTCATTAGACAACGTAAGTACCTGGAAGAATTGTCAGTGTTTCTGATAAGCTCAGGAGGAGCTTAGCCCAGGTGCTGTTCATCAAGGCTGAGGCCTGAGGAGTGTTTCTGAGATGATAGGGCAGCCCAAGGAGGGGAATGGGGATGGTGGTACCACCAAACAGACTCATTTCTTAGCAAGTTACAGAATTTACATTACAATTTTAAATGTTTTATAAATAATATAAAATACCAGTCCTGGCAAGAAAACTTTCTCTTTTCCTTACTCTTACTACATGTATAATGAAAAAAAGTGTTGCAGGGACTGCATCATTCAGATAATCAGTCTGCATCTACCTGAACAGCATGTGAGGAGTGCACCTGTAGACAGAAGCAGTGGCGTTGCAGATCCAGCTCCCCACAATATGCTCATGTCAGGTTTTACTTTGCACTACCTCTGTTCTGGTTCCCGCACAGGGTAGCCAAGACAACTTCACAGTTCAAAATAAACCCCAATAAAGGGAGTGGCTGAGATACTTGCTTTAAAAGCACACTCCTCCTCAAACTAGAACAATCATGTAAACACCCTTCCCAGATGTTCTGTAGCTGGAAACTAGCAAAACTGATGTCATCTAATACAAATCAGTTCTTCAACAATCTTTCCTGACAACAAAGCAGAGAGAGTTTTGCCACAACAGGATCATCTCACGATTAGCTAAGGAATAGCCTGCAGTTTGTATATGTTGGCAGAGCAAAGACTTTCCCACTGAAAAAGAGAAGTTATTCACATATGACAGCTTCACAGATGACCAGTAACTAATTTCCTGGTTCACGGATCTGACAAAAGTAAGATTTTTAAACAGGTCTCTACATTATTTTTTTTTTCACAATACAATATAAAAAGACACTAATGTTGGGAAAAGGGCCAAAAATATTGTATAAAATATCATATATACTTATATAAATACAAGTAACATTTAAAGATAATAATGACAAAACAAAGTGTGACAGAGGCTTGGGAAATACATCAAAGTCTGATATGTTTTGCTGCCTGTTTCATTTAGGCATTAAATTGATTTCTTTTGAGTATAATCGGAAGAGTGTTGCATGCTGTTCAAGATATCAATAAAATTTAGGATCTCCTTTGAGAAGGATAAAGGATTTCATCCTAGGCATTATGTGATTGAGATGGCAACACAGAATTTAAAATACAAATAGAAAGCTGTGGATCAATGGGACTTTACCATAAAGATCTTGCTGAAGGAAAACCCATCCAGCATTTGTTCTCTTCGTTTACTCAGATAGATAAACAACCACTTGTAAGAAAGGCTCCTTAGAATAGGAGACAGGAAAAAATGTAGGTTAACTACATGCATCCCATAGAAATTTTATTTGATGTTAAGCTACATTCTGACTATACGTTTCTGTAGATAGTTTAGTCCTAAACTTAAAAATACCAACTGCAGGAACTGTGTACCAGACAGTAGTAAAGCCTGTGGAAGATTTCACAATTTTTGCTTGGGGCTGTTGGAAAAAAGTCACAAATTTAAGGTGTGTATTTCATTGTTTATTTGAAAGAACTCTTGATATGGAGTTCACACATGGTGTGTTGGAGTGGTAGTTAGGTGTGATACTGATTTGATTTTGACCTTGACTTATTTTTTTTCCTATGGCTGTAGTTTGCAACTGCTTGTAAACTGGATCCATAAGATGCTGGTTGAGAGGAGAGATTATAACACTGAGGAGAGAAAGAATCTTTAGGCGCTAAATATATCCAGCTCATAACTGGCCAGACTTCAGAGGGAGCTCAATAGTCCTCATGTTTTAGTTTACATCCATGTTTATTTGTACATATCCATTAAGTCTTTATCTGGTGTTTCTCTGGTTTTTAAAGGTTGTTAAAACTGACAATTGCATTAATGCACAGAATTAAATCTTGTAATTTTTTCTCAGGCAAAACTTTTATGAACTTCCATTCATGAGCTGCAGGAGTGTACTGGCTTTAATGCACTGGTGAATGGTGTTTCCAGGAAAGTATGAATCCTGACCTGTGAGTCAGTAATCTAACAAGAGAAAAAAAGAAGACATGATCTATTTAATGTGCATTTATTCTGCTAATGTTCTCTTAATGTGCTGTCTATGGGTAGGATTTGCTTCATTGCAGAAAGCTGATAAATATATCTCTGCAACAGTGCCTATACCTTGTAAGAAACCGCTGTAATGAGGTGAATTGCTAACTATTAATTCTGGAGCCGGCAAGAACATCTCAAGGGGAAGGTTTATTATTCCTTTCTCTTCATAGAATAGTAGCAGGAAAATAAAAGTTTCTTTATACTTGCTCATCATTCAACTTCACTGAACAACCTTTTTTTCATGTTTTCCTCCCTTAGAAGCATCCAAAATATTTACTTGTGTCTTTCCAACTGCATTATCCTAGTCTAACAAAAGCAAAATACATTTTTTGTGGATATTCTTAAACATGAAACCTGACACTTATTTTTTTCCTATGGCTGTTTATTAATTAAAGACCACTACTTATATTTAGGAATAAAAACTAAAGACAAGATTAATGTGCCTCATAAATCACTAAAAAATACAGATAAATATACCCCTGTACTTTCACAGTTGCCAGAATGTGTAGTTGTTATGTATGAAAATATATTTGGACATAACATTTGTGTTTATTTTAAGCATAGAATTCCTCAGTTTATGGATACTTTAAAAGCAACATTTCTGATATTTTCCAATATTTTCTTTATTTTATCTTTCACTGAGGTGGATATACTGCTTCCTATGGAAAATCTTTTAGAAATGTACTCTTTACAGGTGAGTGGAGCTGATGAGGGAAGGATTAGTAGGATTCTCATCTTGTTTTTCTGAGTACTTGGACACCACAAAGGACTTAGGAAGAAATCTTGACTTCAGAAAGCATCCCTACAGCAGTAGGAGAAAGGGTTCCCCAGGGGTACAGAGATCAATTTTGAGACATCAGAAGAGAAAAAGGCTGGAATTAGGTGGGAATGGGGGACAGGGGAGAGCATGGAGCAGCAGAAAGACTTGGTTTGAGAGAAGACCAGAGTCAGGAGGTGTAGGGTGGTGAACACGGAAAGAAGGGGGACAATAAGAGGAGTATGGCTGAAATTATTCTGTGGGAAAAGCTCTACAATTCTGGCTTCATGGCATATGATGTGGACTGTGATGATGATTGTCCCTGGTGGGGCAATGGAAAAACCAGGACCACGCAGAAATACTTGTTTTCACCTTTTGTGGTAGAAACAGAAAGGGAAATAGCTGTCTTGGTCTTAGAGGCTGTCTTCTGAATATATCCCTGATGGCATCTGCAGAGAGCTTCTCGCATGGGTCAGGAGACACTGCCTTTCATATCTGCCTTTCTAACAGCACTTAAATTCACTACTGAAAGCCAACTGTAAACAAGTCAGGCCTTCTGTATGCAAGTGGCTTATGGTCCCCTTTTTGTTAGGTGTTTTGCCAGGGGACAAGCTGTGTATAAGTGTATAGAACACCTCTAGGCACATCCTGTTGTTTGGTATTTGGTCAGCTCATAAGCATACTGCTCCTTGGACAGGGAGGGCACACACTGTTTTTTGTTATCAATCAATTTCATTTCCATCTGGTTTCCTTACTTTTTCATTTTTTTGGATAGGAAATACTGTAAGAATTAAATACTTGAAGGTAACCTCCAGATGCTTATTTGGACAAATTCTCACTTCAAAGCCACATGTTTTTTCAACCTCAGGACCTTCTTTTGCTAACTTAAAATCAAGAAAGCCCCTTATTAATAGGAGGTAAAAGATAGATGTGAAATTAAGAATTAAGTTCTTTATTTAACCTGAAAGAGGCTGAAACTTTTCAGTCAGACGTGGAAAACCTACAGATCCGTTTTCTAGGAGCCTACATGATGCTGGACCAGATGATGTGCTTTATTTGTCCTTGCAAGAGGTCTGATGAGAAAACGTGACTGCTGTTTTGGGACCTAATTCTATGAAAGAACACTTGAAATTTGCTGTTGGGTAAAACAGAGCTGCCTGCTGAATTCTGTGACGGTCCTAAGGAGCTGCTGTAACAGTGCCACTGGACAGCTCTCCAGCAAATGTCTGTGATCAACAGCAAGACGAGCAGTAAGCTGGGTCCACCACTGCCTATCTACCATCCTGATATAGACAAGCCCTCTCTGGAATGAAAGAATAGCCTGTTTTCCATCTCCTTTGGCCCATCTCCAAGACTGAAAGCCAGGCACAGTTTGGCTTTGTTATGTTTTCATATAGATGCTCTTTAACCGGGAGCTGGACCATGGCAACACAAGCCACTTAACAACAGCAATTCTTATGCTTGTTTGTCAGAGTGAGTCATGTAAAGTTTGTAAGGCTTAGATTAATATTTTCTGTCTTAACATATTTGTTTAAGAAAGACTCTTGTGACTTTAACAGATGTAAATGCCATGTTGCTAGAAGTCAGCCATCTGGACTTTGTAATCTGGCAGGTAAACAAACAGACCAGGCTCTTTGACATCTCTCAGATTATTGCTTTTCATATGAACATTAACATTTCCAGAGGTGTCTCTTTGCTTCATCACATTTCAAAGAATCCATTAATTTTGTTTTAACATGCTTAAATATTTATTTTGACCTTTTACCTTCTGGTATAATAACCTCCTGGCTTGTTGGACTGGCCAAATCAAAATACACTGATGTGTACTGAATGGCCTTGTTTCTTGTATAAACACACTGCATAAACAGCTCTTGCAGAACAAAAAAGTGGGTCCTTCTCTGTATTGTAGCAAGTCTCTTTGTCTGTTTCAGATTATCCATACAGGTAGGGGCTTTGCTGAGATATGCCAGCTGGTTTTCCAGCCTCTGTACTTTGTGGACTTGCTCGCATCCAGGATTATTCCCCCACTGTGAGTAGTGCTGAAGTAAGACCAATACTGTGTTGTTATCTGTTCGATGCACAGGTGCCGCTGTTGGAGTACCGACTCTGCTCCTGGTCCTGGTGGTGCCTGCCCTGGGTGTCCTTGCCTGCTCAGGATTCTGAATGTAGCTGGATTTATCTTGTCCTCTGCCTAACACAAAGGACTCCCTTTGAAGATGAGGACTGCGACTCTTTTTGATTCCTGTGGCACCGTCCTAAGCCAAATAAATTACACTTTAAAATGAATTACCCTACCAATTTCCTATGAACTTTAAGAGGACTGAGGCATCCAGGAACTCCTTCATGAAGTAAATCAACTTTTGAACGGCTAAGAAATATTTTTAACTTGTTCCAATATGCCTTATAAAACACTTATGCTGATCTGTGACAGTTGCATGATTTGGTCCAATGGGGCAAGTTACAGTGTTAAAACCCAATAACATAGGCTGTACAGTGAAAGTAAAATCACCATACGTAGGTGCTTTAACTTGAATAACAAATTGTGAAATATAATAGAGATTGAAATGTTGATTGTATGTGATAAATGTAAGAGTACTACGTCTGTCTGTACTATCCTATATGTTTTGTGTACTGCATATTTTTGAATGGCCCCATCATCATTTATTGGGATTACCGGTTTTTAGAGAGACAGTCAAAGCAAAAACATTTCATTATTTAGAGCTGTATTTCTTGAGGCTATTGGATAGAATTTGAAGGACTTGAAATAAAAGTCAGTGATAAGGGTTTTTTTATTTTAAATATGTTCAGAACACCCGAGAAATGGATAGCGTGCTCAGCTTAAAGGAATTTGCTGACACAAGTTTTACCATATTCTTTTCTTAAAAGAATTCTGTTGACAAAATCTGTTATGGTCATTGTTGCTGATTTGAGGAGTCAAATGTCAGCTTTCAGGGAAGCAGCGTAATGTATTTGTTTTTATTTAGTCCTATTACTATTATTGTTATTAAGGTAGCAATATAACACTTTGGAGTTTGGAGATGGAGTCCATGCTAAGATCAGCCAAGTGGACCATGAAGTGGTAGGAAACATATGTTATTTTTTAAAGTGAAAAGATTTAAAATATAAAAAAGAAAAAGATATACAATGAATGGCAGAAACAGAGTAGCACAGTAAAAAAATTATTATATTTACATTTTTATGCTGCAGATGCCAGGTGTTACCTTCCTGTATTGAAGGAGTACATTTGGGAGAACTATATGCTTTTTCAAGAACTTGATATTATTCTAATGTTCATAGTGTTGTAAATAAGAGTTTTAAAGTTCTGAGACCATTTCTCTATTTCATAGAGTACTGAATGATCCAACTGTGTGTTAGTACGTGCAAGTCAGATCCCAACTGTTAGTCAAAGCTAAATGTTTACTATGGCCTTTGCAAAATGGGAACTCTTAGAGATAGAGAATGTTTTTGTTCTGACTGTGTCTAGAGTGTTTCAGTGTTGGGTTTCTTTGTTGGTTTGTTTGGGGTTTTTTAAGTTGTTAAAAAAAAGCACATTCCTTTCTTTTTCCATGGTGTGCTGGGAATTAGTTTGAGTGTGAATGGTGAAGAAACACCGTGGTATTGAATCAGCTGGCTCAAGTAATAGTGCAATGTCTGATGCTTCAAGAATTATAAGCTTTGAATCATATTTTATTAGCACAACCTTGCTAGCTACTTAGAAATAGATTTTATCTTTTTAGAATGGATACTGTAGGGGTCTGTAATAATAATATTTACATGAAGCAAGGATAGGTCTATTAATAATTTACACCCCTTTCTTTTATTTGTATAATTTTGTACTATATATTTACATGTAAAAGTGTAGAGTCTTCATTAAGAAATATCAATAATACTGTTTTAGTTTAATTTTAACTATTTGTTACAAGATGAAAATTTTTTAAATAGGTGAAAGTGATAACTTCCCTATAGAGGAATGTCAAAGTGTCAAACACTACCGAGTTTCATAAATTGTGTAATTATTTGAAAGAGAAATAAGCTGTCTTCATACATAAGCAACTAATATGCTGTAAGCCTTCTGTAAAAAAAAATGTGGTTTATGGTGTTTCATTTGGTTTTGGTTTTTTGCAGTATGACTCATTTTTATATAATCTACAACCACAACTAAATCTTTTGCCAAATGCATGATTGCCTTTTACTTTTCTAATACATGGTGTAAGAAACAAAACTGTTTCATTTTTGCATGGAAATGACCTGGAAAGGAAAGCCACTTCATTTTTATAAATCAGCAACACAGATGAGTTAGGTGTCACATACCGATCAGATAGTTGGAGATTTTTCTGTTTCACATAATTGTGTAAATTTGACTGGGATCTTCAGTTTCAAATTCTTGTCAAGGAAAACTAACTAGTGTGTCATCCGCTTTAAAATGCAAGGTTCTTAATTAAAGTTTATATAGATAGACATATTTGTTGTTTCTTTATATTTCAGGAAAATTGATATTACTATTATTTGATACTGATAAATATTGAACTGGTTTTTTAGTTACTTTTTATCTTTTTTTTTTTCCAAATGAGTAGAGCAGGACCGTGCTTTGTCCTTTTTATGAATGAAAAGTAAATTACAATTAAATAAATGTATTAATGTTACTCAAAGTATAACAGCTGTCTTTTGAATTGGAGCTTTCTAATTTCCTAACAGTGATGTAGTCATCTGTGACAGAATAGGTGTGGATGGAATGAAGTCCTGTGTATCCCTGCCCTGCCTTTTTGTGAATTCTGATGGAGTTTAAGAGCTTTTTTGGCTGTTTTTCTTTGATTATAGGTGACATAGATGGAAAAATTTTCTAACATCAATAACACAGAAGATCCTGAGAGGTTTTTGGCATTTTTGGAAGCAAGAGATAACCAAGCAGAGTATTTTTTCAGGTAATATTTTTTACTCCAGTAGACAAATGTTGTAGTTTAACCCCAGCCAGCAGCTAAGTCCCACAAAGGCATTTGCTCACTCCCGAATAGAGGGTGGTGGGGAAATCCCAAGAGTCAAACTGAGAAACCTCGTGGATTGAGATAAAAACAGTTTAAACAAGAAAAGCAAAAGCTGCACACAAAAGCAAAACAAAACAAGGGATTCATTCACCACTTCCCATAGGCAGGCAGTTGTTCAGCCATCCCCAGGAAAGCAGGGCTCCATCATGGGTAGTGGTGACTAGGAAAGAGAAACACCATCTCTCTGAATGTTCCCCACTTCCTTCATCTTCTCCCAGCTTTATATACTGAGCATGACGTCATTTGGTCTGGAATATCCTTTTGGTCATTTTGGGGTCAGCTGTCCTGGCTGTCCCTTCCCAGCTCCTTGTGCACCCCTCTACATTTCTTCCAGAGATGATTCATTTGTCTTTAACTTTTTTACCACTTTTTGCTTTGGGGTTTATTGATTCCAGGAGGTAAGAAAACATGATTTATTTTTTTTTTTTTGTATAGGAACAAGCATAATTGCTGACCTGGTCTTTTTCTAATCAGTACTGAGCAAGCTGGAAGGTACTAGAAGTACCGAGCAATCTGTCAGGAACATGGGGTCACAGAGAGCATGAACTTAGTTAATACAGTGTATTTCTCTACTTTGCACCTTCCAGAATGTCCTTGCTGTGATGTGATAACGTGGTGGCTTCTGGACAGTGCTCTCCCAGCACTCAGCCTTTCAGCAAACATAAACTAAAATGGGTACTTCCATAGAGCATAGCAGAACAGGAGGGAATATACCTAAGTTTAGCTTTATGTTTCATGGCAGGGTATTTTCATCAATAAAGGATTTACGTGCCATGGCCAGCTTTACTCCACCTGAATTCAGGTATCTCCATTACCAACACCATGTATGGGAAGCCAGGCAGGCAGGTTTCAGTGAGCCCTTTAGCCCTGAGGCAGGCTGATCACCCTCACCTCTGCCCATCACACACAGGGCTTATCTTGGGGAGCTGTGCTCATTGCTGAGGTTAGGTGGGACCCCACGTGGGTGACTGGCTACCTCCTAGGGTTATAAAGGGAATCTGAGGGAGACTGTGTGCCCTAAGAAAGGCAGCCAACATACTTCTTTTTTTATTCAAGGTCTTGAAATGCTGGAAAACTTGTATTAATTATCAGTGGCATACTTGAACCTTATTATACCAAAAGTTAAATCCTGTGGGATGTTTGCTCAAGAAAAATTGAGTCTGTACCATCCTAGCACAGATGAAACTCAGGGCAACTGAAGTGAAGGAGTTAGTACTGTGAAATAAGCCACTGGAGAAATAACAAACAGAAAAATAAAAAGATTCTTTCTAATGATATCATTAAAAATCAAAGTCTTGTTGACAATATTAGCTTCCCAGGAATTAATGAACTAGAACCTACTGTGAGAATAATTGCATGTAAACTACGATAATGTTGATGTTATGCCAGAAGCTGTGATGTCTGTTGAGAATTTACAAAATCAAAACTCATAGGAAGTCAACTCCATTTATGACCTATAAATATGCAAGTAGACACAAGATGAAAAAAAATCTCATGAGAACATTTGTAAAACTACAGTGTGAGAGCTTGTGTCTAGAAGATCCTCTTCTGAAATGACAAATATATCATCAGTATTTTAAGCATTTCCCTTTTCCTGGGTATTTGTAGAAAATGGTGGTGTGTTTTCTGATTTCCTTATTACTAGTATTACTAACTAATAATTTTTCATTGGCCTAGTTTTCTCTGACAGTTTCTTGGGATAAATATGAAAAAATAAGTTATACCTTTTTGCAGCTCTTCATCCCATGAGTAGATTCTCCATGAACACATCAACAAAGGAGAGTGTGCAGCTCCTCACAGCCCTGCTCTGCCATTGCCAGTGATATCTCCTGTGCCAATGCCAGAAACTGTTAAAGGTATTCAAGCAACTAATGTAACGAAGCAGCTGAATTTGGCAGGTTTGCCATAAAGAGCCTTAAAAATCCATGAGGTTCTGAAATCAAGTAAAGTGTATGTTGGGCAATAGCATTACTACACCTCTATGTAACAGTGACACAGCACAGTGGATTGAGGGTGGATCCATGAAAATAAGATCTGTCTGACTGATTAGTAAATAGGCGTTTGTTTGTTTTGTTTGGTTGGTTGGTTTTAATGGTTCATAAGCAGAAAGCTTTCAAAGAACAACAGGTGGAAGAGAAGAGCAAGTCTCAAGATAGGCATCTATCTGCAGACCCATTCAGGAAACATGCTAGATCTGTTTCCTTTGAAGGTTTCACCTGTTTCCTTGAGCCAATCTCTGTAGGGAAGGATCAAAGGAGAAAATGTGGAGTGAGCCATTACCAGTCCAGAAAGAACTTTGCAGTGGGCCATAGTGGATGGGGAAGGGATCCAGAGATCTCCTGGGGATGTCAATCTGGGAGGAGCATGGTACCCCTGCCCCAGGACTTTGGGTGAGAGCAGACAGGGTAAGTCTCAACAAAAGTGCAGCTGCTCTTGTCATCACAGGCAAGTAAGAAATATCTCCAGTATATTATGTATGCAAACATCATGTCCACTGTGTGTTTATCACTGGTGGAGCTTTGAACAGCATGACAAAGCAGTAAGAAGTGTTTCTGAAAGCTTCTTTTCCCTTCTGCATTAAAATTAGTTGAAAATGGTATAAAGTGAAGATTGCGGAGCTGCAAAATTTAGCAGACAAAAGGCCTTAAGTCTAGAGGAAGTGGATGGAGTGAGGGGGCATGCCCAAATTTCATGTGTTCACTTCATGGAGCAGCAAGGATGGAACAGGTCATGGAGCAGAGGACTATAAATGAACAAGCCTAAATGAGTTATAGGTCTTGGATACAGTTTGTAAGCATTAAGACCATTGAATGAATGAAAGCAGTCACTATTGGTACCAACAGCTATAAGACACCTCGTTCTCAAACAAGACTGCAGGGTTTGGGTCTGAGCTCTGTTCCACAAAGATGCAGCCAGTGCCAGGTGGCCACAAAGTCTCTTCAGCTGCTCTGTGTTAAACAGCAGTGCAATCAGCCACATGCTCGTGGGAACAGTAACTATGATTAAGGGGCTATGAAGGACATTTTGTTGACCAGTGAGTAGATTGTCTGTGACTGGTACTCTGACCCTCTTTCCTAGTATCTAGTCTCTTGTCTCTAGTTCCCAATCCTGATCTCCTATGAGACGTATTGACAGGACCTTAAAGTTATTTGTATATGCAAACTGCTGAAAGAACTGTGTAAAGGGATTAAACAATAGCTATATCAAATATATAATCACCTCGATTCTTTGTAGTATAACTGCAAGCAAAATCTACATAAAGCATATGTACTTGTCGTTAAGGATACATAAAAAAGCATTATGTGGATTTTTGAAGATACCCATTTAAAGTATCCGTCTTTGGCTCATAACAGGAAGCCTCCATTAATTTCCTTGACAAAGTGTGTGTGCTCAACCAAAAATGAAAAGTAACTCACATTAAAAAAAAAAAAAAAAAAAAAAAGTAAATATGTAGAATGAAGATGTTTTAAAAAAATCCTTCAATTATGGATGTTAATGTTTCTGTCCTTTAAGCATCAAAAAGTAATTTTCTGGAGTGAATATATTAAAATTACCTCTTATTACAAGCTAATGACTGCCAGACATTAATAAACTATTCCTAAATGCTTATCATTAGGTATAATAATGACTAAGCTCACAAAGCCTTTCATGCTTATGTGCCTGTAAAACACAGCATGGAGAGCCATGGTGGTATAGTCTTTTTTAAACATTAATGCATGATGGTAGAAACAGAACAGTTTGGGTCAGAAGTGACCTTAAAGATCATCTAGTTCCACCCCCCTTTCTTTCCACTAGACCAGGTTGCTAGGACAGTAAAAAACCAGTTGCTTTCTACCACACAATAAGAGGAGAAAGCTTCACTGCAGCCCAGAGTAGTTTTAAGAGCTGTGGGAGCCTTTCCGCATTTTGTGGTCAGTGTTCCACTTACAGGTAGATTCATTTCTTGGCTAAACCTCCATCCACTATTTATTTCGCCAATGCCTGTACACTTGTTCAACTGTCAAAAAGATCAGCCTTTGTAATGATCGGGCTGAAGGGCAAATTCATCACATTATCCATTTAAAAAAACTTCCCAAAAGGACAACACAAAACCTGATCCTGCCTGAAGGCATTTGTGGCAGGTCCTGACTATAATGACAGCAGACTGGTGCTCAGAAGATTGCTTCTGGAGAATGCGTGCAGCAGAGATATAGAATTGCTTTCTTCTCTAAAATGTTTATTTTCTAAATGTTGTGATATTTTTATGTATCTCCTGCCTCTTTTTGTTTGCTGCTGTAATGTTGCAATCTACGTACCCCAAGCACTTGATGGATATCTTTAAAAGTCACAAAGGAGTTTCTAAGTTTTCATTTTTGCCATGCTGTGCTCCTCAATGATAAGGAGGCACAGAAGATACCTTGAACTAACTTCCCTCCCATAATGAGGGGGTAGAAGAGTTCATTAGTGAAACACTGGTCTATTTAACATTGCACATCCGCAATGACACTGACCTCAGGGAACAACTCTGACCAGCTCGAAATCTCCTTACCTTGACAGCTCAGTGCCTTTCAGTTGTGCTGAGACATCTTCAATTTTCTCATGTATGAGTCATGAGATTTATCAGCTGTACATTGTTATGGAAAACATTAAAGCAAGCATAGAAAATATAATTGTTTATATCACTTTGATTGGTTTGCAATGTCTTAAATCAGCTAACAGGGTAAGTTAGTTTTTAGCTCAAATAATTTCTTAAACCACTGAATTAATTTCCATGCTGTATTTTCTGTTTATTCCTATCCTGCCATGTAAAATATCTCTCCTTTTTCTTTCTTTTGAAGAAGTACAGCTGGCTGAGCTTAGAACATATGCTAAAGACCTGAACAACTTGACTGACTTGTTTAAATCCAGTCCTCAAAGTCTAAAGCTCCCAAGAGTCTAAAAACATCATTCTTTCTCCAAAGAAATATGGGAAAGTATAAAATGTGTTAGTACCTCCCTATGGCTGCCCCCTTTGCACAGCTCACTGGGGTTTACTCAGGGCTGCACAGGTGCCCATGTCCTTCAGGAAAGATGGACAGGAAGCTTGGAGCAACAGCTCTGGCCACTGAATGCCAAGATGATCCACACACCACCCTCAGGCAATAACTGGTAACAAAAGGAATGCATGATTTTTCCTATCATCCTGTTGATAAATGTTCCCAAATCCGTCACAAGGGCAAATAGGTTTGGGGGATTTTTTTCTTTAAATTGCTCTCAGGACTTTCAGATCACAGCTCCAGCTACCTTGGGCATTCAGCAGGGCACTGACCAGACCGTTGCTGTTGTTGTGAGGACTTTCAGTAGTGATGAACATCAGCTTTCCCCCTTGGAAAATCAGAAGCACAAGGAGAAAGGGAAAGGGAGGGCAGTGCGTGCTCCAAGCAAAAAAGAGACAGTGAATGAAGAGATAGTGGGTGAAGAGACACAGCCTCTGCTGTTGGGAGACTGACACCGCCCAGATATGACTGCTCCCCTCCCATGGGGCACAGGGGGTGCAGTGCCCTGGCCCAGGCTAAGGGCCTCTGTCCTTCCCCTCTGTGCTTACTATAATTTCCCCCATACTGTAATTCCCTGCCACCCAACTGAATGTGCAGGATTGAATGTCCAGAAAAGTGATGGATGGGAAAAAACCTTCCCAGCTGAGAAAGGAGCTGCCAGCAAGTCTAATGAAAAGGCAGTGCTTTCTCCAGTCAAAAAAGCTTGCTTCTCTCTAGCTAGGCAGGCACGTGCTCTGCACCTCCCTGTGGAGTCCCCTGAGCTGAAAGCGAGCTTTCCCAGCTGTGACACAGTGGGGACTCTGGAGTTTGAACTTGAATAAGGCCTCAAAGTGGCTCATTAACTTTTGGGATGACGTCAGCAAACCCTGTTTATGCCCTACTGACAGAAATCAGACACCTACTGACTGAAGGAACAGCTAAGCAATGTTTTTTTGAAGATAGCAGTGGCGCCTAACTGGTGGGATCAGGCACCTACATACCTTTGAGGTACTCGGCCAAGAAGATTAAGTGACTTGCCCACGGTCACACAGGAAATCTATGGCAGAGCCAAGAACTGATCCAACTTTCAAATTACTTAACCACAAGATTATCATTCTTCCATGTATTAAATTATTAATTCTGATGCTTGTCAGGAAGCCTGAGGCACAGGACGGGTGCTTATTAATTGGAGCCAGACACATAAACATGCACATTGATTTATGTATTCATATATTTAAAACTGGATGAAAGAACTATCTGGTATCTCATTTTGGATCTTACTTTAGTCGCTCACCTCCTGGTTTACATAGAGTTGAGGATGCACTGGAAAACAACCAGTTTTCTCCCATATATTGAACATTTACTTATGAGTCTATACATGCAGTAGGATTCATTAGAAGTTGGGAGGTTTGGCTTCACTATATATCATCCCAGTCCATCTTTCAGATTTAGACATTGTTGTCACACATTCCTGGCCAGGGCTTGTTTCTCCATTAAGCCAATGTGGCAACAGTCTATTTTCTCTAGTCTGGGTTTAATTCAGTTGCTTGTAATACCTGCGGTTCTTTCACTATTTTTTGTTCCCTTGAGAAATGAAAATAGAAAATATCCAGGGAAGATGGAGGACAGTGACACTGCCAAGGTTTAGGCCTTGAACTGGGATGCCTTTGTAAAGAAATTAGTCTCCCTCTCCTGTGTCAGAGTCAGTGGACAAGGGTAACTTCTCTTGGGGTGACTCAGAGAGGAGCCTTAGTTATAGGCTCTGACTTGCCCGCTGGGGGAGACGCTCTGTCTGCACTGACTATCAAGGGAGGCGAGGCTGGCAAATGCAGGCATTTAAGCATTCAGATGTATGTGCTTTGAATACATTCCTTGCACACCTCCTACTTAGGCTTGAGATACAGTGCTGACGACCATGGAAATACTGGATTTCTATTCAGTTCTACTCTGAGCTGATATGTAGCTAGAGGAGGATAAGCCGTCAAGATTGAATTTACCTCTAATGATGTTCTTGGTACGTTCCAGTTCTGGTGTCAAAAAAAAGAGGACAGTGAAGGCCTTTGTAGCATCTAACAGAGCCTCCATGATCAATTCCCAGCAAGTGAACTGAACACCAGCCATATGATGGGCAGGAAAGGGTGGTGGCAACAGAAGCATCGCTGAGGCAGAAGGTTTTAAGGAAAGCAAAGCCTAAGAGTGTGAAACCAAAGTTAAATTTACACCTTAGACTACAAGGACTGTAAACCTCTGCCAGCAGAAATTCACTGTGTTACAGTCTGCTCCATAACCATCCTACCAATCACCAGGAGTTGTCTGTGGTCTTTTAGTAATGTCACTCACTGATCTTAAAATATCCAGGGGCAAAACATTTTGGGGTTAAGTTGTATTTTCATCAGATTATAATAATCAGATAAGTTTTGTAAACCAGGTTAGTGGCTTTTAAGTTATGTAACTCAGTAACCAGGTACATATCTGGGTATTTGTCATCAGCGTTTTACAACAGTAGGGGAGCACTTCACCATGTGTAGTGTATTTCAACCTGCAACAATTCAGTAATGTAAGGAATTAGAATTATTACTTGTCTTAAATAAGAGTCTGAAAGACTTAAATAAAAACATGGGAGTTATTACTAAAAGGTGGCAATTGTTCATTGTTCTCCCCTGCACAGAAGGATAAGCTATGAAAAAGTACTTCTTATACATACATAGCATATAATATCTCTTCCTTCTGCAGCTTGCCAACAAAATGCAACTGGCTTGTGCTTCAGCATTTGGGTTATTTGAATAACACTGTGGTTTAGCATGGCAAACACAAGCATGATATGCAGAAGGAATGAGTAATGGGTAGATACAGTGACAAGTAACACCAAATAGTGACTGAGGAAAACACATTTAATCAGCTTTCCCATTCAAAGCCAGTGCAATCTTGCCTTTTCTGTGTCTGTCACTCTTACTGGACTCACAATCAGCCAATAATGCTGTCAGCCTCAGTGGAATTTACTGGTGCTTGGCCCTTCCGAAATTTAAGCTACATACACAGTGTCCTATCTTGGTTTCTCTTCTTGGTATCTTCATCTAGCTGTTCTGTGATAGTAGTGAGTATTTTCAGATATCAAGTCTGCATATACATACCCAATCTTGATCTTGAGTATCTTTTCAGATACTTTTGGTTGTTAACTAGCCAGGTTTCTTTAAAAATAATTCTTTTTCTCAGCAAGTTTTCCCCATTTCTCAGGCAGAGTAAGTCCTGCATTCAGGCGGTATGCCCAGACGGGGAGATACTGGCAGCGTGCAGTGTGCAGGGCCTCATGTTCAGGGGCAGCCTCTCTACAACCATCACTTTTGCAGAATTTTTTTAAGGAGGTCTCTGGAAAGGTTAGGAGGGAAATGGCTTGGATTTGGGAACTTTTTCAAGGGCAAGCTGTCGGAGAAGAACTTGGAGATTAATTTGAAGAACAATATGTTCATGAGAGCCAGGATGGAGAGAAGGTTGTGACACTCATTTAGGGATTTAGCAGTAAAACTAGGAAAGGAGGAAGGTAAGGTAAGGGAGAAGCAGAAAATGGCCATCAGAGAAGAGCATGGGCAAAGCTGTCCTTTTTAGAGAAATTGTAACATTTTTCAGGACCTTGAATGTCCAACTACATCTTCCCTCTAACTGATAATGAAATAATAGTATTCTGGGAGATCCTAATCTTTAACCAATTCATACAATTCATCAGCCAGTTCTTCCCCAACCAGTATGCTGCTCAGGAGTCGATGGTTCAGCACAGCCAGTATATTTTAGCCAGGCCCATATGCACAGATTCTGGCATTTCCACTCCTAGCAGGCTGATCAGACATTAATCAGGTTTGTACTGAGAGCTGTCCTCGCAGCTGCCTCTCAGCATGAGAGCACTGCCGTGCTAACTCAGCCCTGTAGCACTGGCCTGTGCCTTCATGTTGGGTCAACGGGGACAGCAGAGCTCACACCTGCCTGCTTGCTGGGTGGTCATACCTGTAATGTCCTGATGCTCTGGTGGCTCCACTCAGAAAAGTAATTCCCAATGCTCAGTGACTACACACTTGTTTCTAAATACCCTCCCCATTTCCTGATCAACTTGTAAAGTCCTTTGAGTTTTCTGTGTGTGCATGTGCGGTCATTTTAATTCCTGCATTTCTTGTGCTTCCCCTGTAAGCACCAGCTCTGTGTGTTTATCCTTGCTTGGCTGCTGCCCAAAATGCTGCCATTAAAACACATCTGTAGAATAAGTGGTGAGCTTTTTAAAGGAATGTAAACAGCCAATAAATTGTTATGGGTTTTGCCCTCAGAATCCATGCAGCTTTGATTGTTGGTACTTGTTTTATTTTATTTAATTTGTTGTTGGAAAGGTCTTGAGTTTGTTTGTTTTTGCCAGATAACTGCTGGGAGCCCCACAGAATGAGTATGACAATGTAAGAGGCAGTTTTGGGTTACTTCAGGCAAAACTTCAGGTTTGCTGAGAAGGTCCTGGAGGCAGCAAACAGGTCAAGGCAGGCTGATCTCTGCTCTCGTCTTCATTATATGTGCCCACAGAAGTGTCACAGCAGATTCAGGCATGTGAATCAACTACGAAATCTTGTGGTTTCTTTCACATGGATTTCCATAAACTTGGGGCAATCTGCTACCCCTAGTACAGTAGTATTACTGACAGAGGCAACAGAGAGAACTCTTTGGATTGCCTACCCAAAGAGTGACAGATAAGGGAAAAAAATCCTTAACCCCTGCCATTGGTGGCTACTGAAAAAGGGTGATTGCAGAGGACAGGGAGAGAAGCAGAGGGCCCTGTAGAGACTTTGGCCACAGCCTTCTACTTAATGCAGAGGAGTCATTTGTGCAGCTGCAGCTGACACAGTTTCATTCATAGTCCATAAATACACTAAGACAAGTGTATGATCTCCTTCTGTGATTGTTCAGCTGTAAGAGATGCTGTGGCACAGTAGCATGACCATCCTTTGCACTGGGCTTGTGCCACAGGCTGTCCACACTCAATCATATGATCACTGGATCTGCAACAGTAAATAGTGTGGTCACCAAAGCTGGAGAGTAAAAGAGAGGTGGCTGAAGGCTAACCTTGCCATTCACAGTGTGCCAGTGGCTTCAGAAAATGATTCATTAATCAGAGTGGTGTGAAGACCAGGCTGGACTTCGATGCCATGGCTGTCAACCATCTACCAGGCTGAGTCCCCTCCATATATGTGGAATCCACCCACCAGCTGTGGCCATAAGCCTTCACGTGTTCCCTGTGGTATATATTTGCTTAGCTAATTGAAAATTATTTTTGTGTGAGAATCAAATGGAGAAGCATATCTGTGGGAAACTGCTCTCTTCCATCTTAATAATACTGCTGGTAGTGCTCAGATAATTGATGACTATAGAGAGTGGGACAGCATTTGTCTTTTCTCAGAAACACTTAAGGTGGGACTGGGAGTATTTGCCCACGGAGAACTTGATTAGAAAACTATGGTAAGATTTTTGCTCTCTTTTAGCTGCAGCCATACCCTTCTAGGAGAAGAGCCAAAATCTTAAATTTCTGTTGACAAGCTGAGGAAATTTAGATGTGTAATTGAGTGCTTTGAGTGATATGTTGAAATAGAAGAGAACTGGGAAAAAGACCACTTCATAATATTCACAAAGGTCAAATTCTTGCCACCCCTTACTCTGCTATGTTTCCTGTTCCTAAGTGGATGCATACCTGTGGAACATGAAAAAAAGGGGAGGCAGAGGCATCTGTGAGTCTTGCTGTCACTGCCCAGCTATAGGTCTTTCTTGTCCATCTAACCAGAAATAATGGTATTTTACGAATATGTTTCCTCTTGTTGACATAAAACTTCTTTGTTTGGGTTTTTTTTGCTGGTGCCTAAGGGCAAGACAGAGATTGCAACACATGAAGCAGACAGCTATAACAGGCAGAAAGAGAAAACCTGGCAGGAAAATTTAGACCACCTGAGAAAGTTACGGATTTCCTACTGAAAGAAAGATTTCCGCCTTTAAACCTTGATCCAGAAGGCTTTACATGTCAAGCAGAGATCAGGACAGAGCAAATCATCAGGACACAGTAGGCAAAGGTGTATACCTGAATTTCTGCCACCCTTTTGCCCTGGAACACCTACTTCAGGGCCATGTTCTGTTCCTCTGTCCATGGGACCTGGAGACCTTCAGGTTCATGACAGGGTTATGGTCTCCTACAGGGTCAGAAGTTCTGAGCTTGCCTACATGCTGGTGGTATCAGCTTCTTCCTCAGACAGGAAGATCTGTAAACTGATCTGTAGACTCCCTTAGAATGAGCATCTGGATAATCTCTGTCTCCCAAGGGATTATAATGCCTGTCTTTAGTCACCAGCCAGTAAAACATCCTCAAGAGGAGGCATGGGCAAGAGGCATGTCCTCATGCTCCTGTCAGATCCCAGCCCCTGCTGACAGGAAAGTAACAGCCATGGGGCATCAAAAGAGCACGTAAAATGGAGCCCAATCCCATAGCTAGGATCCCTGGGTGGGAGGGCAGCCTGACATCCCTTGGCTGCCTCCCAACTGAGGGGCAGGCAGTGGGTCTCCTCTCAAAGGAATTTCCTTCCACTGCCGAGGAGCGGGCAGGCACCCAGCTGGCAGTGGACATGGTTTCGTATCTCCTTTCTGTAGGATCTGTACATGAAGGAACTGGCAGCAAGAGCCTGCTTCTCCTGGCCCACAGCTCTCAATGGTAATTAAAGAGCAGAAAGAGCCACTCTTCATACATGGCCAATGCCAAATCTATTTCCTACTACACCAAGGAGCTCCCCAAGAGAGACCTGTGCTCTCCTCCACACCTAGCCAAGCCCAGATCATTGAGAAATTTTCCGTGCAACCAGAGAGCACCTGCATGATCCCTCCTGAGACACAGATTCACTCAGATTGGGTCTGATAGAGAGGCCAGGACAGACCAGGTGAGTCTGACAAAGAGCGGGGGTCATAAGGGGTGGCTCTGATTGTGCTGTCCTATTTGTCCCACAGGAACATTGATGCTTTCCTGGAATGATCTCTGAATAGTTTCTAATCTTTACTTGCAGGTGGGCTATAAGAAACCTTTTTGAGGAGGGTGGTGTAGCTTATATGGAATTTGTGGGGCCACACACCATCTTGCCATCCTGCTTTTCTCCTAGCTGAGGCAGAAGGGAGAGGCAAGTGTGGAGCAATGCATCTGGGCAGCAGAAGAAACATTTTTCAGAATATCACCTGTTGCAGGGCCAGAATGGGGACTTCGGGATGTGGCTGAGCAGGCAGAGGCTGCAGGTCCATGATGCTTCCTCAGAATCCTTTGTGTGCTCAAGCGTAGTGCTGGCTGTCAGAGTGCCCTGTGCCTCCCTGGTGTTGTTGCAGGCACTGCAGCAACTGCACTGTGTGCCACCTCACTGGTGTTACTGTCTGAAAACATATTTCAGCATTTAGGCTGCAAAGTTTATCAGAACTATGTTTTCTCTGTCCAGCGTTTGACTATCTAGGATTTCTGTCTCAGTTCATAACTCTCTTTCAGCTGGTTGGTGTGTGTGCCTCATGCCCTGAACAGGAAGGGAGAGCTTGAAAAAAGATATTTAATAAAAGTACAATCTACTGGAAAGATGTCAGACAGAGCACAGAACTTGTAAAGAAGTCTGCATTCTCCTATGTGCATTAAGTGATTAAAATAAAAAATTGAGCACAGTGGATTTGATAACTAGTTTAAACAGTAACAGCAATCTAACAACTCCCCTTCCTGGGATCCAGCTCACCTGGAAATAGAAATGCTCTTAAGTAATCACTGGTTTATTTAATTTGTACCTGGGTGGCATGTTCAGCTTCAGATTTGTCTCTGAGGTCTTTTGAACTTAAGTGTCAATAATTTTCCCTTTAAAAATACAGTCAGAATCCTACAGTAAATTGTACCGAGTTCTGTGCAGACTAATGCACATGAGTTTATATATTCACTTCAGGAATACCATTGTCTTACTCTCGCTTGCCCTGGTAGAGTTTGGCCCACAGGTATTACAGCAATGCAGTTTATTCAGGTAAATGGAGGCCTTCAGACATAGTTATGAGGACCATCCATCTTGCACAAATTGTTAAGTATTTTCAGCACTAGGTTTAGTTTCAAATTGCTTGTATGAAAAAACGTGATATCCCCTAGTTTTTCTAAGCCATCATTTTCATTATTATGGTTTCAGGATCTGTATATAATATGACACTTTTTACTGTGATTTATGGCTTTAGGTGAACAATATGCTGTATGTGGTGTTAATTGCAGTGGATAGAATCCAGAAGCATTAAAATGCTTATCTTCCCTCTGTGCTAATGAGCTTTGATTTCTAACCTGTCAGCAGGGATTACTTATTAGTGATATTTGTGATTCTCCACAGCAGCTCCAGCAGCAACACTGTCATCCAAGCACCCTCCATTCTCTCCTCCCCAACATAGTTTTGACACAAGAGAAAAATTGGTTTCTGCTGAAGCTTGGCTTAGGCAGTGACTGAATGCAATAAGGGTATAATGGGAATAAATATAGGAGTTCAAAAAAGGGTTCCAAAAGAGAAACTGATCAGATTGGGGGAAAATACACCTTATAATGATGATGCGTTCCAGAGAATGAGATATTCAGTATTTTCTTTGAGGTGGATGGCGTCATTCTGTCTACAGGTTTGAGCAGGTGGTGAGAAATATAGAACTCCTAATATCTAATAATAGTACTGAAGGATTTTCCTTCTTTGGATTTATGGTAGTCAAAAAATCTCCCTACTTACATTTTCCACTTCCTAAAAAGGGCTAAATGCTTCCTACTTCTGCCAAATAAGAATAGGTTTATTTGATTAACATCCACAGAAGAGACATACCAGATAAACCTAAGTAGTGTCTTTCATAGGATCTCTGGATTTTCTCCTTAGTTAGTAAAAAAAATAATTAGCTTTGACTTTTTCTGATCAGCATTGCCTCACACAAGTCTATCTGATGTTTGGCAGTATTTTTCCATCAAATATTTCCATCAAACATGAAAACAAGTCCATATACTATCTGAAAAGAAATTAAACCCCTAAATTAATATGTCAGTGTGCTAATTCTTCAAAAATTAAATGGTAAGACAGAACATGTAGGGAAGAAAATGTAACAAATGTAAATTCATCTGTCATGTGTTTCTTATGACATTGCAGTATGTTGTGCTGCAGATTTAACTGGAAAAACAGGAATTAAAAATACTAATGATCAAGGCAGCTGCATCAGTGTTATATCTGTTTCCTTACAGTGTAGATGATATAAAACTTTAGGACTTTTTTTTTTTTAATTATCTGGTTAATCCACTAAATCTTTCCCATTTTTTGAAAGCCTGAATGTTTGTGTTTCCTACATGTTTTCATTTTTAAAACTTTTTAATTATAATGTTGTACTGATATAATTTTTTTTATTTAATTGCCATGTTTGTTTTGAAATAAAACCAACCTGTCTGCACTTAATAATGCAAACAATTAAATATTCTGAGCAATATTATCACTGTGCCAGCTAAGTGTCCTCAGAAGATGGGTTTTTTTAATTGCTTTATATGTTGATTTTAATTACATTCCTTTCCCAAGCGATTATATCCTCATATAAGCCCTATTCCTGCAAGCTATCCTGGCACAGAAACAGAGAGTTAAAGGCAGAAGAGTACTGGGAAGGACCTCAGGGGGAAAAAGGCCTTTTGGTCAAAACTAGGGGATGCTAGGAAGGCTGTAAGCCTTGCAAATGCTTCTCTTCAGTGAAAAAGTCAGAGGAAAAGTCAAATTGTTTTGGAGGCACAAGGAAGAAATAGGCTGTAATTATCCACCTGAACAATCTCTGGGAGGACCAGCAGGAGATACGAAGTACAGGACAGGTCTTCATTTTGGGGTAAAAGTGTAGTGTGCCTGATGCTGGGCCCCCTGAACTTCCCTTTTTGGCTCACAGCATTAGAGCTTATCCATTGCTTGAGGAAAGAGGTGCAAAGGTGGCATGGTAACCCTCGGGAAACTTTGAGGAGCGGAGCTGTGATGTCCGGGAAGAGCCAGAACACATCACTGGCTATAAGACTATGACTTGGAAAGGAAGCAAAAGTGGTAGGGAAAAGTCTACCCTGGTCATCCGAATTTTTCCTTAGGAGGGAATCAAACTGCTGAAACTAAGTCCCATTCCATGCCAGGACTAAGTGTTGTGAGTCTTTGCAGACTTAGTTTAA
>JAWWLV010000045.1:28170984-28207998 GCA_035041135.1 Platyrinchus mystaceus
TGACAGCTGGCAATGCTGATTGATCACCACCTAACACAGATTATGACACCTAACACCTAACACAGTAACTTCTGTTGCCATCCTGGAGCCAAGAAACCAAACATCGACAGCTCCAAAACTTTAGAGTTAGGTGGGATTATCCCAAGTTACTGACCATCTACAGACATACCTAAACCAAACCACTTCAGCATGTCTTTCCTAGCACTAGTCTTCATTTCTCTAACTCAGACTGAAGATTGAAACTCCTTTGGTGACAAAACTGTATCTTCATATTTGAAAGTGTCATAAGTTTAGCTACTCCTTCTTGTTATATTTTCTAAAATGAAAATTATTCTGTTACCTCTATTTGGTGTATAGGCAGCATGGCAGGTGCAAGCACATTGAGATTTAATTAAACAAAAACAGGATTCATTTTTTCATTTTTTTCTCTGGCAATCAGAACTAGGCAACAATATGTGGTAGAGGGTTGTTTACTTTTTAATGCAAGTTGCATTTCTGACATGATTACACGATTGTGGCAGGCCAGGCGAAGGCAGATGACTATAAAAATTATTATTGTTTAAAGCAAAATGCTACTTATAAAAATTCTCATGCATTCCTTCCTTCCAGCTGGAGTTTCTACTTGTTCAGGTAGACCTTAGTAAGTGAAAGAGTTAATTTTACATTCTGTACAAATGCAGTGGTGGAATCAGGATCAGCCTTGCATTGGGAAAGCATGATTAGCTCCCTCGTAATGATGACCCTTAAATCCTTAACGTGGTTACTGATTTCCAAAATATAATCACCCTTCTATAACAGTAACCTACATTTCTGATGTCAAGGTTAATGACATTATGTTAACTGTATTCAAGTGCATATTGTTCAAATGAACCCAGCTTATCAAGTAATCCAGATTGTTCCCATGTGTCACCTCTTTATTTAACAGCTAGCAGTCATAATTAATGTTTTTGTAATATTTTTAAAGCAAAGCTGCTTCATAAGCACTAATGAACTTGGCTGAATGTGTATATGAGAGAACACAAGGAAGGAAATTATGAAGATTTTAATTCTTCTTTCTTAAATTCCTCCTTTGATTTTTAACTGATGAAAAATAATTTTTACCAAGTGGGATGGTGTTGCCTTTATGGAAATAATTCTGGGAGGATCTCTTCAGAATAATTTGTCCACTTCTTAATCAAGTTTTTCAAGGAGTGCAGCTAAGTATTGTGATCTCCACCTCAGGTCTAGCGTCTAGAAGGTAAAAAAAGAAACAGAAGTTAGTTGTGTTTTCTCCTTCTGCAGTGGTTTTCCCCCCACAAAGTGGTTCAGAGAAGAGGCTGATGCTTGACAGCTTTTGATTTCTTCAAGAGCTCGGTGCCTCTGCTAGAGGAAAGATTAACAAAAGTAAGTGCAGAGCTGCTGTACAATATTAGATACGGGGAAAAAAATTTCCTTTCTGCTAGTTGCTTACCAGGAAAAAGAGAAGCTGTAGCACATGAATCTAGGTGTGTACACAGAGTCCTCTGTGCAATCCAGCTCTGAAAGCTGGGGCAAGTGCACCTTTTTCTATATCCAAAGGTACGGGAGAGCTCAGGTCCACATCCTGGGATAGGATGTGAGGGCCAAGGCTATTTTTCTAGTTAAAGCTTTTCCTGGAGGTGCAAACACCAATAAACTGAGATAGAAGAGACTTTTTGTTACAGAAAGAATGTAAAGTCTGTCTTTTCTGTAAGTGTTGCTGTAATACAATCAAAAGAGCGGATTACTATTTCTTTCTTATAAACACTAACACATCTTTAAAACAAATTTCTTGAATTGGCATAGATGAAGAGCATAAGTATTTATGTATCTATATTATGTAATAGCTGCATATCTCTGTATCTGGTTTCCCCATTCCTTTTACCCTTCATCACTGCTATTATATATATATGCTGTATGCAGCAATAAGAGGAGAAAAATAGCTGAGTCATTGCACCCAGCAGGTTTGTGGTGTGACAAACTCAAAAACTAAGATAATAAAAGTGCAGTAATATTGCACAGAAGCAGGAGAAACATGAAAGCCAGTATGCAACAAAAATAAACCAATGATAACCAATTCAGAGAGGAAGTTTAGCTTCTGTGTCAAATCATGTATTTAGCAAATATTAATGCTAAAGGAGCCAAAACAGGGAAAAGCAGGTCCATCTGCATCCACTTGTATATTAATTTTTTTTCTGCTGAATATAGATGTCCTTTAGCCGCATAAAAAAATGGAATGGGAGATCTTCTGTTTATAGCTTTTGCACTGTGCAGGAGTTGAGATTTTTAATTTTCTTCATTTGACTATGATTCCCAGACTGAAAAATTTTCCCTTCGTAAATAATTCAGGTTCTCTTCCTTTGACTGCAACATAAGCCTGCTCTTCTACCTGCCAACACTTATGTGTATTGTAGGGTATGTAAAAGAGTGCCCAAATTAAAAGATTTATTAAAATTTTTGCTATGAGAAACTTTAAATTCTATAAGTCCTTTTCTTTGTTGCAAATGGCCTTCCATGACTTCATTTTGGAGAAACTTTTCTTCAAACACAAGTCATCCGTAAGCCTATACAACAGACACTAAATGGCACTCTGCTCTTGTTTATCTGGTCTCATTCAGAGTGAAAAGAAATGCCACCCCCCAGCCGCCCGGGTGGGGATCCCAGGACAGGCCACCCGGCAGTGGAGCTGCAGGGAGTCACATGTTGCTCTGTGGAATGCTGGCGTGCCCTTGGAGTGCCCTATGAGTGCACCCCGGGGTGGGTGTTCACAGCTCCCCCGGCCGTGCCGCCAGCCCTCTGCTCTGTCCTGGGGACTGAGAGGATGGAATGTGCTGCCAAGGGATCCTGGAAAGTGCAATAGCTGCAGCCATCAAACCATTGCAGTTTCTCAGTAGAAGTGATCAAAGGCAGTGGTAGGAACTCTGCAAGAATCTGTTGGAGAACCATGGGAGATGACAGGAAAGCTCAGGTGTGTCTTTTTACAACAAATAAACTTTTCACTTAATGTTCACAAAACTGTAATGTATGGTTTGATATCTGAAAACCTGTGAACAAGAGTTATCTCTCCAAAGTGCCACATGGAGAGATTGCCTTTTTTTAATGTAAAAAACAGACAACTCCAATCCCAACTTCTAGTCCTTTCTCCTTCTGGAAAGAGCCAGTCCTTCAGGCCATAAAACCTCTCCAGAAGTTCTGCAGGGGTGCTGTGAGGGTTGCAGGAGGACAACACCATGGGATGGGGAGTAATGGGAGACTGCTGGGGATGTAGCAGCAGCAGCAGCATGCTTCAGAGGAGTACCGTCAGTAGCAGTAGTGTTGCAGGGTTGGTTAGTAGGTGAGGATGAGCAGCAGAGCATTGTTTTGGAGGTGACAAATGGCTGAGTTGAACTGAAGCTGTGGAGAACGTGTTTAAAGATAGAGCTATTGTGTGTGTATTGTATCCAGAACCTGAGATGTGAATGCTTTAGTTGAATGTAGTAATAGACCTCACGTATTTCATATCCTTCAAGAAAGAGATCTACTTGCTAATTCTTCATGACTGGACAGTGAGCTGTGAGAGATGTATAAGCAGGTAGCAGCTAGCTCCCTCACTCAGCTTGAAGAAGCATTTCAGAACTACTGCCAACACATGTTGGAATAGCAATGTTTAATCTAGTGATAGTTATTCAGATTTTCTAAGCTGATTTTTAAATTAATATTCTTTCCCAAATTAAAAACAAACAAACAAAAAAAGATACCTGTTTACTTAAACCTTTATTTCTAAATCTATTTTTTGCCACCCAAGAAAGATTACTTGTTCTTCAGCCCCCAATTTTATTTAGTTTCCTACATTTGAGCAGTGTGAGGAAACACTTCTATAAGTGTTATAAGTTTATAAGTGTTTTTAATAAGATTCTCTAGAAAAATGAACCTGGCACATTTGCTGCCTGACATTGCCTGGCATACATTCAGCTGCAAGGATACAAAAGCTTTCATCGTAGTGCTTGTAAAGTAGACCTCAGTCCTATGTCTAATTCTGAAGAGACAGTGGGATTTGTCTTCATGCAGTTATTGGGAAAAAATGGGGAAGGCATTCTAACAGATCTCTGACAGGACCTCCAATGTTGGGGCTAATTGAATGTTTTTTCCAGGATATATTTTTAATGTTGTAGAACTCTGCTTGTCCAACTTGAATGCTCCTGAGAGCGGGGAGATGACAAGAATTAATGCCTGTTTGCATTAACCTAAACCTTATTCTCACTTAATTAACCATGATTAATGTCAGGAGGCAAAGGAGAAGCATCAAGCTATTTTCAACAGCTCTGTACTGATGAGTTCAGGAAAAAAAGAAGCAGTGGCATTGCAATGTTGATTACAATAAAATACAGCCAAATGATGCGGTTTTTTGAAGGAAGAGTTTGTTCTTCAGCTTCTGACAACATCCTCGTAAACTGACAGTGACTGTAACCTTTAGAAACATCACTTAAGAATCATGAACAAAAAATACAAGCACTACCTCCAAAATTAAAAACAAAGGAGAAAATATTACCTAGAATTACTCAGTAGTCATGAATCTGTGTAAACTGTATTTTAATTATATATTCTCAGTGATTTCAGGGAAACAGAACATCCCAGTTTTATATTGGCATTATTCCATATTAATCTCACAAGTTGAATACAAAATTCTGATCCAGTGCTAAAAATAATTCACAGGTTGATTAGGCCACCTGCTAGGTGTCAGAAAGGAGACCAAACAGCTGTAGGCTAGTGGGAAAACCAACAGGTATGGCAGGCCTGGCATTTGAACTGAGTTGCTAGAAATAGTTAAGTTCTCTAAGAGTTCTTTTTCAAATCATTGCAAGGGAAAAAAAAGGAAAAAAAATAAATGAAAATAAAATTAAGATTGATATTGTAACTTCCCTGAGTTCTTCATTGGGAAACCTGGGACTTGCAATGGCAGGGTGAGCTACTGGTGGTTGCTTGTGCCAGGTGATGATCTAATCTGAAAACTGAGGGTAAAGGCAGTGATTTGAAAATAGACAGAAAACTGATTAATTACTTTTTCCAATGGATGTGATGGTGCAATCTTTCTAAAGGTTCATAGGAAAGCATACACATCTGTTCTTCTTTCACTAGAAGGGAAAGGAGGAATAGAAAAAAATAACACAAAATGGAGGAGCCATAGATGAAAAAGGGGAGGGATAGAGAGCTGGAAAGAAGAACTGGGCATATTGAAAACCAGAACAAGGATGATCAGGGACTGGTATAGGGAAAGGCAAAATGTTATAGGAAAATAAGCAAATAAATTTTAAAACTGAGATGTAAAGAAAATGGAAGATGAATAGGAAAAGTTTGAGTCAGTAAAGGAATGCAGAAATTTGTAGATGTAATTTTCTGGATCTGTGCTTCTATTCTGTGTTTGATATAGTTTTTTGTTTGGTTTTCTTTTTTTTTTTGGACATTGAAAATATTTCCTCTTGTTTTGTTTTGGGGTTTTTTTCTATATTTTACCTTGCCTTTTGAGGACTGTCTAGGTGGTCTTGCAGTGCATTGAGTACTGGCAATTTAAAAACAATTTTTTGTTATGGAAAAGACATTTTTACAAATTGTAGAGTTGTATTTTTATTTTTGCATGGAATAGGGAGCAAAAGCACAGATAAACTAATCAAGAAGGCTGATCTAGTCCCGCCAGTGAAACCAGCAGTTTGTGCTCTTCTGTTGTCCTCAACTGGCCAAATTCTTTCATATATTCTTTCATATAGTGGGAATTTATTTTGCTAAAGACTCATGCTGATAATAGCAATCTTCCTATTATCAATTTCTGTGGGGAATTTTCATGTTTACACATGGTGTGAGACCTCTAGCTTTAGAAAAGCTTTCCTCTGCCTATTCATTCCAAATGGAGTTTTATGCAAGAGAAGAAAACCTTTTTCCTTGCAGTTGAAGCACCAAAAAATGGCTGAAGGAATAAAATTGTCATGGGTGACCACTAGCTGATGTCACTCTCCTCCAGCATTCAGCAGAGCAATAATTTTAGGGAGAAACAATTTACAAGTAGCACCATGTTTTCATTGGACTATGGCCTTGCCACTTGTAATCTCTAGGTATGGTCTTTGGTTGGGAGGTCTGTTGCCCTTAGTGGGTTTTAGTGGAGTCCAACAGGCTAGTTACGTAGGCTTTCAGAGCATTTCAGTCTTAGCCACATAATTATAATGTGCTTTGTCATCTGGCCAGCCTGGGTAGAGTAGTTAGTATGAGTCATGTGGATTAGAACTTGATATTTCATAATCGTATTGGTGGTTTTCAAACAAATTTCTCTCTCTGTCTTCCTCTCTTTCTCTCTTTGAATACATTGTCAACAAGTTTCTCTTTTCCTGAAGTGAAGGAGATAAAGCAGTCTGTCATCCACCTCTCAGTCACCAGAATGCATATGGAAACTATTGCACAACATTGTAGTGGAGTAAAAAGTTGTCATCTAAGTGTGTGACATGACTTTGTGCAATGGTTATATGCAATAGAAGGACATTTTATTGCTTACTCAGCATTTATTTAGTTATTTCTAAAATTATATCCTTGGTCAAATGATTTCTAATTTAATAGTGAGAATAATCTCGTAAATTTTTAAACCCTCATTCTAAATAATTATGCTGCTGTAAACATGTCCTTTCTTCCTCCAATAAAAGAATACCTAAATGAAATGTGCTAGTAAGAGTCTAAAATAACAAAACAGGACATTTAAAGTTTACAAATAAAAGCATTTCCATTAGTAATTTTAATCTGCAAATTTTGTCTTCAAAGTTTTCACAGCCTCATTTTTCTTTCCCAAATAAAGCAAACCCTCTTCTCGAGAAACCCAGTCCAGTCAGGTGCATGACTAACCAACACAGAAGCCAGGCTAGATTTAAGTCAGGACTAATAAACATTATCAAAAATAATGTGTAGTGCTAGCTCTATATTGTAATGTGTCTTCATCTAAACCCACTCAAACCATGACATACTGAATGGGAATAAACCACTAAGATTTTCTTTTCCATCTTCTGTGCATACTTCAATACATGAACCACACCAACAAAGGTGCAACACTTCCTCTGGGATCTCTGGAGTGTTTCTTTTAGTCTTCTTCAAGGCAGAGTCTGACATAAGGTTTCCCAAGACAGTAATTATGAAGGATAGGAACAGTGGCAGACAGGCTTTGAGTTGACCACTGGTTGAAAGAACAGATGTAAATATGAAAGATAAGGCTACATACCAATGACTGGGCAGAGCAATCTTTTGATTCAGTGTCCTTTTTTTCCTTCCTGTGGCAATTAAATTTAGATTTTTTGTACCAGTTAATATCAAAGTACTTGCAACTTTATCTGAAACATATCTTATAGTATTCCTGGGCTGAGATAATCAACTAGATGTGGATAAGGCCCAACACAAGTTATGCCCCCACACAAGTCTCTTCCTAGCTACAAGTTTTGTAATATCAGCAATGCTTTGAATAACATTTGGTAATTATGAATGAAATCGGTTTCTAGAGGTGTGTGTGTGTAAATCTGTTGTGTTTGCATATATAATTTCTGTCACAGGTACTTCTTTAAAGTTTGGCACATACATGCTATGTTTCAATTCAGTTATTTCTGGGTGCCTATTCAAACCTTGATTATTCTAGTTCAATGTCATGTGGTTTACATCTCAGTTAAAACATGTTAATATATAGAATATAGAATATTATGTCAGTTTGGCCATTCTAGCTTGGTAATATTTTACTGTGTGCCCATAGTCATTGTTCCCTTCCAAGCTTGTGAAAGCAGCTTGCTTGTGAATCACAAATGATGTACTGAGAGTGGGATGTAAAATAAGACATCATTGCAGAAGCCTGAAGAAGAAAGATTATAGACAAAATTTCATTTTTATGTATTAATAATGGTCTATTTAAGCCACTAAGTTCTAGAGACATGGAAGTCATGAGACTCCCCAGAAAGGAATTTAAGGTAACTAGTAGAGCGCTTGAGGTGATTAAATTAAGCACATCTATATTCTGAACTACTGTTGGGAAAGGTGTGCTGGCCAAAGCACCATGACAGCAGAGCTGTTTGGAATCCTGTTGTACAAACCCCATTGGGCATCTGCGAAGGGATAAAGCAAACTGTCTGCACATATGTTCTTTGTCCATGATCTCTTTCAGTATCTGGAGAAAATTTCCTCTAGCAAATACAACAATCAGCAGTGGGACAGGAAAAGGAGGCAACATGCCACAGAGAGTACAACAGAGAGTTAGAAGAGCTCTCACATTTTCCTACCTAGTTCTCTGCTGTCCCTGCAGGACAGCCATGATCTCTGTGGAAGGAAGAGGCAAGGCCTCTGGACTGGGAAAAACTACAGCTAGCACAAGATAAGCTGTTCCTGCTCAGGAATCAATCTGCAGGAAAATACGTCATACATAGATAAAAGATTTGCTGAGCACTGAAATGTGTCTTAAATCTGGCATTTACTGCTGCCACTGGTACAACCAGGTTGGCATTTGCAGCCGCTACTACCTGTTCCAGGGAGGCATCGTATACTATTATTCTTCCTCCCTTTCTAGTCCCTAGTGATCAGAAAATAAAAGGCTCATCCAAGTTTCCCCTCCCATCTTGTACCTATATGGCCCAGCTCCTTAAAGAGTGTCCTGACTCCCCATCTACTGGCTGTTCTAGGATGCAGACAGGGTCTCTTCTTTTATAGAAGCTGAAAACAAGGCCACACAAATCTCATCCTTACTGGAACAAAAAGGGGTATTCACTCTGTCTTCTGCTGGTGAAACGACCCATTTGGATAATTGCATTTTATTCAAACAATCTTGGGAAAAACTAAAAATCCAAGGCACCTGAAGAGCTCTAGTACCCAGTGGGTTATGAAGAGTTTTGGCATTGCAGCTTTGCAGTTGTGTTTATAAATCCATCCTACATGTTTATGTCCTTTCTGGTGCATTGTCACGTTAGCAGGGGCCTTTCACAATTTCGTCAGGAACAAGAGAAACCTTTCACTGGAGATCCAGTCCTACATCAGTGGAAACAGCAGCTTTTATCCATGTTCATGAGGAAACAAACTATTTGTATGTTGCATCTCATGGGCCTTAGCTGTGCTGGAAGCATGGTGGGGAGCTGATCCCAGAAAAGGAAGGAGAAGTTATAGGCCCTTGATGATATGTGATTAGTGAAACCCAACTGAAATACAAAGCACTGGCCAAATGCCATGCATAACAGATGTATTGTTGCCTGCAGGCCTCAACTTAGATGTATAAGCCAGATACTGAAGATTTTTTCAGTTCTGATTTCTATTTTTTTTCTAGCTCAAACTTCCTTAAATGGAAATCAGTCAAGTGGATTTAATGTGAGTGAAATGCAAATACTAGTTCCTTTGACTTTATGATACTCTTTATTTCTGCTTCATGGTCTGCTCTGCAAAGCTCCCCACTTCTTCTTTGTTTCTTATTCTAACTGTGCCTTTATCAAATTTCCTGCCATATTAAAATGTGGCTTTTTTTCTGAGCCTCATTCAAAGGCCATTGAAGTCAACGAGTTCACAAAACATTCAGAGACAATTATCACTGACACTACTTCCATCCACATTCTTTTCATGTAGCATGTTCTGCTTTTACAGTGCTGTCCTCCGTCACCAATATTAAAACTAAACCTCCATCACAGTGCAGTGCAATCTATTTAATATTCATTTTTTGATTTTACTTTTAATAAGTAACAGTTTCTTTCATAACATTCCTTATCTTGCTGGGGTGGTATGTGAGTTCAGTGAGTCTAACAATAAATTGCCAAGCACAAATGGAACTCTATGTCAATGAATAATGTTTTGATGCTTAAATAAATATTACTGTGAAATATATCCTTGATTTATTGAGTCTGCGCTAAAACCGTTGAGTAATGTTTTTCTGACAGCTTTTTAAAAATGGTCAATCTATTCTCTTGCATGACATGTGGGAAATCAGCATCCAGAGTGAATATTCAAGAATGTTTGGTTTGTCTTCTTCATTGGACTTCTTTTTTTATGTAATTCAATTGTAAAAACTTTGATTTAACTTCATTTAATGATTATAGTGAATTCTCCCTGCAAGATCTCCCATCCCCACCCCCTTCTTTAATCTTTGTGTCTAAGCCTAAGAATATAATCTGCTGAATGCCTCATCTGGGGCTGTTGTTGAAGCTCCCTATTCATCTTTGCACTCTTCAGCTCCCATCTGTTGCAGGCCATCATTCAGAAAATTCTGCACTTAATTCATTAAACAGATAAACTGTACTTCCCCCTGCTCCATTCAAAGGGAAGAGGCCAAACAAACCCATGTCCTAAATAGCCTTTCTGGGCTCTACACATTGCCAATATTCCAGAAGTGCTTCAAATTTTATAGGACACAGTGGGACAAAGAAAGAAGAGCCCTGTATGTCACAACACCAGGCAGATACCCAGGGGGATGCCAGTGCCACAGCACAGTACCAGTGGCTTCTGTGAGCAAGATCAGAGCCAGCAACAGCCAGCATCCATCAGAGGACATCCATTTGTGCCCAGAGACCTGAGACTTCTGCACACTGAATTTGCCTGTAGGTCCTTGGGCTCCCACTAAGCTCTTCCCTTTTAAACAGCAACCAGTTCAGAGCTGTGGCATTTTAAAAACATTTCCATCCTCTTTTTCTGTAGACAAGTCTACAAACCCCCAAACGTTTTAATCTGCTTACTAGCCTTTAATTATAGTAACTGCCAATATGTTCTATTACTTGTCCAAAAAAATGCTGGCTGTTGTGTAAACTCTGATTGATGAAGCATATTTGTGTAACATTAGGTCATGTTTGTCAAATTTTAACTTTTTATTTGGCAACTACACCATTCATTAGCAATATTGCTGATAACCTCTATTTTATGTAACCAGCAAGCTGTTTTTCTGTATAAGCTGGCAGTGGAAAACAAGAAAAAGTTATTTCCATGGTGCCAAAAGTCTGCAGTAGGAATGAACAGAAAAATGCACACAACATTCTCTGTATTACTATTACTACTAAACATTCTTTTTTTTTTTTTTTTTTTTTGACAGGCATTTTTCTTAGGTGTGTTCTTATTGTGATTTCCTTTCTTTTCAGGATTACAGTACACTCCTTTGCATCTCTGTTTTGAATGCTGCCTGAGTTTGCAGTCAGGCCAGTAGCATATTCCTGAGGTTGCACATTTCCTGTTCTAATACCCCATTATTAGCTTCTCACAACTCTTCCAAATTTTCTCCTTATGCAATGCAATTTTCCATCTAACTTCCATCTAACTTATTTTATTTTTCCAAAGAATATTTCAGCTAAAGCTGTACTGCCAGTTTTTTGGGGATAAAGGATATATTTCTACTTGTCTCAAGACTGCACAGCATCTTTTACTTTAAATGTAATTTCTTCTAACATTTCGAGCTGGCACATGAAGTTTCACAAAAGGATAAACGTTGTATTAGGAGCTAATCTTTTACTGTCCTGTGATGATGTCCTACTGTGAAAATTCAACTTCAGTCAAGTGACAGCCCTTTAAAATACTACATTTCCATGGTGAAGTTCAAAATTTCTCTGTAGAAAGTGGTTGTAGTTCACCAATTATAGACTTCAGAGATGTGACTTCTCCCTGTTTGAGCTTCTAGAGCACATTCAAGGACCTTGCAACCCTAAGCATGCATTTGCTGTTCAACTTGACATTAGTCATTCTGCATTGCATTTCCAAACCTGAAACATTGGAAAAATGCAAAATCCATGTGTCAGAGGAGCTTTGTGAAACTAGGTTACAAATTACAGTGAAGCACACGCACTCTGCAGTGAAAGGCATTGTAAAGAGCTCTTAAGGGCGTGAATAACCCTACTTTCACAGCATAGCTTCATCAGTGAAGAAGAAAGACAGCTTGGGTTGTTGTAGTGGTTTGACTCCAGATGGCTTGTTCACCCACACACACCTTCAGTGGGATGAGGAGGAGGACTGGAAAAAAGATAAAACCTGTGGAAGTAGATAAGAACAGTTTAATAACTGAAATAAAATATATTAACACTAATAAGCATAATAATATCAGTCATTTGAAGTAAGAGAACAAAAAGAGAGAGAAATAAAACCCAAGAGGAACAAGCGATGTGCAATCCAATTGCTCACCACCCAACAAAAGATGCTCAGCCCATCCCCAGGCAGTGATCAGTGCCTGCCAGCCAGCTCCTCCCAGCTGACATACTTGGCATGGTGTTCTGTGGTATGGAATGTCCCTTTGGCCAGTTTGGGTCAGCTGCCCTGGCCATTCTCCCTCATGGGAGCTCCTCACTGGCAGAACATGAGAAGGTCCGAGACTAGCGTAATCACTACTGAGCAACAAATAAAACATCAGTTTATTACCAACATTATTTTCATAATGAATCCAAACAACGTAGCACTGTACTGGCTACTAGAAGAAAAATTAACTCTATCCCAGGTGAAACCCTGACAGCCTTGCACTGAACAGTGGAAAGAAAATAAAATTGTGTGTTGTTACTCATTAATTGACTACAGTTAGGTTTTTGCACTAAGAAAGAACCTGTGGAAAGGAAAAGAGAACATGAACATGTGATGAAAGATGGCATCCTAGGGAACATGCACCGCCTTGTTTTTCCAAAGTTCCTGGGCGTCATGCATTTTCTAACTCCTGAACTCTTAATAATGGTCTTTAACCTAATCTCTATTACATATCTCAGAAATGATAGGTGAAGAACGATGTCTTTGTTGTTAAAGTGCTGACCTGGCACCTGGGGACAGTAGTTCTTTTCTGGATTCCACCACAAATATTTGTAGTAGGAACTAAAGCTATAAAATGAGTATAATTTTTTTTTAAAAATTATTAAATTTATACTTATACAAAGGGCAGTTTATTTGCCTATTGTCTATCACATCTATTTGGTGTTTTTAATTTAAAAACTTTTTGGGAAGTTCTTGTCTCTTATTCAGTATTTGTCAGTCTCAGCTGAGGCCTCTAGTTGTCATTTTAAGAGTAATAATGACTTTCTGAGCTCAGTTCAAAGCTCAGAAAAAACCCCTGAAGCTTAACAAAGCTTCTCCAGTGAACACAGGTGCATTCATGATGGCTGTGGGAGTTTCTCTATGAGCAAATCCCTAAGCACAGAATCTCAAACAACATATGAAGACAAGAAGCAGGTCCTTTTATCCTGAGATGTGTTTAAGAGGTTTGAAGTAAATTAGATGTGTGGTCATCATTGGATTGATTAGATCTCCTAAGAGGCAAAATACACTAAGGACTTAGCCAGATTTGGCTGCAAGCCCTTGGGAACCGGTATTCTCTGGCATGAAAGACAGGGGAGGAACCAAGTGGGACATGGCAGGATGTGTAAATGGCACTAGATGCCTGTATTCACAAAGCTTGATTGGTCCTGTCCTTCTAGGATAGGACTAAAAGCATTTAATATGTATCATTTTGTGTATTGCTGATGCACTAACGTAGAGTCTGCTGTGGGTTTGTAGTAAAATTGTAAAGCGTAGCTTTAAAACTTTGTTGCAGGACATAACTCTTTGTACCAGTGCAAAACTCTTTTGCCAGTGAAAAACTTTAGCAGTCTCAGAGAAAAAATGGTTTATTATGCCTCTTAATTTTTATATTGTAGACCTAAATGAAGGAAAAGTTTCTCCTGATTCCATTCCCCCCACCCCCATTGCCCAAACTTCACAACTTCATCAATTCTAGTTGTAAGAATTAGAGCAAAAAGCAGAAAAAGAGCAGTGTGAACAAGGCAAAAATAATGATGCAGAGATCCATATTACAGTCTGGCTTTAAGCAAAATTCCACAGTAACTTCAGATTGTGCTTAGAAATCAGACTTATGACAGATACACCAGAAAGACTTTCTTATAACTTGCAGAATAGTGGTACTTTGAAGAATTTTTTGTTCCCAAAAGCAATGGTAATAAATTGCTGAGCCAAGAGAAGGATCTATGTTTTGATTAGGTACACAGCCTTCCTCTAACAGATTTCAAGACCTGCAGTCTAGCAGATGGCACAGTAACAAACACAATTTTGTTTCTCTTAGGTTGCCTGAAAAATTCTGTGCCCTTAGCTTTGACTACGTGACGTTTTCATGAACCGCATTTTTTTGTCTTCAGTTTTTCCCTAAGTCCTTTTACAAGCTGTTCTTTATTCCTCCTCAGGTGTGCTGCTTGTTTGTGCAAGGAGCACGGCCAGGAAGCCACCATTAGCTTTGCTTGAGGCAGAGATGTAGCAGGCTGGGGTTGGGGTCACAGGCACCAAGTTCTGCCACAGCAGTGCCAAAGCATGGGGCATTGCCACCACTGCCCAGGGCTGAGTTTCTGGGTCAAATTCCTGCATTTTGGTGTGCTCTGATAGCAGCACCTGTGCACTCAGAATAATGGGGAATTGCCTGTGGATGGTGGATTCTGTGTAGACAGTGTTCTCTGGGTTTTGTTCTGGGTGTGAATGGCGTTGTTTGAGTTTCGTTAAATTTTCTTTGAGCTTTAAGAGAAAACATTTTGTTCAACACGGAAAAATGCCACCTTCATCTCTCACAGTTTTGATTTTTTTCTGAGTGACTAATACACATATTTAAGATTCAGTTGGTGCCAAGAAGGCCTTTGGTTGATTTCTGCAAATGGTAAAGAGGATGTTAGTGGTGTGATCCTCTTTTAAAAGTAGAAAACCCTTTCCACAATGTTGAGAGGGTGACAGTGCCAAAAGATGCCTATGGCAAAGAAATCTTATATATGCAAAGCTTCTCCATGACCTAGAAAATTAGCAAAAGGGAAGTTCAACTTCAGATTCCAACACAGAGGAACATAATTCCAATTAAATAATGTCATTATTTTTATTGCAGAGGTATTGTTTTATTAGGATTTTATTGTAAACATGCATTTTAAAAAATGAAATCAATTTGAAATGAGACCCTTTTCAGGAGGTATCCAGTGCAGAAAGGACAATGGTTCATAGGAAGAGAGAAGCGGATAAACAGCCAGTCTTGGTGTATCTGTCACATACACTATACAAACATTCCCTTGCATGGCAGTCACAGCAGCACTGTGAGTTATGGGGGAAAGAAATAGTAGATCATATCTTAACATCAAATTTTAGTTTACAGCTCTGCACTGATGACAGGGATTTTCTTTTCTTAAACAGATGAGCCAATAAAAATATATGTCCCCTGTTATTCACAGACTATCTATTGCAGCAGCAATATAATGAAATTCATTGATAAGAAGAAAAAGTCCCTGATCAGAAAAATTCCCCTGTTCCTCTTTTTGGGAAAGAGCAGCAGGTGTGTGACACTGGATATGCAGAGGTACGGTTCTGTTGACTTTAGCACAAGCCAGCTCATGCCTCTGTGTCAGACTGTTTTCTGTCGTGACTTGATGGTGCTGAGACAGCTCTTGTAAACCCCTCTGAGGACTTCTGACACTGTAGTCCTTCACATACACCTCCTTCTTCTGCACACCCTTTCTGCTTTACGTAAGCAGTTTTTGTAGGAGCAAAAGGGGCAGAAAGGAGGAGGTATGCCAGCATACAGCAGCACATCTTTCATCCTTTGGGAGACAGCCTTGTCAGGGGACAGTGGGGAGGTGCACCATGCCGGGAGAGCCACTGGACGGATTACATTTTGGGAAGAAATCATGCTTCCTGTACTTCCCCAGTATGAAGTGGGGGTATAAAGGTTCCCTTTCCCTTGATCCTTGGGGCAGCCTGGCCTGCTTGCTGTCTACCATGCACAGCTGATTTTCCACTTGCACACCTATCCCAACAGCCTGCTGAGGAAGCCACCCTGAGCCTGCAAAGGCTTCTGATGGGGAGAGCACAAAGGGCTCTTTTTCCGCCCACCTCCACCCAAAAGGCAGGAGCCCGATGGGCTGGTGTTCCCAAACATATCATTGAAATCTCCTAGAAACTAAGAAGTCCAGGCTTATTCCCATCAAAATCAATGGCAAATCCCTACAGATAATAAAAGGAAAAGAGCACCCCCTAAACATGTGTCCATTTTCATTTCTGGAATGAAAGGTGCAAACTGCATTTGACAGTTTTTCAACTAAAATTAATACTCACTTATGTCTGAATGATTTAAAATGTGGCAACATCCCTTTGCTCTATTGTATTCAGACATTCAGGATCCCAGAAAAATATTTATTTTGGATAGTCTCTATATCCAATTTCTCTTTTCATCAATAGAACAATATTTATAGAGGTCAGGCTGCCAGCTTTGCCAGACAGACGCCCTTTGCATTCAAAAGAAAACATGATTCATCAGAGGATCAGGATTTCAGCTGCAAATTAAAACTTTTCTTTGATAGACTGAAAGAGACAAGTCAATAAAGGAAAATTCTTGATAGCTGGAAAGGAATGTCTTCTTTGAGACTGCCAATATTCAGTTCTGATCACTAATATCTCAGCTGATTGATGAGGGGGTTTTTTCTTTATCTAATTACATCCCCGAGGCAATGTTTAAAAGAAATTGAAAGAGAGCTATAAACAATAGTTCTGTAAAAAGGTGATACCTTTTTTCTCTTATGTCTTTGAGACCGTGAATATCTTATAATGTATAATGAATTTGTGCAGCACACAGGACAAAAGTCCTCTGACCCAAACCTAGGGTTCTCTAGATAATACATAGAATTAGCACTAAGCAAAGTAAGAACAGTAACAATAACAAAAATAGAGATAAACTTAAAGACTTCTGGCTTGTTAGTTTTCAGTGCACAAGCCTATCACATGTACAAAAATACACTTACTCTAATAGCCCCAGTGCACGGCACAGTAGGAAAAATAACCTCTATGCTGGATGAAAAAAATCTGAAGATTTAGTGAACCTTGTTTTTCAGAGCTGTTACTCCTGGTCTTTCCTACAGATATCCCACAAAGTTATTTCTTGTCTCTCATTGAAAATACGTAATATATTTTCATCATAACCCTTTTAATGATGATTAAATATCACAACCCTACCTTTCAACTAATTGTAATGGCCTTGTTATTTTTTGCTTTGCCTGACTGTGATTTCAAACTAATGATCATCGGTAACAATAATAGTCCTCTACCCTTTTATCATTCCTTACATCTGTGGGACTCTGTGTTAAGCATTACTACCTGCATTACACCAATAATCACACTGAGTCACAGAGGTTAATTAACTTAATAAAGATCTCAAAGCACGTCAGTAACAGAGTCAGGAATAACCACAGTCAGCCCTGAGCTCTGATCTCTCTGGCCTTGACAATCTGACAGTTCTTGCTAAAGGGTTAGACAGACTTTGCAAAATGCTATTAATCACTGAAAGCTGGACTTCTTTAGGAACGGATTATTTGTGTAGGAAGGGAAGGAGGAAGTAGCTTCATTGCTAAAATGAAGTTGCAAGTCCGACTAATGGAAAGAAAAGCTCCTACTTGTCTGAATCACTCTGCTCGAAGGCCCTGGATGTTGCAGAAGGTTGGTACTGTTTGTTAAGGAATCTTGGAATGTTTGCAAAACCAGCCTAAAGAGTGATATACTGAAATTCTGTTCCCAACAGTACAAAATCATATTCCAATGTCATTTTGCTAACCTCAATTATGACCTCAATGGATAACCTGGGAATAGGGCAGCTCCATGTATGCAGGTTGACAAAAGAACCCGTTCGTCTAACTTTTGTCTCACAGAAGATTGCCACTTGTGGATCTTGTCCTCGTCAGCAGTGAATCACTGCTTGCTCAAACACACAGCTGGATAAATTTCGATATTGTAGAGAGCAAGAAAACTTGGGAACTTTAAAGTCTGATTACTACAGAAAAAAAGGTATTTTCTGTGTCTCTCCCCAACCACCTTGCTGCTTTATTTTAACATGAGAGACTTTGACAGAAGCTGTTATTGCTGCTTCAAATTCTCATGGGTTGGAGGCTGGCAACAGAAAATTTAAATTGGCATTTTTTCTGATGGCATGTTAATATGTATGATCTAGCAGGAACTTTAACTTTTATTAAAGTTTGAATCACTACTAATTTTGGAACATTTTCTGGCTTTAAAACAAGATATAATAAATTTGAAGCCCTGCCTCTGCATATACCAGATAACGCACTTGCCATCTAAATTTTCCAATTTAAGCTGAAGTGCTAAGTTCTCCCAAACCTCAGCTTATGTATCAGCTGTTTCTATTTAAAACAGAAAATCCTGATAGAAAAATATCGAATTAATATAAAACACTTTGCTGTGCTTTGATCCATTTTAAAACTTAGCCAAGGGCCAAATCCAGCTTGTCTCAGGTAGGGAGCCTCTTAGAAGTTAATAGCAGACTCTTATACTAAATTATATGTTATTGATCTGAATCTTTGGTAATACAAGCAGAACCTAATGCAGCTCTAATACACCTCGAGGGTGAAAGGTGGCCATGCCATAAAATACATCTGAGTGGGCTGAACAGAACAATACTAATAGGTATGAAGAAAAAACATGTTCACCCTGTCTAAAAGCACACCTGATTTTGACCTGTTTATCTCCTGTTGATGTCACTGAAGCATCTTGCTGGTCAGCATTTCTAAAACTCTGCGTCTTTCTTGAAAACCTGTATAGGTTAAAAAAATAGTGATGAGGTAATACAGCAGGTAGAAGCTGTATTATCACTTTGATGAAACACCCCATAACAAGACTATCAGGCTGTACATGTCAATCCTCAGTGCAGCAGAAGGTAGTAATTTGAAAGTTGCATTAGTACACAAGAATTAATGTTCATGAATCTGTGATGATAGGCAGTTTAGGAACAATGTAGATTTAACTTGTCCAAATATGCTTTAACGGTGTCATCTCTGATCTGTCAGGTCTGAGTCTCTCACAAAAAGATAAGTAGAAATTTTTAAATTTTTAAATATTTTTTAAAATGTTTTCATGCATCAGAAAGTTATTTATCTTTTCCATTTTTTTGGCCTCATTAGGATAAGACCTATTAAATTCTTATGTTGCAAAGTGCTAATTTATCACTCTTGATATTTCCAAAAACAGAAGACATCAACTGCTTTTATGAATGTTCTCCCAGGAGATGTTCTGCTAAACTGCACTCCCTCAAGTACTAAGATAAACAGCCACAATATATTTACTGTGGCTTTTCCTGTACAGACTACTTCCTAGTTTGGTCTCCTAAGAAAAGGAGATGTGGCATCAGCCTTCTCCATGTGGATGCATGCCTGTTTGGTTACCCGCTTAATTATGTGTGAACTCCTCATTTTTATCAACCACATCTTGCAAATGTATAGGAGACATACAGATCCTAGAAGTTTAATAAAACCTGGCAAACTGCTAGAGGAGAAACCCCTTTGGCTCTTCCTGCCAAAGGACACAGTAATGTGAACCCCAGTGTTACTGGACACCAGAAAACTCAGACACCATCCGTAACTCTCAGGAAAACCATGTTCATTTGTTCTGCCAAGGTCCTCTAGTCAGCCTGGGGATGCCCTCCACCCACAAGGGCACTGGGATGCCATCTCTCTTTTACCCTGACAGTCCCCAAGCAGCATAGTTACAGGCTTACAGTGGCCCTCTGCCTGGCGCAGGACGTGAGTGAGGGGAGGGGACAGAAGGCATGGAGGCAGCAATAATGAAGCCTGATCCCAGCTCCCCGGAGTTCCTTTAGTGCTGTCCCCTGGCAGGTGTTACCAAAATACTGTAAAAAGCCACTCCCTCTCAGAGGAGGTCATGGTTTCCAGCTTCACCGAGGGCAGACAGGAAGGACTTGTGTCGTATAACAATGAATCTCATACACCTACAAGTAAAAAATCACAAACTGGAGCAGGTTCTATCTCCTTTTAGTAAGGGTGGTAAAAAAGACATGCTGATAGAAAGAATAATGCTCTAAATGTGTTTTTAGAATAACTAGCCAAGGTGGTCTTCCACATAAGACAAGTACAAAAAATACTATTTATGAGTCAAATAAATGCAACCCATTCAGATGGTTTAGGTTTACTTGTGGAATAAGCAATTGTATGTATTTTGATTCAGACTTATTAATAAGCAATTTGTGAAATTGTGGATTTAAGAAAACAGGACCCAGAAGAAAAATAAAGCTAAACAGATCAGGAGCTGGAAAAATTACAAAATCCAAAAACATACTTTCTCACTGATCATAATACTTGCTTCCATATTATGTTGACAAATGAAAACATGAGACTTTACTGTTTAAGTCTCTCATGGAGGAAGTAAAATATATCTAGGAATCATGTTTTCTAGAACACTAAAAGACTTCATTATATGAGCAAATCTTTCTCTTTTAGAACTGCATTATTTGTGTTCATGTAAGCTGAGTCTCAAAGGGACTGGCCTTTGGGTCAATTAAATATTTGAAGTATCACAGTTTTCATATGTGATGAATAACAACAGAGTAAAGTGCTCCTTGGCCATTTCTGTTTAACCTATTTTATACATGGAAGCAACAGGCATATGGTTGAAGAGGGTACTCTAAACTTCATAAATTGCAGTATGTGTAACAAACAAATAGAACACATGGAAGAAACAGAAGCACATTCTTATATGCTCATTTTAAGGCCCATATGAACATCAAGATATTAATTTTTCATTTCCCTCTTTGTCTGTTGCTTCTGTATTTCTAACCTGGTTTTCTTTTTTTTTTTTTTTTGGTACTTCATCTTGTAGGAATTTAATAACATTCAAACAATGCATGTATTCCCGTATTCCCATATACCCATGAACTGATTACTGTTGGTTTAGCTTTTTCCAGTCTGTGTCATTTTAAAATGCATAAAGTAGTCAAAATTCTCTACACACATTTATTAGGCTGCTCACCTGGCTTAGACTAAGAGCAGCCACATTCTGATGGCAATGATATTTAACTTTAATTTCAAAGGCTTAAATTAGTAGATTTACATAAGAGTTCTGAAAATCCTACCACAAAATTCCCACATTTATTTCTCTTTAGTTTGTTATACTTCACTCTGAACTTTTCATATATGTTTTTAAATGTTTTACTTCTCTCCCTTACCATTTGATGTGCAGCTAATACTACAAAACTGTTTGCATAGGTAAAGGCAGTTTTCTAAACCCTGGTGCAATGTGACAGTACCAAAAGACTTGCACAAGACAGAAGGGTAGAAATACTCTGAAGCATTTCTACTACTCTGAAAAGTTGTCAAAGCCTTCACTGAAGTTAGAAACTGAGGTTCTGCTTCTATCTTAGTTTGTGGTGCACCTTATTTTACTGATACTGTGTGACTGTTTTTCCATCTTTAAGTAATTTTGTTTCCTAAAAGGAACCCCCAGGAACTGTCACTAGGTGTTTGATGGTTGATCAAGTACTGCAAGGGCAAGAGGACTTAACCATAATGAGGAGGGACTGTCATCAGTGATGAAGTGATCCCTTTCCAATCCAGTTTGGGGTCTGTTATCTCAGATGAGCCTGGGAACAGTGAATGGCTCTTCTCAGTGACAGCAACTGATGAGACTTCATAATGTGAAAAAGTTATCCTCTTAGAATTTTTTTCCTTGAGTTAATGGGTGCTGAAATAGAAAGCTTTTGGTATCCTCATGCCCTTAGGGAGCAGCTCTGTGCAGAAAGGAGGTGTCTGCAGCAGGTGAGTGCATTGTGGACTGGCTCTGCAGGGACAAATTTAGAAACTGGGACGTCTGGAGGTTGCAACAGTTGGGTTGGGAAAGGGAAATGAGAAAGAAATGCCCAAGACAAAGCTCTGATGTTTCTTTATGTTTACACCCACTGCTAGTGCCTTCTTCTCGGGCTGCAGCCAGACCCACAGTTCTGGCATGGTGTGCAAGGCAGTGCAGGAGTGCCAGGCAGGGGTGAGCAGCCAGCACAGCTTGGCTGTGGGAATGTGGTACAGACTTGACAAGTATGAGAGGTTAACACAGCGGCAGACCTGCTTTCTCTCAGCCTGAGTCTCATCTCTCCTTGCTCCTTCTGTCTTGGCATGTTAAAAAGTAGCTTTTGTTGAATAAGAAAGGAAAAAACCCAAAAGGGGAATAAAGAAAACGCAGTCTCAACTGTAGAACAAGAGTATTGATATGTGCCAAGTGCATAGTCTTCTCTTGCCTTTCCTAGTGCAGTCTTCATTTAGAGATTCAAAGAAACGCATATCCCCAGGCAATCCTGAAGCCCAGACACCTGTATTCATTTGCTTTCTTCACTCACTCCAGGGGTTCCAGCTCTTGGCTTTCCTTTTCCTCTCCCCATTTGAGCTACTGCTTGTTCTCACTGCTGGTTTTCCTTACCATCAGAAACTTTTTGGTGAAGGTCAGGACAGACCTGGGTTTCCCATTTAGGAGATGGCCTTGCCTTGCCCATAGTCTCCTAAAAATAAAGAGAAGAGCAGTCCCAATTCCCTCTCTGACACACACTTCTGGTTTATGTGAACCATTTTGACCCAGAATCTGAAGAATTTTAGTTATCTACATCCTCATCTGAAAACAGGGATAAGAGCCTTTTCCTCCTTCACAGTTGTTTAGCATTAAAATGTTCTCTTAAAAAGGTGTGTGGAAAAGCCACCTTTCAGTGCTCATATGTACCTCTGACTAAGGACTTCAGTAGAAATGTACTTCAAAAAACAACTTTTCAGCTGTTGGAGGTGTCCAAAGCCAATAGCATAATTAAGTTCCACCAGTTAAGTTCTTAAAAGACTAAACAGACATGCTTAGGAGCATTTGGCTTTTACAGCACTGGGCAGATTGTCACGTACAATCTCACTGTTCCTTGTACTCCTCTCTCTACAAGGCTCAGTCCACAGTGTGTGACCGCAAAGCACACCTCTCAAGTCAGGCACATCCTGGAAGGTGGCTTTGCCACTTGTTGCATTGGAAGGTACAGATTTCTTTTCTGACTGCCCCAAGGTGCCTTAATGCAGCATCTTTGTTAGCTACAGGCATTGTATAGGGACTTCAGTTGACTGCTGTGAATTCTGCTGTGTAGCATTAGCAGAAAGTGAAGTGAAAAGTGAAAAGCAGTTATAGGACTTGCCATTCAGTGGATGAAAGAGGCAGGTCAAAAATTCAGACTTATTGCTTTTTAAGACTCATTCTCATTGTTCTAGTGGCCAAAGTTGATTATTGATTTTTTTGATGTGGTATTGATTTTTTCAAATGTAGTTACAAAGAGAAAATATAATGTCTCTGCGCTGATGAACAACATAGATCACAAATGTATTCTGTATGTAATCCTCTTCACTGCAGTGAACACTTCTGCAGTGTTTGTTGTTTTTTTTTTTTTTAATTTCTTTTCTGAATGAATTTCTATGCATTTCTATGAATGCAAATACTTGTGCAGGTTTCATCAAAAAACTGTGAGGTTTCAGATGTTTTTTTATTCCTTCACCTTACTGTGCTCAATGATAATCTGTGGTACAGAAAATTTACTTGCTGACTTGAAAATAAAGAGGGGAAAAAGCTTCTGAGGTGATTCTCTACAGTGAGACATGAGTAATATGGGCTAACTTCATGCTTATAATCTTTTCTTTGCCAAAGTGCATTGACATTCATTCTTTCCAGACTTCTAATGACAACAGGTTTTAATAGCAAATGTTCTTCTCTCAGAGTGAAGTTGCTGAGTCCTCCTGGCTCTGAATTAATTACAGTGTTTTAATAGTGTGACTGGGAAAAGAACCTTCCTGTGAAATCCTAAGAATGAATAATAGGGAAAAATTATTATGAAAATGAGGGAGAAAATACAAAAATGCATATTTTATATGCATATATATGAGTTGAAAGTTCATAGGATTTTCCCCACTGACTTCAATGGAGCCTAGAGCCTTACAGTGACCTTCAGGATTTCAGAACAGTAATTCTTATCTCAGGATTATCAGAAGATTTGGAAATCTTGTATAAATTGTTCAACATTTATACTGCAGATTCTCTTAGGATGAGACAAGAACCATGGGCAGAAATGACTCTTGATTTATAATTTAAATAGTTCTTCCTCCTGTCTCTGATGCCCAGGAGCAGCAAGCTTTCTGTGCTGATAAAGAACTCCTTCAGCAGCAGTTACCCCCACCACGATCCTTCCTCAAAGCACACTTGTGTGTGTGTCTGTACATGTGACCAAGGAAGCAAGTGCTTTCCTATTTCAGATTACTTTTGCTGTCTTACCAGTAGAGCAAAAGGAAATGTGATGGAAACTGTTGAAAACATGGACTGACCTGGAGATGAGGCACTGCACATTTATTTGATCCATGACAGGGTGCAGTCCCGGTGTGTTGCGATCACAGATGTCCCCAATGTTTGTGAGGGCACTGCTGTTCCTATGCTCCTCAGCCTCTCCCCATCTCCATAAATATGGATTTCCCTCTTTGTCCTATTCAGTGGAGCCATGACTGGAGTGGCTGCAGGAAACCTGGAGCTGTAGGTGCCAAGACCTTGGAGAAACAAACAAAATTATAGTTAGGTTGTCTCTTTAAGAATAATTTAGGACAGGATGAGAATTGTGTTTTTCATTTTCTGAGTACATCGGAACTAACAGGACTAACTGTAGGAATAATCCCATGTAAGCAATTTGGTAACATTTGCATTTATTTATCCATGTGTATACGTTTCTGTGGAGGTCTAGTATGCAGCCAGCTATTACCTTTAGATGAGTTTAGTATATTTTTCTGTATTACGGGTTCCTGCATTGGAAAATTACTTCTGCTATAAACCCAGTCACCTGTGTTGCCATCCGTGCTGTTGGCATGGCAAAGGAAGATCACTTCTTAGTCCAGGACAAACAGACTAAAAGGTGCAACTACTTGGAACTGTTTTGCCAGTGCACTGACATTTCATGAAAACCCAAATTGGGCCAGAAAGGACAGTTTTGGTTTTGTTTTGTTTTGTTTTTAAGTATGCCTACCATGGGGATCCTAACCCATTGTTTAATTAATCACCTAATCTAAAGGAAGCATAAAGGTTCAGAGGCTCAAACTTGGCTACTTTTTTTCATTCCTTCACCTTTCCTTTGGCTGCATTTGTATTGGTGAATAAAATGTGCCAGGGACCTCAGAAGGACTCACAGTCTCGCCCCTAACCTGCCACCCCCAAAACAGGGCAGCTATCCCAAACTGTCTCCTGGGACTTGCCTCTGCAACCCTTGTGCAGTGCCTGAATGTGGTCTGGGAGGCTGCTCGCAGGTCTCAGCCAAAATTATTTCAATCCTCACACTAGCAAATTAACAGAGGCAATACCCGTTTAACAGATCATGAGCCACTGTCAGGGCCTATTCTCTGCCCAGTTTAATTTATGAATGGAGACATTACTGCTTGTGTTCAGACCTGAGATTCTGGGTCATATATAGTGAGGTAAAGGAGGTACATCAGGAGATTTGGACAGAAGAGATAGTATAAACAAGTAGTAAGGAAAAATTAATGGCTAAATTCAAAGATGGACAGGAGAACACTTCCTTTTAATTTTCTATAACACTTAGAATGACATTAATTCTGACCCTATGAGCAAAGCATTGTCTTCAAGATGAGAGACTACTTGATGGTGCAGTTCATTTGCTTATTTATTTTATGGCCATGATAATTGAACAGAAACTATGGGTTTCTGTTTGGCAAATCAGAAATGGGAGGCTGGTGGTGCTTCTCAGTAACATTCTGGTCTGTAGATGGTCTGTGAGGCATTGCCAATCTTTTGATAAGTAAATTATGGATAGACATAACAGATCTGTCATCCCAGGTACAGTTCTAGGTCAGGTATGTGCAGAGTTTTCCTTCTTGCTTTAGGAAAAAAATTTGCCTCTGCTGCATTGTCCCCCTGATGTCTGCTTAGTCATGGAAAAGAAAACCTATTCATTATCAGGTCTCAAAAGCCCTCATGGCTTTCCCAGAGGGATGCTCATGGGATTAAAAGTTTGAGGCAGGAATTGCTGAACTGGTAAGGACACACCCCGGCTCTGCCTTAGGAGTTCTCAGCCCAGAAAACATCCTGTGTTCTGGGCCTGGACAGACCAAACCTGTCATCCCTTCCAAAAGTGATAGTATCTGATCCACATGTGAAGGAGCCCACTGAAGAAACCCCTCAGAGAGCTCCATCCCCCTCTGCTCTGGGAGGTTTTGCACAGGGCTGGGGGGCAGCAATCTGGCCCTGTGTTTTCAATAGTGAAGTTATGTGGGGAATGTGTTAGGGGTCTCATGTTTCAGTGTGTTGTGGGTTATGCAGCAGTGAAGGGGTAGAATCCAGACTATTGATATTAAGTATGCTTTTCCAGATTTTGCTACATTTTAGCTTTTATTTAAAGGAAAGTGTTGTTTATACATATGTTGTTTAAGGGAGCTCAACAAGCACTTTCCTTATCCTGACTGTATTTCCTTTGTGGTGCGGCAACAAAGAGAGCACTTGTACTGGAGACTTCAGGATTCTGTGCCCTGACGGGTATTCCAGAACGGGAGGTAAAAAAGAGAAGGAAGCCCTTTGGAGCGACATGAAACAGGCGTGCTCACACGTGCGCGTTATTTACCGGCACATCCATGCAGCAGTCAGAGTCCGAGAGACTCACTGCTCCGCAGCCTGTCAACTCTCTCCCTCCGCGACCACAGCCCAGCCGAGCCCCGAGTGACCCGCCGGGACAGTACCAGCAGGGGGGAGGGCGGTGTGGGCGGGCAGGATGGCAGCGGGTTCCCGCGCCCCGGCCCTCGCCCAGCCGCGCAGCAAGGATGCTCCGGGAGGGCGGAGGTGGTGCCGGGGTTGGGCGTGGGGCGGTAGCGCCGGCGAGGGAGAGCTAATGCGAGAGGGTGGGGGCAGCTGCTGGTATCTCCGTCTCGGCGCTGCCGCCCGCCTCCGCCGGCGCGGCCCCGCTCCTTCGCCCGCCCCTCGCCGCCCGCCCGCCCGCGAGGAGCGGATCCAGCGACGCCGGGGCCGGGCCGGGGCCGCGGCGCCGAAAGTTTCCCGGTGCCGGGCTGGGCCATGGGCTTCGACACGTCGCGGTTTGCGGGGCCGGTGGCGGCGGAGCTGCAGTGCGGGCTGTGCAGGCGGGTGCTGGAGGAGCCGCTGTCCACGCCGTGCGGGCACGTCTTCTGCGCCGGCTGCCTGCTGCCCTGGGCGGCGCGGCGCCGCCGCTGCCCGCTGCGCTGCCGACCGCTGGCGGCCGCTGAGCTGCGCCCCGTCCTGCCCCTCCGCAGCCTCGTCCAGAAGCTGGAGGTCAAGTGCGATTACAGCCCGCGGGGCTGCGGCCGCACCGTGCGGCTGCGGGAGCTGCCCGCCCACCTCGCGGCGTGTCGCTACGGGCCGCCCGGCCCCGCCGAACTGCAGCCCCCGGCCGGGCATCCCCCCGGCCGCTCGGGGGACAGCGCGGCGGGGCAGCTGCAGTGCGGCGGCGCCCCGAAGCCGGGTCCCGAGCTGAGGAGGGAGGCCCTGCGCTGGAGCAGGAGGGAGAAGTCGCTGCTGGCGCAGCTGTCGACGCTGCAGAGTGAGGTGCAGCTGACGGCGCGGCGGTACCAGGCGAAGTTCGGGCAGTACATGAGCCACATCAGCAGCATCGCCCGGGACCTGGCGGGCAGCCAGCCTGGCAAGGTGGGTGCTGCGGCGGGGATCGGCGAGGCACCGCGCACCGGCCTGCGCTCTCTAGCTGTGCTCCCCTCGAACCTGCTTTCTCGGTGTCCGACTTGTGAGAGACCTGCCCAAGTGATGGTGCGGGCGGTGTCCCCGGGGGCTGGCAGTCACCACCACGGCAGTCCGTGCCGGGACCCAGCCCGATCCCGTTGCGCATCTCCCGGGCGGTGCGAGCCGCCCCTTCCCCTCCCTCACCGCCTTCGGGTATATGGAGCCGCCAGCCCCCACCGGGGATACGCTTGTCGGTCACTTTTCCGACACCCTGCGGTGGCCGAAACTTTGCGCTGTGGTGAGCCTGGCAGCTGCAGTGACGGAGCGCTTGTTCGGCCGGGGAGGAGGGGAGTGGGCGTGAGGGGAGATGGCTTCGCTCCTGGGCTGGCAGATGGGTCGGTTCCGACGGACAGGGTGTCCCCATCAGGGTGCCCCGCCTCGCAGGGGTTACTTGCCTGCTCAGTTTGCTCCATCTGGGACTGGCAGATGGTTTTTAACTTTTATTTGACCAGCTGAAAAATTTTCTTTAAAAAATGAAGTGTGACATTATTGTAAATTTCGGAAACGATGGTGAAAGGACAGCAAAGCCTCTGTCGTATGGCAGAATGGAGTGATGCCCTTGATAGCAGAGGCTGGAGTAGTGCTGCGCTCTCCTCTCAGGTCTGAGGGCATTGCTTAAAGACCGACTCGCTTACTTTAGGTGAAACAAACCATCCAAGAGTACCAGTGAGCTGGCTTCACTCGCTGTGATGGAGCTGGTGTTAACTTCTGGCTGGAAGCTCACGCTGCAGGCACAGGCAATGCTGGTTGCAGCTGCAGCGAGGAGTGTTTAATACAAGGAGTTTTTCTTTTGACCCAAATCTTCACGGACGCCGAGAAGCAAAATCTCAGTAGAAAGAAGCCAAACTCATGCCTGAAGCAATGTGAGGTGCTGGGCATCTGACTGCCATATGGGAAACGGGAAAGAGACATTGTTTGCAGGACACCTGTATGCCTAGGAACACAGGGAAACTTTGTGTTTTGGCACTGGGAAACTTTGTGTTTGAAGACTTGAATATTTATTTATTTATTTTTAGTGTATTTTGGTTAACAAATCCGTGAGGTTTAGGTTGGTGGATCTGAGAGGTGTGCTCATACATTTGCTTCATCTCTTGGCACGTGGGATAAGGTCACGTGAAGTGGGGCAGCAGTGACTGTTAAGTGTGGGGTGAGCAAGGAAAGTGGTGGCTGAAGAAGGGAGGACAGATGACTGGACTTTCAGCAAGGAGATGGCAGGTGTGGGGATAGGCTTGGAGCATCGCTCCTCCTGGGCAGCGGAGGAGCATCCGCTGTTTCGGAGCGCTGCCAGGAGGTGTCGCTGTCGGTACTGTCGCTCACGCAGTTCCCGCCGCTCAGAGCAGGGGAATGAATAAAACAGGAATTTGGGAGGGAAACTATCAATAAAGTAAAAATAGACTTCATTAAAATCAAATGTATCATGTGGCAATATAATACGTCACTTTCACAGTTAATTAAATATGGGCTTCAGCATAAAATAAGGTAACTTGCTGTGCTAAAGCCTCCAAATATTAAGAAAATTATTTACCTGGTCCATGGAAAGAAAAGGTTTCTCAGTTTTTAACTTTGACTCCATTTGTGCTTTTGAGTGTTTGCTTTATATTTTAAACCTTCTTCAGAAAAAAATCTACGTTTTACAGATGTGGTTTTGGATGCTCACTTTATGGAGAGAAGTCAAAGTTTGGGATGAAGAGTTGGTTTTCATTTTCTCTGTGTATCTTCCATGAAAGTTGCTATGAAATGTGTCCTGATAAGGCTTCAGAGTCTGAAAATTATTATGTTGTGCATTTTAACCTCTATGTTTAAAGTTTGAAATGTTGACACACATAGGAATTTTGTATTTATAGAAACTTCCATACATTTGGAGCTCTGACTTTTTTCGGTGGTGCTGAGTATTCCTTGCACCAAAACCCTGCATTTTTTTTTCTGTTCAGCTGAAGATAATCTAAAAATAATTGAAGGTAATCAGGTGTTACCTGTTAACTTTTTGGTGACACGAGACATTTTCCTTTCTTTTGTGTTTGTTTTTTTTTCTTTCCAGGGCCAAGTCTTTTCAGCCTGATTTTCATTTAAGCCTTATCTTATATGTTCTTCAGCTAAAAATCTTTTGTAAATTAGTACTCTCATTTAAGAACTTCTTTATGAGAATGTATTCTTTAATAACATTTCACTTCTTCCTTCTTAGGGAGGCGAACCCAAGCCATTAATGATCATGCTACACAGAGAAAATGATACCTTGGGATTCAATATTATAGGAGGACGACCCAATCAGGTAATGAGAAAAGTAACTGTAGGTGATTTTGACCATACTTTCTTTTATTATGTATACTGTGCATAATTAGAGTTACTTTTGAGGACAGTAAGTGTGGAATCAGCTCCATGGAAGCTTATGGAAGACATAATCTCGTGAGAATTGGATTATTCTTATTTTCAGGAAAGGTGTTCCCAGTGTTTTTGCTCTAAAACTTTGGATTATCTACACTGATTTCCCATGTGAGTAATACGTAATCATGCAAACTGTTCAATGGAAATCTCTGAGACTACTTATAAAAGTCATTGTTGCAGGATTAGGCCATTGAAATTTTGTGAAACAGCTTGTCCTTTTTTTTTTTTTTCATTTAAAGAAGAAAATTTGTTTGTGTAACTCAGATAGTTTGAGCACATGTCCTGGTTTGGCATGCCTGCTTTCAGTTTTTCCATGTGAATTGAAACAGTTTTGATTGATGCTGTATCTTAAATCAGTCCAGTCTCATCAACTGACTTCACTGCAAACCATAAAATATACATAAGGGTCACTAACCCCCACCTAGAATATGCACATGAATATGCTAGCTGTTTGGGGTTTTTTTCATCTTTCCAAAGCTATTAATTAGGTCTATCATTGCATATGAAGGGTAAAGAAACCTGTTAAACTGGAAAATTAATAGTTGATTAAAAAGGCTTGATAATAAATATGTACTGATCAGGTTCTTGTTAAGTGGGAGAATTGTAGCCTACAGCTATTATTGAGAAGTGGAGTGGCACCCTGTATATTAGTTCAACAATCTTTTGCTCTAAAGCTATATTCAGTGGTGCCAAAGAGTCTGTTCCCATTAGCCAAAGTCCACTGTTGAATTACTGTTCCCTGTGGGTAAATGTGAAGACCAGCACTTATCAGATGTTGGTGCTGTAAGTCCAAAGCAAGAGTTTCTTAGATTTTCCAGAGGAAGGTTGAGACGACAAGTGGCTTCAAGTTAAAATACACATGCTTTGATTATATTCATATTTTGAGTATACCAGTAATAAAATCCAGACAATCTTTAGATTGGATTGCATTGTGACTTCTGTTATTTACATCTATAGGAAAACTTCAGGGAAATGGGAGCATGTGTTCAATTTACTTAGTATGGCAACTGAGCTGCTTTAAAGTACTTAGATGTTGACAGTGCATACTGTAACATTTTTATATATTACACAAAGGCTTTTTGAATTAATATTCTGGAAATTTAAGGAGTAAATGATAAATATATAAAGGTTCATAGCACTGTTGAGAGAACTGCTGACTGGAGAGAAGGAAATGATCGTAGATTTCCATTAACACTCATATTTGGAGATGGAGAAGTTGGTGGGGCTGTTAAGCAGGGCTGGGTCTCTAGTGTTTTTGAGTCTTTGAAGTTCAATTTAGAAATTCTTTTGTGTTTTGTACTTATTTTGATAAATGTGAATACCACAGGTGTTTGATTGGCATTCCCCAGTTATCAGTTTAAGATCTCACTCAGTGTACCTGGAGCCAAAGGACAGGATAGGAAAAAAGTTTTGAGTTGACTCAGAATATTGAAAATACAAAATTCTGCTCAAAAACTTAAATACTGGAACAGGAGTTGTTTAACAACAAGACAGAAAGAATTCATGAAGGTGCTCTGTACATTCAAGGGAAAAGTGCTTTTGGGTGAAGCGCTGGCTCTTGCAGCAGAAGGGCAGAACAGTCATGTCTTTATATTAGTCACTTATGTGGGGATATTTTCCTTCATCACATGTTGTTTGTGTTTTATAAGTACAATGCAGGTTTTTCCCATTGGAAATCAGGTGACTCTTAGTGACTTGGGGAATGTACTTTCTGTTGGCAGTAATAGGCTTCCCCACTGTTTACCTTCTACCTGAAGGGAGGAGGAGAGGAAAGGAACAATTCATCACAGGTCTGTCTTTTAGTTTGTCAGAAAGGGACTCGCTTCACATAAGTCTGTTTCTGGGAGGTGATTCATTATTCTAAGAGGGCAAAGCTGCTTTGCTGGGCCCCAGCTCTGTCCAGCTGAGAGGACTGTTTTCCCTGAGGACATCATGTCAAAGCCAGGCTGGAGGGAGGTGTGTGCTATAGGCACAGCTGCTGCACAGCCTGTAGGCTCTGTGACATGGTGCTGGAGCTCAGTATGCCTTGTGCTGTGTTTGCCTGTCAGCAGTGGTGGGTACCAGCACAAACAACCAATGGGAACCACAAGCCATTCTGAAATACCCTTTTTTTCTTAACAGGTCATAAATTGCTCTTGAAAAAGCCAGTGAAATAGCTGATGAAAAGAAATACAATAGGTGTGGGTGAAGGTGGTGTAATCTAGCTTTTTGTTTTCTTAAATTGAAAACAAACTATGTCCCTCCTTAATTTTCATTAATGGCTATTATGCTTCTTTTATCAGAGTTACATTTCTCAGTATTGAGATGGGAAGTCAGTGAAGGTCTGGTTATTCATCATTTCAAAATACTGCAGGAACGGTTAATATGTTTCCCTTTTTCTTCTGACCTGACACCTATGAGTCACTGTGACAAAGGGGGGAAGAAAAGGAGTTTATGAAGTCAGTCTTGACTAATGTTATATTGAACAAATATTTGTTGACCTGAAATCTACCTGAGTTGAGTCTCCATAGGACTGTTGCCACATACTGTGAAGTATCTATTAAAATATTTTCCCCATGAGTGTATAGGACCTGGACCTTATAAGCTGTGCATATATGAACTGTGTTGTTGGTCAGGGATTCACCAGTCACAGAAGGAAAATAAGCATCATATAAACTGCTATCTAAAGCATAAATGAACTGGAAAAAGATGCCTTCGTTTATTGCTTTCTAGGTTATATAATAGTTAAATAACTATTTTTAAATTACTTTTAACTATCATTTGGTGGAATAAACTAATTTCAGTATGTACAACATCAGTTATATTGTTGCAGCTGTGGCAAATAACTTGTCTTTTTTAAATTTGACCTTACACGAGTTGTACTTTGGTGATGTCTAGAGATCAACTGGAAATGGTTCTCTTTTTGTCCACAGCTGATCTGTGTGGATTTCATAATTGAGCAAGTTCTCAGTCTGCCATGTGAATAGGATTTGTGAGGTTAACCAGTTCCAACCAAATCCTGTCACTGTTACATGCCAGCTAACTAATGCAATTTTCTTCTTTGGAGCTTTATTTTCAAATGCAGTAAGAAAGTTTATAAGCAGCAGTACAGCAGGAGCCCTATCCCTCCTGAGAGAAACACTTGTGCCTCCATTTTTATGAGTGTTTTCCCCTGTGCATTTATGTGCTAGACACTGGCTTCTGTAAAGTTTGAGGTTTGCTTTAAGTATTTTAGCTGGGATCGGATTACCACTGCACCCTGTGTCTCATTGAGACTAAAATAACCGGAAGTAAATGGATAATCTTATAAAAATTGCTGGAATAGTTCATTAAATCTGTCCTGTTGATTAATGACTACTTTGTGTTAAGCAAGTTGAAAAAAAAAATCCCAAGAAGCTTAATCCTTAGCTGGAAAATTGAGGTGGATTTATGTTTTTCATTGTTACTGATTTTAGTACCATTTCATTTCTTGCACTAATGTGGCCCTTTTTGCAACTTCCTTATTGCCTGGTACAGAACAATCGGGAGGAATCTGCTGAGGGAATTTATGTGTCAAAGATTTTGGAAAATGGACCTGCAGACAAAGCAGAAGGCTTGCAAATTCATGACAAGATTATTGAGGTAAGAAAAAAACCCACACCAGTGGATTAGTCTGTCATATTATCAGATTAATAAAGGATTTGATGGTTTTTACACTAAGTATGTTGTAATTTTCCTCTTTTGCTCTGTCTGAGCATGATTCTTGTACACTGAAGTGCTTGAAAATTTCTTAGATTGAAGACACAAGATAGATTTTTCCAACAAGGAATAAATTTATTTTTATTGGTGTTGTGATTAAGGTGATCTAAGCAAAACAAAAGGTGTTGACACTTAAAGAGCAAGCAGGAGAGGCATTTTGAATTTCTTTTCATTAAGTTGAGAAAGAAGGCAAGCAAGTGACTGGAAATTCACAGGTTTAATGAAAGTGATTTTGTCCTGTGTAAGGAGTATTACTGTTGTGACTCTGGGACATGGCATAGAAGCTATGCTGGTAAGCATTGCTGTGAAACTTCTTAAGCAATTAGAGGAAGTACTTTCTGCTGTATGGTCAGGAGATCACCCATTGTTCTCACCAAGACTAGTATATCTCATTCGTGGTCATGTAATATGCTAACATGGAAATTTTATTTTCTTACTGCATTTTATGCAGTTTTTCCCATAAAATAACTATAAACAATTTAAAAAAAAAATCAATACCTCACTCAGAAGAATAGGTTGGTGTCTAGCCTACATGTGTAACTGTAACTAGCCCTGTAAGAATACTCAAGGGGACAGTTTCAAACAGTGACTGAAACAGGCTCCTTAGGATGCTGTCAAAATGGCATTTCACATTACAGGTCTAATGCAACTCTGAGTGACAGCACATACCAGTGCTGCTTGGTTTGTTTAGGCTACGTCATTCCAGCCTTGGGAGTTTAGGGGAGGCTTAGAAGTATGGTGTGAACTTGCCAGTTGAACGGGTTTTTGAAAAAAGACACATGAACCAAGTGGATTGCAAGACAAATCCAGAGAGTTTTGTGCTGCTGGTTTTGTGTGTTATATAGCTGTGAAGGACTAGAAAGATAAGCTAAGACTGTTTGAATGCTGGCATTATGCTAAATGCTGGGAGCCTAGAGCAGTGTGTGAAACCAAATTAATGTTTTCTTGGAAAAATAAAGCTTATGCTCTTAGCTGGAAGATACATGCATCTCTAGTAGAAACCAAATGGGCTGAGCAAAACTGAACTTGCAGCATAACTCTTATCTCCCCAAGGTATTCAAAAGCTTTCACATCTGATATTTTTTTTTTTTGTTAACAGCAGCCTTATGCTGATAAAATCTATTTTCTTCTGACATTACTATTTCACTTAGCACGTTGGTTTGGGTTTTTTTTTTTTACAGACTGATCAGCTGTATAGTTTCATGTATTTGCTCAACACTTCCTGCCTTATTTTATTGTACTTTTATAGTGGCTTGATTTTTAAGACAAAATTGAGTGGTTTTGGAGAAAGGAAGAATAAAGTCACAAACCAGCATTTATTAAATGTGAGGTCAAATGCCACCATAACTGATTCTTGATTTTTATCTGTTGAAAAATTCTGGCTGCATCAAATCATACTGAAACAGATTTCAGTCCTATGTGAAACTATAGGTCCAATCTAGTATAAGTGTTCATAGAGATCTGAATGGAGCACCCTTTGTGCCATATTAATATGAGACAGCTTTGTATATGATGTTTTGTATTCAGGCAAACATTTAAGTGTACGGGGTTAGGCCAAATACTTTACTAAATGTTTCAGTGTTTCAAAATTTGTTGGACCAAAATAAAAAGAGGAGGAGATATAATAACATAAAGACTTTCTAAATGAAATGCAAAAAAATAATTATTCCTCCATGCTAGATACAGGAAGCAGCTGGAGTCAGAACATTGAATTTTTCGTTGCCCATGCATAGCTATCGATGTCTTCTTGCAGTAGGATGCCCTGTCAGCACTGCTGTGTTTGGTTGTGAAAGATGAATATGAAAGCTTTTGATGTGAGAAAATAATCTGGATGGTGTAACTATTTAAAAAATGTTGGCAGATTTATGGAATATGAGTTTTGGTGAGAAGTTGATAGCAAGTGGGACATCATTATTGCTTGCTTTTCACTTATTTGGTGATCTGATCTAATGGGTGTTATTTTATGAGACCATTCTTCAATAATCAAGAACAGAAGAAAGTGACGTTTTTCAAAGAGCCTTTAATAGCTTAAGTCATTTGTTTGAGAGTGTAATGGACAGAGTGTTTCTAGCAATCTTCTGGGATAATGAATAGAACTATCCCATTAAATCAGGAACAAATCTCGTCTCAAGGCATGTTGTTAAATAAAGAAAGTAATTTGTTTTAGTGGTTTATCACATGTTTAACAATTATTAACTGCATGTGGTTGGCTGCAGTGAGTGGTGCATATTTCAGATGACCATCTTGTGGGTAACCTAGTGCAGCAAATGGATTTCACAGTCATATGGCATTGGCAGCTGGAATTGTGAGCCAAGGCTGGCAGACATAAGTAGTGTTGCCTTTTACATTATATATGTCATTATCTATGGCAGCAACATCGCCAAATAATTGTTGCAGTATTTGGAAGGCTGCCAACGAGAGAAATCAGATTTCTTTCTTAAAGGTATTTAAGTGTAAAGTGCCACACAAATGACTTGAGTTACTGGAGGGTTTTGAGATCAGTGTGCCCAGGCCTTAGAGCTTCTGACACTTCCATTTGAAAAAGATTGGTGTTTATTTGGGCTTTACTCTCAGGTACTCATATTTTGTGCTTGAGGACCTGAAAGCTGAAACAAATGCCTGTGAGTTGGCAGGGTGGTGGTAGGTGAGGGTGACAGGGTGAGGTGAAGGGTGACAGCCCCAGTTACCCTGTGTCAAGAGGCTGCAGCTCTTCACAGGGGATGTTCACAGGACCCTCGCTGATAATTTTCACTGTTCTGCTGAAGAACAGCATTACCCTCTTTATTCAAAGTGAACTCCTCTGTGAAAAAATTGTTTGTGCAGTGTAAAGCTGCCCTGGGATAGCAGTGTGCACAAACAACACTTTGGTGATGTGGACTTCCAGGAATCCTATTACAAGCCCCAGATGATCGTTATTTGTTCATCAAGGAGAAACCCTTCTTCATTAATTACTTCTGTGTCACAGGTTCCCTGAGATGTCATGGTCTTCTGCTGCATTCAGAAGCTTTTATCCAAAAATCTAGCTTCCTAAACTGTCACAGTGCATCACGTGTTCCAGGACTAAACACTGTTCACATGCTATAAAAAGCATCTCATAAAACTAAATGCAGCACAGATATCTGTGACTCCCAGTGTGAAAGCCCTGGATATGAGCAGTGGTATAAACCTGCCAGACCTCTGACTTTTGCATCTCTGTCTTCTTTGTTTCCAAACTGCCTATGAATTCCCTTCAGGAGGAGACATGCAGTAAGCCATGCACAGGACTGTCTATTAGTCTTGTGCTAGTTTGAAAAATGGGGTCCCCTGGTGGCCTAGCGGTTAAGGTGTGGCGCTCTCACCGCCGAGGACGCAGGTTCGATTCCCGGTCCTGCTTCAGGG
>JAWWLV010000045.1:28225457-28250412 GCA_035041135.1 Platyrinchus mystaceus
GGGCATAGCTTTTAAGACCAGGTAAGTGTAATTACAGTATTAAGACATGAACAATCGCAGTATTAAATATTTCCATAAGTTTGCTTTGCAAAAATCAGGACCCCAAGCATTATTGCAAATGATCTGGTAATGATATACTTTTAGTTTAAGAAGGACAGTCACAGGACTGATCTCTTTGTTGCCTTTAGAAGATTGATAGTGAAGTAGAAATTTCTATTCACAAGCAAGCATGTATGTCTGTTTTCCATTTGTAAATAGCAATATCTGTTTCTTTATCCTGTGTATTGGAAGACTGGAAGTGTTGTAGACTTTCCTCAATTTTCATTTGAAGGAAATGTTTTTATAACCTCTACCTTTTCATTTTGGTCTGGTTATCCAGAATTTGAACTAACTGGATTTTAATTAAAATAGTGAAGATTTCTGGAAGTTCAAAAAACCTCACAAACCAAATGACCTCTTCAAAAATTGAATCTGAATACATTATATTTTCACAGTTGTTTCTAAGAAGGTCATTGAGCAAAACAGATCAGAAAAGAGCTGCTATATTTAAGGTAAAGAAACGTAGAAAATAATCGTGCATAGAAAAATCTCTTCAGATCCTCTTTACAGATCAGAAAGAAAAATAGATGCAATTCTTTATTTTAATGTGATTTTACAAATTTCACTTGTGATTAGTTTATAAAAACTTTCACCTATTGTGATTAAGCTATACCTCTCTATATTAACTAATATAGTGAAAGAAAAGGTTTTTATTAAAATACTTGAAAAACAAGATGGTATCAACCTATTACGTGTAGGTACCATTCAGAACATGTTTGTTGACTTTTGAAATTGCAGCTTAGTGAACTGATTTACAATGTTGTGAACCATCTAGAAGGCTATTAATGGCACATTTGTCTTGCCAAAAATCATGTGTCTGAAATGTGTTTTCCTTCTTTATAAATGTCATGAGAATAGACAATAGCCTGGAATGAAGCAATAATACAGCATGGAGCCCGATAGAGTGAATCCTATGTTTGAGAGTAATATGAAAGGTTATTATCCACCCTTTCCTTAATCTGCCTCTACCAGAGAGCACAGATAAAACACTTTCAAGCTCTCTTCTATCTCTGGAAGAGTGGCAGCCATTCATCAGGATCTTGGCAATCACTTGTCAAAATAAGGATCTTGCAATACAGTAAGGAAATATATAGTTTGATACTTTTGCTTTTGGGTTAACTTTAATTAACTGCACCACAGACTGACTGCATTCTTTTTAAATAAACATTTTGAAAGCTGAAGATAAAAAAAATCAGAATGGCATTATTTTAATATCTTGATAAGTTTTCTGATAATGAAACAAAAGAAATACGCTGGAATATTTTACATCTTGTAGCTGTCTATGCTTAGGAATGTGATTTAAGTTCCTAGTTAACATAAAAAAAGGAAGTTATTTGTTTTTTCTCTTGAAATGCCTTTGATTTCATCCAAATATGCATGTAGACTGCCTTTATTTGTTACATGACAGTTTCTATTTCATGACTTAGAAGTAAAGATAAGCCCTTGTACTCAGCAGGGAAGCCTAAAAACTTTTCTTCTATTAAAGAGTTTCTCTTCCTCAAATGAAAAAAAGTACTATTTCACTGTGTACCCATTAAACCTCTGGAGTAGTTAGTGGTATATTTCAGACTCAAATAATTGCTACTAGAGTTGATATCTCATCATTTATCTCATATTGGAATGCATAAAGGATCTAAAGACACACTAGAAATATTACTTGAAAATTAATTTTCTTGAGGAGTTAAAAAAAAAACAACCACAAACCCAACTTTCAGCAATTTCCAGACCATTATATTTAAATTGACAGATGTGACTGTAACCAGTATGAGAGTGTGGGTTACTCCTGTTTATCTCAGTAGTGGTTGAATTTGTGTTTTGACATGCAAAATTTAGTCTGTGATGCATATCTGTATTTTGACAAAAAATGTTCTAGCCTTATAGTAAGTAATATGAAATGTTTCCCAGTAATCCTGCAGTTGAATGAAACAGGATGACTGGTTTTGGTAAGGAAAGCCTGAGGAGAGTTTGGAGTTTGTTTTGCTGTGTATGCAGTATCAGACGTTATCTGGAAAGTTACAGCTGGCATTTTGTGTGCCTGGAGTTGCAAATCAGATCCCTGATTTTTTCCATGTCACTGTCTATTTTTCACCTACAATAATTCTGGAGAAAGGAAGCTGCTGTGAGCACTCCTGCCTGACTGGAGACAACTTTGTCATTAATAGAAAGCGGTTTGCAATTCTCTGTCTATAGAATCAGCTTGTGTGGTGGTGGCAGTATTTCTTTTGTTCTTTTACTTTGCCTTTGAGCAGTGGGTTTAGGGCAGTATTTTTCTAGTAGTCTAGAAGGATGAGTTTTCTTCAAACTCAGTATTAAACTAGTGCTTCTAGGGAGGGAGAAGCACAGTCTTGGAAATTGCCTTCTATAAATAAAACCTAAATAACTCATAAATATAAGGATTAGTCACAATTGGATCCAGAATTCTAGTTTTGTCAGCACAATATTATCCAAATCCTTTTTTTGTCTGCTTTTTTCCCTATGGTGCCAAATTATTCCATTACCCCACACTACATTGTTATGTTGAGCCATTTAATCTGTTTTGTGATTGAAGACTTTGAAGGTCTATACAGAACTGTAAAGCTTTATCACACAAAGGCCAAAGGCTTTGTCTAGAACATAGCTAAAATTTCATTCTAACATTTTTTAAAACCATCGTGATAAATTACTTAGTACATTTAATTTCATTTGATATAATTGTAAAACAAAGTAACAGATTAATGGAATAAAACAGCCTCAAAGGCAGTAAACTATACTGAGTCTCTTCCTGGTGGAAGCTGTGAGAGCTTACTGGGGAAGGTATATTTGTTCTGCACTGACCTTTTTCCACTGGCTCTGGATACTGGCCAGCTGTATAATGGACCATGAGCTTGATGGTCATTTGGCTTCAGTCAGTGCAGTTCTTACAGGAGCATTTTGCATTTGGTGAGGTTTTGGTCAAATCACACTCATTAGCAGCCAAAGCTGCTGCCCAGGATGTATCTGCTCAAGAGCCTGACATCCTACGGCAACAGCCGGGCTTCCTGTCCCAGCTCTGCATTGACTGTGTGATCATGGTCGAGCCCAAATGTCTGCTTTCCTTTTGTAACCCTATGATAACCTTGAAACAAATGTGTTTTCTATAGGCCACTCTTTCCAGTGCCAAAGACTTAATTTTTCCTAGTTAACCTCACAGGATGTCTAGGTGGATGTTTGGTTGTTTTTTTAAGTTGACTAAAAAAATACCAAAACATTTCTCTATTTGGGTGTTACTAAAAGTATTAAAATGTTTTCATGTTCTTTCCTTATCTGGCATGTTTGATAAAATGGCTTTTTTTAAGACTTGCTGATGAAGATATTCTCTTCTGAGGGTTTTGGGTTTGTTTTGCTTGTTTTTGTGGTTTTGTTTTCTTTTGTTTTCTGGATGAGGTTCCTGTTTTGTGTGTTTTAGTAGTGTCCAAAACCTATTTCAGACAAACCAGGCACACTGAATTCCTTGAGCTGGGAAGGCTACACACAAAATATACTTTACATTCTGCTGAGCCTAATGTGCCAAAATTATTTAATACGTAATGGCTCTTTAACTTACTCCTAAAAGCTTGACTGAAGGTACTGATATTAAACCAGTCTGCTTGGTCAATATGTAAGGGAATTTTGTGTGGTGATAACTGGAGAATGATGAACAGTGACAAAGATCTCTTTTATATATAACACCTGTTGAGTTTTGAAGTAATCTTTGAAAGAACACTAATGGCATTCATTCCACATTTACTGACTTCAGCACTCTTATTAAGGCTGATGTTTTAGTGATACCATTGGCAAAAATTATAGAAGGGAAAAAGCCAAATGGGCTGCCATTCTGCATCACTAGCCACAGTGTAGGATGCACTGCAAAAGTCTGAGGTGGCCAGCATCTGCATGGGCAATGTGTTCTGCTTGCATAGCCAGCGTCCTTTGACTCAGTTACTGTTGGTGATAGCAAAAGAGTAATGGCACTGACTGGCAATGAGGCTCATGTTACTTAGTGTCTTGGGCAGGAGTATAATTTATCTTTAAATGAAAAAATCCTGGAAATCAATTTATAAATTATGCTCTCAGAGTCACTGAAAGTGTCTTTCTCTGTTCCAAAAGTGTTTATGATGTGGTAATCTCACAGTTCATGGTTGAAAATGGTGTGTATACACCATTTACACACTTTACATATACACACTTTAGTGAAATTTGAGTAATAAGACCTGGATGGATGGCAAGATGTCTGTATTACAGAGCTAAGAGCATCAGTGTCTTTACTGGGGTATCTCAGCTGTTATGTCACTTAATAAATGAAAAGTTAGACTGATGGCAAAGTGCCTAGCAAGTAGAAACAGTAAAATATAATAAGGCGAGTGGATAGTTTTAGGGACACATATCCTAGCTCATCAGACTTGTTCTGGTGAACATCTCTTAGAGAGCGTTGCCTTCTGTAGGCCTTCAGCGTGGCTCAGTAGCCAAACGCATTATCAGATTTATGGTGTTTCCTAAAGTTAGAAATACACATATTTCCATATTTTAAGCAATCATGAATAATATTCTACAGCAGTTAAATCATTCTTTGACTTCCTTTTACTAAAATAATTTTTGTGATTATACGTTTTTAAAAAACAGAGAACATTTACTATTTGTAACTTTTATAATGATAAATATGATTGTGCTTCTATGTATATTGAAATTCATGTTAAACTCTGCTTGCTTTTAGCTTGGAAGGGACCAGTTAAAAAAAAAAGACTCTTGAAAATCTTGATTGGTTCAGGTCTCTATTTTGCAGTTCATAGAATCTACTGAAATCAGAGATGGTTATTTCACCCTATGACAGATGGAGCCAGGATGTCTGTATCATCAAAGAGAGGAAAAATGAAATGTGAGTGGGCCCAGAAGTCAGTAAATATGAGAGTAATTGGAGTGGGCACGCTGAGAGGGTAAGGAAGGATACATTGCTGTCACCTTTTTTCAGCCATCAGCTTTGAAGCCAGCTACTGGTCTGTGTAAGTGACCTCTACAGCCTAAGCTGAAAGAGGTTAGAGGGTTAGATAAATGTGCAGTTCTACATAAACCTTTCAGGAACATCTATCTAGGGCACTTTTTATGATGACAAGGCAGTTGTGCTTCTTGCAGAGGATGAACTAGATGATCTGAATTTGTCTTTACTTTGGGAGGTATTTATTTTACATTTTGACCTTGGTTGTGAGCTGGAGTTTTCAATATACTTCGAGGGTTTCCCCTGGCCTTTGTTAATAAGTGCAGTCATCTAATTAGGAAGAAAAAAGTCCCGATAATATATATGGTGTGTGTCTGTCTAGGCAAGGAAATTGGGCTAAGATAAAGCATATGAATTAGAGCAGGAACTAGAATAAGCTGAATGAGATGTGCTGGGAACTGCCTTGTGAATAGTTACCGAAGACTCTTGTATTCAACCTCCCTTTTGTTGGGTGTTTGGAAAAGACAAAATTCTGAGTCTTTTCATTACATGCATGTCAGAACCTATCTGTGAAACCTCCTGGTAGAGTGTGTTTCTCTTTCCATCTTGCTAATTCTGTGGAGCTCAGCAACCTCTAATTGTCCTCAGTTAGACTTACTGCAAAAGATTAGTGTAATGAATCTAAAATTCACTACTGTTGGTCCCTGTGAAATGTGTGATACTAGACGATGGAATCTGGAATAGAGTGGGCTTTATTTTCTTTTTCAGCTTCTGTTGTAGTAGTTTTATACATTATTTATACTGAGAAAAGAGGAGGGAAGGGAATTGAATACTCAAGTAGCCAGGAGTTAAGGAATTGTCAAACTTCTAAGTTCTGTGCATGAACATATGGCATAATTTGGCCTTCAGTTATAAAGCTACAGTTGTGGGATTTGGGAGGAAAGGGGTTCTGGTTTGCAGAGTTGAACAGAATATGCTACATTTCAAATTCCTTTGATGATAGAAGGCTATAGAACTGGAGTGCCTTTTTTTTTTTTTTTTATCAGATGATGCGTGTTTGTCCCTTGGAATATTTGCTTCTAAGTTTGTGCCACATCTTGAGAAGGCATAAAATACATCTTGAGAAGCATCTGAAATACGGTCTTGAACCAAATTACCAAAGCTGGTATTTGATGGTTCACGTCTTAACTTGAATTTCCAGTTTCTCATTTTAAGTTGTCTGGTTCCAGACATCATCTTCAGTTTGTTGTGGGATTGGTTTAATGTTGCTTTGGAGAGCACAGAGGGGTCTGGGGAATGCTGATAATGGATGTAGTGTAGAAGGTGTGATGTAGACCATCAACAGGTGCCAAACAGCCTCCTGGAGCCATGATTTAGAGCTTTCTGTACCTTTTCCATTGCAGCAGGTTAGCTGGGTCACCTGTCTGTGCATACAAGATCTGTGTGAATAGATGGCTATATTTGTAAAGGTGGAGTAGGCAAATTGCCTAAAGAGATCTGGTAAAGGAGGAAGAAGATTCTGGCAGTAGTTGGGAGGTTGGGCTACCTGCAAATGCTTGTGAAAAAAAAAAAGTTTTTTATTCTCCCTATCCTGCCATGTTAAAAATATGCAGTGACTGTGTGCTGTCCCTGTTCACATCCTCTGTCACTTCCCAGTGTAAACATGCATTTAGGAACATGGATCCCATCACAAGCCTCTGCCCTCCTGGTTTGAGGACTACAGGTGCTAACAGGGGCTTAACCACTGGGCAAGCTCTCTGTCCTGCAGCTCTACTTCAGCTGCCATTTGGACTTGTTTGACTGCTGCTATTTGGATTAGCAGATGAACATCGCCTAAAATCACAGCTTTCATGTTTAATCAGAATTGATTACTGTTTCAAGAACTAGTTAATAAAAGGAGAAAAAAAAATAAGCTGGAAGGCTTGTTTGAACCACACAACTTTCACATAGACATCAGTGCTCATGATGAGCTGAAAAAATAGTTCCCTTAAGGCATCACAGAAGGTAGAGCTTCAGGGTTTTGTTTTTCTTTCCAACTGTCAGTCTTGAATCTTTAAGTTAGCCTGAAAGAATGTGTTTGTTTTTCTTGTAGAACTTGAAATCTCCTGTACTAAATAAACAGTCTGAACTCAAGGCCACTTAAATTGTGAACTTCTTGAATTATCAGCAGAGCAGCATGAAAAATCTCTGTTCCTGTCCTGATAACAGTGATAGATAGGTGTGAGAGACCCTCAAGAAATGCCCATTATCTGTCTTCCTCTTTTTGTCAAATAGAGTACCCCAGGTCAATTCTGGAAGTTAAAGACAAAGCAAAAAGCAATTAACTATCCAATACTTGTGTGTGAAAAAATAACTTGCTATTCTTTTGGCAAAAGAAAAATGTTTTTGCAAACACTGCTCAGAACATAGGACAAGTTGCCATATATTACATTTACTGTTTTTAGTTAGGGAACTGAAGGGAATATAAAATTATTTTCTTGACTTTTTTTTTTTTGGCTCATGTCTGTTTGAGTATAGTTATTTCACAGAAAGATGTGTTTCTATGTAATCTTCCCTGAATCATCATAGATTTATAAAAATAAAATTAAATAAGTGCCAGAAAAAGCCTTCCAGTTGTCTGATTGTACCAGAGGTAGAGCATGAATAAATGCAGTGTAAGTGATGAGTGATTTTAGAACCTTTTAGCATGCTGTTAGAGACAGTGCTTATCTCCAACTGTTACCTGACAGATTTAATTGCGTGCTTTAATGGCAGTCTTCTCTCTCCCCCTTACTTACACCTTCTACAAGCTTCTTTTATAATAATATTGAAGATCAGGCTTCTGTGGTTAAATAGAGAAGCACAAATGGAGGTAGCCTGAGATGTGGGTAAAAACATCAATGTTATTTTAATCCTATAAGACAGCATTTGAATTATACTTTCCAGTGTTGAATTCTTGCAACTCTTCCCCTTTGAGACCCTCATGTGGATTAGTGCTGCGGATCTGCCTGCCAAGAAGGAGAGGAGCTCCATGTCTTGCAGTGTCTAAAGGTGCTTTGCCAGATGTTCTTACAGTGTAGTTTTGCAGTCCCTACTAATATGTATCTATTTCACATTTGGTTACTCTGAGGGGAGAAAATAGCATTTTGCACTTAAAAAGCTTCAATAGCTTTAGCAGCCAGAAAAATTCAGGAGAATTCAAATTTCTGAAACACTGCTACATCTCCTGAAGCTTTGCTCGTGTAATAAAATTACTCTGTCGTAGATCCTGGATATTGTCAACTTTAAGTCAGTGCTGCAGCTCTGTCTGAAGAACTCTTTGAAGCTGAAATGAATTTGTTTTATTTTGTTTTAGATATATTTTAAGTATCCAGCATTCTCATTTTCCAGAGACTTTCAAGAATTTCTCCTGCTGACACAAAATTTTTATTTCCTAGAGCCTTAATTTTTTTTGACAGTAGCTGAATCAGAAACCTTGTGCATATAACAGATGGGTAGTCACGCTGTGTAGCAGGTGCTTAGGAAGGGAGAGCAGCTTCCCTAGTGCAGGGTGGTGTAGAGGACACCTTCACAGAGCTGCCATTAATCTGGGCAGCACATACAAGGTGTAATTGCAACCAACAGACAAATCCCTTGGACACTGTTGTGGCATGTACAGCATTATGTAAATCCACCACGAATAAATTGGGTGTGGGAGTAAGAACATGCATTTCTGATTTCAAGGGGAGGGAGGGGGCATGGATAGGGGTGATTTGACATAGAAGAAACCTGTTAATGAAGTACTAAATTCTCCATAGGCTTTACCCCCTCTTTCTGCTATAAAATTCGTACCTATGGCAATATTTTGAAGGCTTCTGGGATCTTAGCCTGAAAGTGAGCTGCCTTTTCCTGTTCTTGCATTGCTGACTGTATTTGTGTGCCTGGGCCATGAGAAGCGGGGAGCTGAGATGTCCTGCTATGTCTTGGCTCTTTTCATAAATTTGCTTCATATTTGGATGTATTTAAAGTGTTTTGCTTTTTCAACTTTTTCATAACTCAGCGGCTAATTCTTCTTATGCTTTGCTTGTATGGGTAATCAGTTTTTTTGATGCACTCATAGAAAAGGCTGAGTTTATATCTTTTGGAGTTGATTGCTAACCCTTTTTTTTTCTTTAGGACTAATCCATTTCTTTAATGAGTTGCCAGAGGATGTTTTAGGCACTCCTTATGCCAATTTCTAATAACACCATGTGTTCTTTACTTGCAACAGCAAGTAAGCTTATCTTTGTTAGTCATGAAAAAGTTAGAAGTATCCTAGCAATTAATTCCTACTAATACACATCCTGCCCCTCCACTTTATTGCAGCACTCTGAGCGTGCATATTCAGCCTAAATATTGTATGAGCTGCAAAGACACAAAGGCACTCATAATATAGTAGCGTAGTTGTTATCAAAACCTGTGTAGGAATATGAGGGGGTTTTGTAGCATTGTAAACATGCTACATGTACCAGTGCTTACTTTACCATTGTGGATATCAGCAATACTGTTCTCTGTGCCAATTTTACTCTCTCCTGTTTTTCCTGTGTTTCCTGCATATTTGTCCATGAACAAGATGAGAGGCAAACAAGAGATTTCGGTATGAAAAAAGGAAGGAACTTACACATCTGCATCTCTGCTTCGTCCTGACCAATAATGCAGAATTTATCCATGTTCTTATCTGTCAGTATCATGTAGTCACTAGTGTATCAGTTTATTTTCAATTTCTGAGGTAATGAGTTGAAAAATATTTTTGTCATTATTGATAATAAGACAAAAATATCTGTTCATTCTTAATTTCTGTTGGGTTTTTGGGGGTTCAGACAAAATGTCTTGCTGTATTGCTGTTCAAAAAAAGGAGGTGAATGTCGAAATCTTGGGCTTGAAGTGTAGCAGTCAAAAGTGAAGAGTTTCTGTAAAATCACAAGATCTTACAGCTCAGCTTCTAGGTACCACAGTGTGGAGGAGTAATGGTTTGAATACAAAAAATGTGTAATAAAAGTACTAGAGAGTGTATAGTAAACCATGAAATAAGCAGTGACGTAGTGCTTGTGTGTTTCTGGTACTAACCCCTTTGAAGGTCAGGGAGTACATTTTCTTCTGTTTTCTCTGTTCTTGTTACAGAAATTCCTGGTTTAGTTTTTCTTACTTACTCCTTCTAGGGTCAGTTGCTAAGTGTGTAAGGGAGCCTGCTCATTTTTCATCCCTGCTTTGAATTTTTCTGTGCTGTAAAAATTTCCAGGTAAAGACAGCAGCATATCGTCTCTCTACAGCCACAGAAAGTGCTTTCCAACTTGGGCCAGAAGTTGGTATTCATGACTTGCTGTTACTTTTGAAAATTAGGGGATTGAACAGTGACCCTACCCTGCACCCACCCACCACTGTCGTGTCTTCATTTAATACCTGTTGCTTCACTCCCTCTTCTAAAATGTCAGCACTGTAATGTTATTTTATGTAGTTTTATGACCTCATACTGGAAAAATCTATTAATCTCCTGGTTATTATTATGCCCAGCCAGCTGCTAACTCTCAGCAATTTAGGATATTGCTAAATCCCTGCTGCTTTACACACCCTCTGGACTCTTTTGTCTTGTTGTTGACCACTTCTTCCAAAGGTTCTGGCTTCTTTCCCACTCCTCCCTGTTTGAGCGGCCTGTCATCTATCCTGCTTATTATTCTGCTTGCTGGTAGCGCAGTTATATTTTGACTTCTTAAGAAGAGTTGCTACTCTTAACACTGTGAGTTAACATTTGAAAATCTGCAGAGCATCTGTAGTTTATGTAATGCTTTTGTGTTGATTTTTTAATTAATTTTCTGCTGTGATATGCAGCAGCACCTCTAACATGATGGGGATTCCATGTCTAGGTGCATAAGGCAGTGCTTCTGCCCATTCATCAGCAAGAAGACCTGTATTCTTACAAGGTCTTCCTGGAAGTTTTTCAACACACACTAACTGAACGGTTCAACTTTTACTGACTTTTACTGGGAGGGGTGAAAGACTACCGCAAGATGTGGACGAGGAAAGAGAAGTTCCTGGAGCTGTGGGAGTGGTTTCACTGTCTTTCCCTCCTTATGGTCTTTCTGACTGCACGTGCTGGTGGAATCCAGCAGGTGATCCCAGCTGCGATGTGTCTGCTCATGATACCCTCCTTCCAGCACAAAAAAATTACCTGATCCTATTTTAACTTCTCTCTTCTGTTTTTAACATGAAGATGCCCAACTAATGCCAATTGCTTTGGGCAAGGTATAGTATTTTGTGTCAGAGGATGACACAGGAAAGTCTGCCTTGGCATGCAGTATGTCATCTGTGATAAAGACCTCCAGCATGTGCCACTTTGGTCTGCAGCTGCATTTTGGGTGCCAGTGGCTGTGGGATGGGAGACGTGACAGGAACCACTGAGCAAACTTGGTCAAGATGTGACTGACCCCTGCCCCTTGCTGGGTGATGTCTGTGTGTGAATGCTTATTCTTTGAATAATTACACAAATGCAGTTGTGCAAGACACGCAGCACTGGAGCCACTATTGCTCTTGCTTTCTGCCTGTTCTCCATAGGGTTTTTCAGAGTAGTCCTTTGATCTAGTACTGCTTGGATACTTTAGAAAGAAATCCTACAAGAAAATCTCTTATTTTTCTCATGACCTCTGTGACCTTTCAGGTTATTTTATCTTGAACTAGTCCCTGTCTTCTGGGGGTTTCTTCATCCACACCTGTTATTGTCCATTGCTTAGTGCTCATCCTACCTGCCTTCCTTCTCGGCTTAATGAATTTTGAGAAAAAAAACCCAAAGAATTTCCTGAATACTCTGATAATTTTACCCAGTTTTCTTCTGATGAATTTCTTTTTTTTTTCCCTACTTCAAAGACTTTTGCAATGATCATATGAAGTTCTCTTTACTCACAGTGACCAATTGTTTTTCAAATCTTACTGAACCACTCAAATATTATTCCCCAGAATAATATGGCAATAAATTCTGACTTCAGCATCTACCAGGTGAAAACCATTGTACTTGAACAAAATAACAAAAGATCCCTGTGTGGCAGATTGGTGTTTTTCTCCTGTCAGAGTCTGGAGGCAGGCAAACAGAATACGGGGAGTCTCTTTTGTCAGCAATGAGCAATTAAGCTGTTGGCCTGTTCATGAGAGTAAAGGCTGTCTGACAAGGTTAGTTCTTCTCCAGCAGCCTTCTAAGGAGCATTGCCAGTTCAGGCTGGGGACATGGAGGGGCTGCAGCTGCAGGCTGTGTCTGGCTAGCATCCCAGTTGAGTTGCACATCTCTAACCAAAATGACCTTTTTTCTACCCCTGAGAAGGGGTGCTGGTAGGCCTTCTTGAGCCTTTTGGTCAGGACAAAGGAAAGAACACAAAATGATGTGCTCTGCGGCAAAAATTCCTCTACTTTTATGGGTCAGCCAAGTACTCTCAACCTGCGTGTACTTAGAACACATAAGGGAGCGCATTAGAATTTATGTAACCTGGGTCTCGTCATCTGGCAAGTAAACAGCTGAGCTGAGCATTCTGGTTTTTTTGCAACTCAGTCCTGTGCTTTAATTGCTGTTCATCACTGTTCCTTTCATTACTGGCCAAATCTGTAGCTTAATTCCCTGTTGCAGTATTTCTAGCTCAATTTTAATAACTTCATGTTTCTGTGTGAGTGTGAATCCGTGGCCTTGTAGAGACTTTGAGGCTCTTGCTGCAGTCATCTTAAAGCTTAAATGATTATCCGGGCTGCTACAACTACATGTTCTTAATCATATATTGAGCAATGTGCCTGAGTCCTCCACATACATGCTATATGTGGTATAATGCTGCTCCCCAGAGTAACTCCAGGACAGTGGTTATCTGGGCCCTGGTGAAAGCCTTTGGAAAGCAACAGGTTCAGGAATATGTCTTCTCCATCTTGTCTTCTATCATACATGCTGGCAGCACTATAATTTCTTGCCTGGGTGTCTTTTGCAGTATTAACACCTGGATGTTTTGTGATGTTCTGGTTTCCCTCATTGCTGAGATAATTCCCAAGAGTAGATACACAAATAAGAACTGGTCAAGAATAAACTAAAGCTTTCTACTGCTTTATTTAATAGAAGTTGTTAGGGACCAGGGAGTGTTTCCAGTACAGTGAGACTCTTGTGGCTTTACTTTTTTTTACAAGAAAACAGTGTGTAATTAGCATTCTGTTCACTGAAAATGTAATTTCAACATGATTAACTCAGTTAATCTTACTGTAATTAAAATTTACTGTTGGGGTTTTTTTAAGCCAAAGTAATTTTGCAATTTATAGCATTGACCTGTGCAGGTTAAAGGAAGAAGAAAAGTGGCATAATCCATGTAAAGAAACTGAGAAGCATGGATGCATTAGAGGGAGAAAGAGTAACTCTTTTGCTTACAGAAACTCTCAGAGAAAGAGCTTGTTTTGCAACCTCTGGCAGAAGGCAGACTGCAGCTCATGAGGTTAGAGAACTTGTACCGTCACTGGATATTTCAGCTGAATGGGGGGCTGGCACTGATCCATTTGCTGAAAGATTTTACTGATGTAGCTAGGCAGGACTGTTGTTCTAGGCAGCCAGGAAATGACTTGAATGGAGCAGGCAGTTAATGAAGAAAGATGCGAGTGGGTTGCACCTCTCTGGGGTGGCTGAGGAGTTGTTGTTCTGAAAGTTAACCTTATATCGTTCAAGTTAAGCAGATCATCACATCTGGTGTTTGTATATGGTACTGCTGAATTCTTGCTAAACCCTTTGAAAGTTGTCAAAAGTGAAACTTAGAGCTGCACGAAACCTAAGAAAGGCTGGACAATGTCACAGCATTTTGATGATACAGAAGTCTGTCTGCTAATACGAAGATGCAGTACATCTGCTGTCCACTTAACCCCAACAATCTGCAAGCTCTGAAAATATTGTTCCATATGTGTATACAAACGCATATAAATGTTCAGGATGGAGCAGGGAAAATGCAATTTATTAGTGTAGCAATTTGTCTGAAATTATTAAAATAGCCTTAAGCAAGGGTAGATCCACTTTAGACATTCTTATTTTTTATTTTATACTATCAGGTTCCTAGAGACGAAGGAGGTAAGTTGTGTTAAGGAGTGCAATGTTCACTTTTGGAAGTGAGCTAGAACACTTGATAAGCAATAATTAGCTGAAGATGCCTAAAGATAGAAGGAAGTCTGTGTTTTAACAAAAAGGCAGATCATGAACAAAGCAGAGACCACCACAGTACTGCAAGGGAGGTATGTGTCTGTTCAGAGTTAAAGAATTTTGGGAAATTTAGCATAAGTGATTAATATAGCATAAAACTGTCCTCTGCAAGTTGATTTGTATCGTGTCAGTGGTAACCCTAACGAGGATTACATTCATTGTGTAGTGGTCAGGAAGTGTTTATACAGTTTAAATGTAAAAGATGTGTTTTACTCTTGTTTTCTGTAATGGTTTGAAATATTTGCTTTAAGTGATGTTGAAGTAAAGGAGGTGTTTTGCTGTAGGCTTTTTTACTGTTTTGCATTCTCATCTCAGATGGTGAATTCTTTGATCACTTGACACCAGTAGAAATTATCTGCTTCAGAAGATGTGATGAGATGGTAGAATCTCATTGTCATATTTAGAACACACCACAGGAAGATCTTACCTTCATTCGACAATAGTTTGCTGATATGAAAAGCTACTATTAGTGAGAGAATCAGGGCCATAAACACTTTTATCTCACATGAAATCTCTAAAGCAGTATCAGTTGCTTTAACTGACAGATTTGCTGAGTTTGGTGGTCTGACACTGTTGTCAGTGTGATTCTTTCATATTCTGTTGTGTTGCAGCACTTAAGCTGAACTAACCGTACAATTTTCTTATCAATTTTGTTTGCCTTTTTTTTCTTACAGTAGAGAAATAAGTGCCTAAGTTAGAATTTAAATTCCTATTCAAACTATATTCAGAAGTACAGAATACTAATTTGCAAACTGGAAAGCCTAACTAAATGATTTCCATCAAGTAGGTAGCAATTTTTCTGCCTTTTGATTCTGTAATCTGAAGTAAACAAAGTATCTGCTACTCCATCTGCATGAATTTAATAGATTTAGCAAATGCATGTTCAACAGTTGGCCATGCTCTGTGTAACAGCTTTACAGGTGCTCCCAGACTTCAGTAACTCCTTTTCTAGACAATCTCCCATTCTGCTTGCTCCTGCTGCAAGGCTTTACTTGGCTGAAGAGTGACTGTCTGATCCCTAGCTGTGTGCCTCAGTTAGTTTTTTGTTGCTAGGTCTTTGTTTTTCTAGATAGAGTGCCCACACAAGGTCAGGATCTGCACACCATGGTGGCAGCTGCCAGAGCTTGGCTTGTTATCAGTGCTCTTACCTTCACTGTATATTTTCAGAATAATGGCAGGCAATTAATTTTAGATACATCCTGTTAAATAGCTTGAGGAAATACATACTGTATGGCTTTAACTCAGAAACTAAGCATCAAGCCTGCCAGAGTTCAAGAAGAGTTTGGATGACACTCTCAAGCACATGGTATGATTCTTGGGGATGGTCCTGTGCAGGGGTAAGGGTTGGACTTTACTTCTGTGACTTGGTGATAAGTTTTTGCTTTTATGAGCACTTTAGAAATATGGTATGAAGACAGCAATAAATTTTGTGAGCTTACATTTTACTTTTACTAGTAATTCATTTTTATTAACTTGCTTTGTGCACTTACTGCAGGAAAAACATTGTGGTCCAAATGCATTATGAGCAATTTCAACAGTACTGTTAGTCCAGAATTATTAAGCAGTCTGGATTCATCAAGATTCTTTTTTGGCTGAAATGTGCAATTACATTCTTTTGGTGGTTTTGGTTTTTGTTTGGTTGGTTGGTTTTGGTTTTTTTATTTGTTTTGGTTGTGGTTTGGTGTTTTTTTTCTTTACGCATTTGCAGATGAAACTTGCTCTCAATTCCTAGAAGCAGTTAGAGCCTATGATAGCATTTTTTTTCAACTCTGAAAGAAATAACAATACATTTGGTATCTTCTGTATCTAATGGGATTCTATCCACATGAAGGGGCCCCGTTTGTCACCATAGTTTCTTATCTCTGAAGTTCAAAGAAAAATGCAATTAATCAAACCCCAGATCCCTGACTTTAGAACTGCTGTGTTTGATTTTCATTAGCATTTATGATTATGTTACTTCAGTGGCATGGTGTTTCTTACAGCTATTGCTTGTTTGCCCAGTATTCAGTTACTGCAATGACACTGAAAGTCAGCAGATAAACTTTCACTTATGTTCTCTAAATCAGGAAAACAAATGAGAGAAAGTGTTTCTCTCACTGGAATTGGAACTTGCAAGAACATATTAATTGTATTATTATTTTATAACCTTAATTATGGGATTTGTCTTTCGTTAATTTTTATTGAGACATTCACGATCGTGGTTTTGTAGATACAAGCAAAGTAGTTTAAGAAGCCAGAAGCTGGTGCCCCCTTGGTTGGGATACAGGAACTGGGCTTAAGCTGTCAGACTAGATTTAAATGAGAGATTCGCTGTATATTTTCAGTTCTCTCTTAAATATTACAGAAGGTTCTTCCAATTATAAAATGAGGCAAAATCCAACATGAGCATTTTTAAAAAGTGTTGCTGAGCTTCAAAAATATAACCCTCAAGTAAGCATACACAAAAGTATATTTTTTTCTGATTAAAAAATCAGTTCTATCTGTTTGCAATGTTATTGAACACATATACATATTTACTGGCTTTTCTTGTGTGTGTGTCTTCCTCTCTGGACTGATGATTTTGTTTGTGCTCAGCATCAGGAACTTCTGATTCAGTTTTTTTTTGGTGTGGTTTTTCTTTTTTTTTTCCAATTGTTGCTTTGGTGTTCGTGTTCTGTTTTTTCTCCAGAATTTACTTTTAACATATCATTCCACATATGCATAACAGCAAGTCTGAAATTCCTAGAGTGATTGGAGGGTTAAGCCATGTCTCACATAAACAAACGTGCTGCCTCTTCAGTTTCATGCCTATAAATCATTTTGTCACTTGTCTTATTTGCTGTCTGAAATCACTTGCTCCTTATAGCACATGATGCCAGAACAAGGGCTGATATTCATGGCCAGAAAATGAAGTTGACAGAGTTTGTAGAGAAGCAGCAACATAAGCCAGAGTAAGCTGTTATAATGTGCTGTGTTTGTCAATACTGCATTTGAAAGAAACATTTTTGCAGCCTGGTGACATGGATGATAAATGACTGTTTGCTGCATTGTACTGCATGATCCTGACACATCGTTAGGAATTTGTATCCTTGGGGCAAACTGCTAAAGAAAACGAGGTTGTTGAATGAAAGTCCCCCAGACAATCAAGATTGTCAAGTCTTATTGTATGTAATTTGAAGGTACACTAAAACTGCTGACAAAACCAAAATGATAAAGTGACTGCCGTGTCTCAATATTTGCATTCAACGGGTGTGTCTAAAAAGAGTTATTTCCAAGAGAGTCTGAAGGTGGGACTAATTTCTGCTGTTACTCAAACTGATTTCATCATGGAAAAGCTTATAGGAGCAATTCACAGCCAAGTAATTTGAAGACATTACTACAGAAAGGAGATAACTCATATTAAGAAGCTACAATGAGTAATGGTACAGTGCTGTTGGAACCCAGCAACAGTCTACTCTTTAGCAATGGGATATACTTGGTGCAAGGTCGCTTTGGTTAGCATGTAGCAGCAGGCTTTTTTTTTCACTACACCAATTTTGTTAATTAATTTTTTTATTAATATTGTCAGAATTGCGGTAATTCTGGTATTGCCAGGAACACCATTGCCTGTAAAAGTATCTAAATTAATTTGATCAGCATATGCTCATTGATGCTTACCATTTTGGAAAAGAAAACCTAACTTGGTTTGTCAAGTGAATTCCTCAATGTTAAAGAGAACAGGTTTTCCTGGGTAACATGTCCACAATAATCTGAAGTTTTTTCTACCCATGCTGAGAAAATATTAGTAGAAAGGTCTTTGCAAAGAGATTTAGGGTGTGCTCCTCAGGGTAACAGAGGGGGAGTGTATCTTCTGCTGTGGATACCAGTTCTGAAGATTATAGTGAGATAGCACTGAGTTGCTCAAGATTCAAGTTTGTATTGCATTTGGGTTGTGATTCAGGTTCTTGTTGTGTGATGATGCCTTGTTGAGAAAAACAGTGCTTTCTCTGTTGAGAAGAATATTTGCTATTGTATTTTGTAACTAAATAAAAACAAATTAGAAAATGATGTAAGAGGGAATTTGAAAGCTTTTATCTGCCTTCTGATTTATTAAAATAGAACAGTTTTGACTGGAGATTTTATGGGTTCTCCTGAAATCGGTAATGAGTATCAGTTCAAATCACAGGGTCAAAACCTGCCTGCAGCTGTTTTGTTTTGGATTTGTTTGGTTTGGTTTTGGTTTTTTTTTCTTCATTGCAGTGCCTGCAGCAGCACTTCAGAAATGTGACTCATGACACAAAAAATCATCTCCTTGCTCGTGGCTGGTCATAATCATTGAACCTGCACGTCTTTGTCTTACAAGAGTATTGAGCACCTTCTCGTCTCAAAAAAGACAAGCCTTAACTCTGTCATACCAACTTTAACTTTTATCAGAAGTAAACATCGATAGAAAGCTGATGTTTTTACTGTAGTAAGTATTGAAGCATACAGACCTTGACTAATGCTAGCACTTTCAGGGATAATAAATGCATTAGCACTTCTTCATTGTCAAAAACAAAGCATACCTGCTGAGGCACATCTCAGCTTGTGAGCCCTAGAGCATCTTCATTAGGAAGATTAAGTATATTCAATGTGCAGAGACTTACATTGGTAGCCACTGCTTTTTCCATCAAATATGTGTACCTACTTTTTCTTTCTTCTTTCGTTATTTCATGGGGATAAGACCAAAATAAACCCCAATACTAAAAAATCCAGGGAGCTTAGGGTTACGAAAACCCCAATAACTCTTCTCTGTTAAAAAATACGCTTTGAAAGCTTCTTCCCTGTTGTGTTATGTATACCCACTTCATGTGAATGAATTTACTGAAAAAAAATTTCACCCCATAAGAAATCTGTGCATGTTTGGGTTACTTATTGAAAGTAATTATGTCTGAGAATTCTCTGAATGCAACTTCATTCTGGTTTTTCATGATAGACTGTAACTTGGTGGCAGTGAATTTGCATCTTCTTTGTACATTGTTATGCAACTGCTACTGGACTTCAGACTTGTCTGTGCCTTTATATAAGAAGAAGCTGTAATAGTTTGGGAAATTAGAAGTATTTTTCTTAATTATTAAGGTTTCTGCTTCTGATTTTCATTAGCTAAGGCTGAATTAGTGGGAAAAAGATCTTGCATACTATAAACCAAAGGGAAATCTCTTAGTATTTATTATTGTAATTTAATGGAGCTGAAATTATGGATAACACTGTTTGGCTTGGCAGTGTTCAAGTGCAGAGCAAAAAGGTGATTTCAGCTATAGCTTGCAATTCAGGTATAAGTCAAACTACAGATGATAAAAATGTTGAAGCACAATGAAATAGGTCACTATAAGCTAGATATCTTAGCCTAAATTCTGCACTTTTAAAAATTTTTCTTCTGTTGTAAATAAGAGTTTTAAAGAGGAATTTAAAGGAAAAAAACTGCAGTAGGGTTGGAGAAACTCTTCTGAAGTAAAAAGAAAACAGAAAACGCTTCTCACTGGAAATACAGCAAGCAGAAATTTGAGACTGGTGTCATGGTTAGTTATAAACATCTTGTTTGGTGCAAAATGAGTCTTTTAAAAAGATGGTTCACAAAGCCAACTTCTCCATAGGTCAATGTCAATGCTTGTTGTGCATATACTTGTTGACACTTCCGGAGTTGTAAGAGTTTATGCCCTTGCAAACTGGCTTTGAGGCAAAACAAAACAAAACAAACAAAAAAAACCTCACCAAAAATTCCAAACAAACAAACAAAACCCCACAAAACAAACAAAAAACCAAACCACAAAACAAAACAATAGTTTTTATACTTTTAAATATTAAGAGTCCAGAAGGTGTAATAAGTTTTTAACCAAAAAGTTTCCATATAAAAATAGAGATATGCTTAGAAAAGGCTTCCTTTCAAGCTTCATTATTGTGAACAGCTTCTGCCACTTCTCCCTACCTCACAAATATGCACAGATATTTATTTTTTTTTAGTTACCTGGCTGCTCTTTACAGGTATATACTTTGTGTTGGCTCTCTCCTCTTTTCCTATCATTTATCTTTCATCACCTGATGATGTAGTTTTGTATCTTTGCCTGAGACTTGCAAGAATTGTTGCCAGAGCCATGAGTTGCTCCTTCCTGTTCGGATACTTTTCTTAGTTCCTAGGAATTGCATGACTGGAATATAATTTGTAATCTCTAATATTCACCTGTCCTGTAAAGGCTCTCCAGGCTCATCAGCTGATTTAAAAGATAGTCCTTTCCCTTCCCCAGTCAGAAGGTGGTGGCTGAGATGAAACAAAATCACAGGCTTGCTCCCAACCATATCAAGCCTTTGTTCTGAAGCACCCTCTTATGTCATCCCCAGGTTTACATACAGGGATGCTGAAGCAATGGTTTGTTGTTCTTTTTCTTAGTAGCACCATTTGATATGGATCTAGAAATGAGGTGGAAGAAGTGGAGGAATGCATTTCTAACAGGGGAAAACTAATGCAACCTGAAAACTAATGCAACATGAACAAAATCTCAGAGATGGTATCTCCCACTCACATGTGGTACAATTAGTAGTCTAGTTGAGCACCTAGTTATTCTGCAGAGTAATGCTTTTTCTGATAGAGCTTGGTAAGGAGAAGTCATGCAATCAGATTAACTTTCAGGTTAGTTTTTTTCCCCCAAGTTACAGTTTTCCTCCTTAAGGCATTAGAGTGCTTGTGATAAAACATCCAGTCCTTCCCTGTTCTTGTTAATACCTGGGAAATCTGTTTGCCTTACTTTAAGCTGAAATTACTGTATACTTATAGGATTTGTTTCTTTTTTACTGTTGTCAGCAAACACTGAACGGGTAGTAACTTTAAATAAGTACCTGGTGTGCAACAAGGGCTTTCAGAGGGCTTTGTTCCTTCAGATTAACTGGGCACATGCAGAGTTGGATTTGTGTGAGCAGTAGCATTTGTGTGCGAGGTCTCTAAAACGCACAGGTGAGGATGTGGTAGGCTCTCACTGAAAGGGGCAGTTGCTGTTTTAAGGAGAGAGGTCTTTTGACTGCATTGTTGCCTTTATGAGAGATGGGAAGGTGAAGTACTACTTTTGTCTTCAGTGTGAATTAATGACCCTTTGGTAATTTCTCTTTTTGCTGGAGTCAGTTGTTTGGATGAATTATCCCACACATGGAGCTCAGCTCCTGCTGCCTCATGGGCCTTAGCAAGGATCTTCATCCCTGTGTTTCTCAGAATAAGCATGCTGGTGTTAAGGACTTAATTGGAATTTGTTCAGAGAATGCTAATGATGTGTCTATTGTGTTTTATTTAACCCTAGCAGTTTGTTTTGGAGGAGAAGAATTATCTTTAGACTGTATTCCACATTTTCATAAATAAAATAGAAATATGATTTCTGTCATCCCAAACCAGAACCAGAGTCCATAGTCATCCATATTAGTTTCAAAAGTTCTCCCTTTAGTTTGAAAGAAACTTAAAGTATCGTTAGGAGAAAAATAGTCTACTGCGTAGAATAAAAGGCAAAAGGTGCTACAACCAAAAGAGAATAGAGGAAAAATACTCTCCTGATCTGTTTACTTTATTTGCCATTATTTCTCATGTCATGTGTCACCATTTCACATGGAGTCAAGCTTCCTCTACTGTTTGCAGAATAAACATTTCTGCTTCCTATTGATCTGTGAAAGACCCAGGCAATAATTTTTTTTCCCCATCTGTATTTTTTTCAAATAACATGAAGGCTGAGAGACAGAAGCATCATCTAAAGCGCTGCTCTTGATAAACAAGCCCCTGCAGAACCGTTCTTGATTACTAATCCTTCAAGACAAAGATAACACTTACTCTGAGACTTGTGTGACAAATAAAAATTAAAAAAAATCAGAGCTGTATGTTTTTCTGAATTGTTTTGAAACTTTTTACTTTTTGTGGCTGTTGTCAAAGACCTTTCTATGGCCTTTGTAGCAGGTCATCTAACCTTACCTGTTTTGTTTTGCAAAACAAAATGTCACAACCTTGTGGTTACACATCAGTTAGCATTGCCTCCTTTTCTTTACACTTTCCCACCTCTCTAGAGTTTGTACCAAATAATACCTTTTATAGAACGGTTTTGGTTGGGAAGTGACCTTAAAGATCACCTAATTTCAATGCCTCTGCCGTGGGCAGGGACAACTTCCACTAGAACAGGTTGCTCCAGAGACCTTTGTTGGATATATAAGCATCTCTCCCTTTATATTTCCGGTTGATAATGAGCAGTCTGGTTTGAAGTTTGAGACAGGCTTTCAAAAATTTTACTGAAAAAGCTGACTGAGTGTCACGGCTCTGTGTGTTTGAGAGTTCTCTCTTTACGGGGTTTTCTACTCGTAGTCTCAATCATAGCTTGAAGATAGTTTTTTGGAACTGGAAGTCATAACTTGTAATTTCTTCTTCACACAAATTGGTCTCCTGTGCTTGACAGCATTTTCTTTCAGCCTTTGGATGTCCCTGAATAGAGATACCTGTTTCCCAGTAAAGTTTTATTGCTTCATTAATTAATTTTCAATTCTCATTTTTCTTAAGGAGAGTAGAAGTTTTTGCCTCTGTTTTCTTTATGTGAGTGGAGGGTATAGATTTTTTTTTTTAGTTTAATGCTTTTCACCTTAACCTATTTTGTATTATTCAGCTGGCTGATTTAGTTAAACTCGAGTCATTTAGAAATTGATCCAGCAGTTTTAGTCTAAATTACAACTTTAGGAGAAGGATAGAGGAAGAAATAACCTCCCTGAACTACACTTTTCTTTGGGTAAGCATATTTTTGAGCACTTGGATATGGCAATATATATCGTCTTCAGTACTTTAGTCTGTTTCTGCCCTACTCAGATAGTCAGGTGCTGAGTGGTCTGGGTGTAAAAATTACTTCTGTTTCTGTGTGCAAGTGCCTGAAGTTGTCCTATTCAGAAGCATAGGTCAGACTCAGTTTCATGGGTGAAAATGTCATAGCCAGTTTAGTGGACTTTTCTTTCATTTTTGTTTGTTTTAAATGTAATAACTCAAATCTCAGTTCAGCCAGAACAGGACAAAAATTGCTACATTACATTACATAGCTTTGCTGGAGATGCTTAACCTTTATAAGCTTTAGAGAACAAATCCCCAAGTGAGTGATTAAAGCTTTAGCTAGAAAACTCTGTCTCATGGTACACTGTTTGGATATTATCAGAAAGGCTTATTTGTTTTGTTTGTTTTTACATATGTGTTTGCAGACTGAGTTAGCTTGCACCTCATTATAAGAACAAAATATAATTTTCTTTGATATCATCAAAATCAAGTAACTTGCAGCAAAAGAAACATAATTATTGAAACATCTTTAATCCACAGTTTTTGCTACAACTTGTTTTGGCTTCATGATGTAGATCTAAGCTAGTCTCTTGTTCTTCCACTGTTGGATGCTGGCACTTGTCTGTATGTTGCTTATACTTCATGAATTTAGCAATCCAGAAATGCCTTTTGTCTCCTTTTTTTTTATTCTTTTTCCCCCTTGAATACCCTTTATCCTGCTACTCTCAGGAAGAAGATCCTTGTTTGAACTGTAGTATTCAGAGATTCAAGTCTCCATTTTCTTCACATTCTCCAAATCTTATTCCTTATACTTCAAAGATAAATTGTTTTAATTTACAAATGATGGTTCTGGCAGTTTTAAGGATAAAGCTAGGCAATTACAGGATGATAGTTGCTGTGCTTAAATTTGTGCACTCTTGCTCTTTTAATAGATTAAATATTGCATTAAATTGAAATTTGTTGGCCTTTTTATTTTAATTGGTGTTATACACAATGGATATTTAGCATTTTGAGAATGAGATAAATGAAAAATAGTGCATCATTAAAATGTCTGAAAAACAAATAATGACAAAAACCATACCTTACCTTTTACCTAAAAGTGCATATGTATTTTAAAGAGTTGAGGGGGATTGGATCATATATAAAGTGTATTACAGATGCTGGTAGAGAAGTGCTAGCAGCATGTGCTAAGAGAGGTCAGTGTGGACACCCCTTTTATGGTCACTACTGTGAGCCATATCTCTAAAGGTCCCGAGAGAGATTGCCTGTCTTCACTTACCTGACCCATGTGAAGCTCTCTGCCACTCCTTCAGCTGCCTCATCTACATCCACCATAAGATTTGTGGATTGTATGGAGTTAGAAAAGTGTTTATTGAAGGAAGGTTTTTTTCATTGATCCATGCTGTGGTATTTTAAATAGGGTATTTAGGCTGGATATAGTGAAAGTTTCAATTCAATTATTTCACAAGCTTTAAGCATAGATTATCTGCAAATAGCTATGTAGAGTAAATCCACATGCCTATTGTTTACTTTGGATATCACCTTTAGATACAATTAGATCTCTTCACAAAGTCTCGTTTTTTTGTAAGATGTAGTTGTTTCGCATCTGTGAGAGATAAGCACTTTCAGAGCAGAAAGGCAGGCAGTCGTGCTGGCTGTCATCTTGCTGACACGGGAGGACAGTGGTGGAGTCAGCAAGTGTAATGTCTAGTTCAGGGTAGGTAATTGAGTTCAAAAGTCGAGTTGGAGTCTCTCGAAATTTTCTTGAGAAATCCTTTGCTGAGTCAGCTTGTGCTTTGTTATTTTATAAGCAGCTTTCTGACTCTAGATTTCAAATTCAACTTACAGCCTGAGACCGCTTAAAAACCTAAACCTCCAGCACGTGTTGCTTCATTTTGCAGCTGAATACAGTAAAATGAATAGGTTGAAAATTAAAATTTTGCAAAGTTTAATTCAAATCTGAAAAGATAAA
>JAWWLV010000045.1:28250512-28271706 GCA_035041135.1 Platyrinchus mystaceus
TTGCAGCTGAATACAGTAAAATGAATAGGTTGAAAATTAAAATTTTGCAAAGTTTAATTCAAATCTGAAAAGATAAACAGGAGCAGAAACAAAACAACTTTCCCAGTTCTCATGCAAACCTTGTTTACTTATTCAAGACTAATAGGAAAAACGTGCTTATGCAGTTGTGTAGATAATCCATTAGAGGGCAATCTAATATTGCTTTGGAAAGAAGATGAAGTGACAGGGCAGTGGATAGACAACAGGTACGACTTTGATAAAGTTGAACTTCGTTTTCTATTTAAAATTAAGCTGGTTTAATTGCAGAATGTATGTGAGCTCAGTGGTAGAACAAGGAAAATAATTACTTTGTTCTTGTTAGGACATTTTAGTAACTGTAATGGATTTGTGTATTATAATAGAACCTTCTTAAAATCAACCTTGTTTAGAGAAGTTGAAAAAGAATTTGAAAAAACAAATTGCATCAAGTCTACTTGCCAAATTGCTCAGGCAAGAATTTTGTAACCTTTTTGAGGAAAAGCTAAGCATATAAATTCTTTTTAAATAAGTAACTTCAGGCAAAAAAACCAATTGAATTTGGAGCACTTAATATGAGTTTTTAAAAACTCAGACTTTGACTACCTTTATTCTCTCAGATTTTAGAAAGGTAGTAAGTCATAAAACCTCAGAATAATGTTTCCAATTTTAACACTCAAATAAAATATTATCCCATAAGCATACTACATAATATCCCATAAACACACTACATAAATGTAGTGTCACTGCCTGCACTATAGAAGGAAATGGTTTCTTAACTTCACACATTTTGATCTTTCTGTAATCTGGTAACTGCTGGAAGTGTGAGAAGCTGTGCCAGCAAAACCACTGCTTTATATTTTCTCTATTTCTTAGCGTGTTTTAGCAACACTGATGAAAAAAGAACGCTGATTTGGATCAGGTTTTGGGATGACATAATACGGTGCCTCTTACACTGAGATGGGCACAGACTTTGTTTCATATTTTCATTTTTTGTTCCTAGATGGGAAAGTGATTAACTTAATTGAAGTCAGGATTGGGCACGTTTATATGTAGGGTTCAAAAGTGCAGATGTGATTAACAGACTTCAAAGGTAGTTCTGGAGAAGTTCTAGGTTGATAAATTCCCTATGTGTGAATGTGAATATTTAAAAAGATTTGCAAGGCATCTGTTATGATGGAGATGGCCATGGACAGTGGTGTACTGAGTAATGATAATGGTATAATTTCATATTCCAATACAATGGGGTTTTTTAATTGTATAGTAATAAATTCAACTTATGTGTTAGGCTTAAATGCGTATTTTCCCACAAATTTCTACTAATTTAAACCTTTTTTTATTATTAGATTTCCCTTTGCAAATATGAAGCAAACTGGTTGTAGTGATTAATATTACTCTAAGATGAAGTACAGTATGTTTGTTTCTGCAGCAAGTGGTGCTTATTCCCCATAGAGTGAGACTGCAGAGCTGCTTTATTTTGCTCTGAAGTACTGAAATGGAGCTAGGGCATCCATCCAAAACCCATGCTTGAATGATCCAGTCCTTTATTAATTGTACACTGATGAGGAATTTGCAATCTCTCACTTTCCTTTTTTCTTTTTTTTCTTAAAAAAAAAAAAAAAGGCAAAAAAAAAAGCATTTTTGTCTTTTTTCCAGAGCTGCACAGGGACAGCATATATAAATAGTCACAAAGCCATTTAGGACTTTCTCATCAGCGGCCTCTGGTTAGTGCTGGCTCCATTATGAAAATGTTTTCATGTGTTTCCCAGAGGGTTTACCTACTCTAGAAAGAAACATGCAGCTCTAGTGCAAATATGTCTAAATATCACACCTAAAGGTAAAAGATGCTTTTTTTCTTAAACACACCAACACCCCTCCTTTGCAGGACTGCTGCATAGAAGTTTTTTCTCTGATGACAAGTGTGAAAAGATGAAACTGCTGTGTCTGACAGTGTCACACTGTCTTCTTCCTGTGGTTTTGTGAGAGGGACCAGTCCTGAGAGTGCAGGGAAGCAGAGCTCTGATTCTCAGGGTGGATGGTCCCCTGCAGGGGGTGCTTTTTGTGCAGTTTGTCCTTTTAAATAGATGGGGCACAGAAAAAACAAATCAGTTTTGAACATTCAGTTATAACAGGGCATTTTGCTTTAGATTTTTATTTACCTATATTACCTTTTTACAAGATGTGACTATCTGGTTTGGATGTGATGCACAGAAACAAGATAAACATTAATAAAATACTCAGCTTTTACAGTGGAAAATGCTAGTTTTGGTCAGCTGTCAGGGCTTTCTAGTATGATTGATGACCCAGGCTTAAGTACCTGAAAGTTAAAAAAACTACTTGGTAAAACATGTCAGTCATTTTGGTTTATGACTCATTTTCATGAGCCCAAGCAATACTGACTTGCTAGCAGTATTTAAAGGCTGCTGGTGACATTGAACTTTGCAAAGCACAAGGCTGATGCCAATGCTGCCTGCACTTAGTGAGGCTCCAGCACTTCTTCTGATACAAATTGGTGAGAAGGATAGATAGTAAACTCAGGAACTGGAGTTAGCTCTGTTTCATTGTAGTTCAGTAGCCAGTGATTACCCCATGAGAGCGATGATATAATGACTGTGCCCTACCTTCTGGTTCAAAGTGGGTGGCCTTCTTGGTGTGCTACTGGGGCCACCCCTGGGAATGGTTTTCTGAAAAAGTGACTTTCCCAGCTGAGGAGTAACTGGGGATAGGGAGGGGAAATCTGTGGGTGAATGACTGGCTCAGGCTCAGACTGGGTATTTGTTTTAGGTAGTGTGGTGGTAATTGTTGCTTACAAGTCTTGGAAAAAAAATTGTAAAATGTAAAATCAAAGCTGCAGCACACAGGAAACAACCGAGTTCTCACAGGAGAACACCACCAGCTTGTTATTTAAAGTAAGAGAAATGTGTAGTACATGCAGCAGACTTTTTTTTTCCCTTTTCATTCTGTTATTCCCTTCTTCCCCACCCTTTTTCTTCAAATCAACTAATGGAGGAGGGAAGGCAATTTTTGTGAAATGCTGTCGAGGTTTCAACTTTGGCCGGATTTTAAACACTTACTGAAAATCGTTTTTTCTCCTCCTCCCCCCTCTGCTCTTCTCAGAGGAGAGGAAAAATAAAGTTAGAGAATTCCTGAGTAAAGATAAGAAGTGGGAGATTCGCTTACTAATTAATTTTCATAGGCAAATAGACTCAAAGTGAATAGAACTTAAATTTATTGCTAACAGACTTAAACTAAAGGCTAAATTTATTGCTAACAAAATAAGAACTAAAGAGTAAAAGAATAAAACAGTCTTAAAACACAACACTTTCCTTCCACTCCCCTCCTCCCTCAGCCGTGCACGGAGATGAGAAAAGGGGGAAAGTCATAGCCAGCAGCTGCTTCTGCTGCTGTTCAAATGCATTTCTTAGATAGGAACTCTTTCCAATTCACTGTCCTGGGGGATCATTTTTCCATCAGGCGCAGAGATCTCTCTCTCTCTGCATTCTGATGGTCTCCATGGACTGGAAGGGGACAACTTGCTTCGTTATGGTCATCACCACAATTACAGGGGGTAGTGGTTTTGAGTCCTTCTCCTGTTTCCTGTGGGTTCCCTTCCCACGGGAGACAGTCCTTGATAGACCTCTCCAGCGTGGGTCCATCCCTCGGGCCACAGTTCTTCCATAGTCTGCTGTCCCTTGGGTCACGAATGAGCTGCACTAGCGTGGATGCCCCACAGGGCCACAAGTCCTGCCAGAGACAACTTGCTCCAGTGTAGGTTTCTCTCTCCATGGGCCACAAGTCTCCAGCAAGACTCTGTTTCATCTTAGGCCTCCCACAGGGTCACAGCTTCCTCATGCACTCCTCTGCTCTAGCATGGGCTCCTTCAAGAGCTGCAGAGGAGGGTCTCCACTCCCCAACAGTCTTCCACAGGCAGCAGGGGTCTCGGCTTTCAGTCTTTCCCCTGCTGGAGGAGGAGAGGGAGACCTCCCCGGGCCTCTTCCTCCCCCCTCCTGCTACACTGACCTTGGAGTTTACATTGCTATCTCCTGTTCTCCTTTGCTCTCTTCCGAGCTGGAGTTTCTTCTGCGCCAACAAACCTTCTCTTCCTCTGTTCTTAAATATGTTATCACAGAAGCGAATATCATTGGCTAGTAGTAGGAAGTCCATCCAGGAGCTGGCTATCGTTGGCTTTTTCATGGAATAGCAAAAGCTTCTAGTAGCTTCTAATTGAAATCATCTCTATGGCCCCCTATTACCAAAAATTCAGCCACTTGAACTCATAACAAATGCTCTCATGCTTGCTAAGTTTAGCAAGCCTAATTTCTCTACCCCCTCCCCCCTCCTGGGGATTATGGAGTAGGAAAATGCAAACTTGACAGTTGAGTAGTTTTCTGTAAGGAGTTCCCTGTTTACACCATCTCTTTGCTTGAGGAGACTCCACAATGCCACAATTGGAAAATGCATCTGGAAGGGTACAGCTGTTCATGTTTCTGGTTCCCTGATCTACAGTAAACCAAACTGAGTGTGCAGCAAATAGTGACAATCAATCTAAAAGTCAGTACCTATGACAGTCCCCTGTATAGATGTTGTCAATATATGGAGGTAGAAGAAACTATGCTTCTCTAACTACACCCATTTCATAGGTGTGCTTTTTTTCCTTCTTTTGATGGTTGAAAGACATGAAAATTACTCAGGATAATGTTTTCAGGTTACTAACAGTTAATGATTAGACCCTTTGGGTAATCTGTTGATGTAAAAACCTACCTCCCTGGTCACATTGATGAGATGGCTACTTAATCTAAATTTTGAAATTATTACAACCCATTCAAGTTTGAAACAGAGCTACTGCATCTTCACCAACTACAACAGTGAAGGGAGGCTGGAACTACAAAATTTTAGTACTATACAAGCTGCCTTCTGCAAGACACATTGCAGTTGCAAGGTCCAGGAGTCAAACTCTTGAAGGTCATCTGAAAATTGTACAATTTACACACCACAGAATATATTAATATGAATGCTGTCCATGTGCTCTCTGTCTATGTCAAATAAGTTTCGTTATCATTTCCAGTGTAATTCAAGGACAGGAAAAAAAAAAAAAGGCATTTTGCCTTTAATCATGGCTTCACAAAGAGAAATGCCACTCAAAGGGTGTCTTCTTGAAGGACCTGCAGCAGAGATTTGGGGTTAGTGGCAGTTTTAGCTTAATGACAGCGCAGTCTGTGCTCCTGGACATGTTCTGTCTTCTGCTGCATGTCCTGCTAGATGGGCATATGTGATATTCTGTGTGTCCACTGGGAAGCCTGGGCTGTGTAGTGCAGGTCTCCTCCTCCTGTGAAACTTCAGAGCTTGGTAGTGCACATCATAAAACCTTTGGTTTTAAAATTAACTGTATCTTTTCCAGCTGAAGGAAGAAAGATAATGACTTGGATGTCTGTTTCTTCTTCTTTTGAAACCTACCCAGTTCAAGCTTTTCATTTATATTTCTGTAGGCCTGCATTGGCCCTACTTTCCAATATATGGACAGTGTGGGCGGGGAGTGAATGCAAATCATCGTCATCTGACTTGTGCACATTTTATTTAAAAAGGCAGTTGTTTAGTGATTGTGTATTGTACTGCAGAGGAAGAGTAAACAGGGTAGAGAGATAAATACACAAATATTTCAAAATATCTGACTAGGTAGCTGAAAACCAAGATTCTGTAAGAGATTTTTGTTTGGGACCTCTATTAATTTATTTGGAGAAACCTGCATGTGTTTCAAGTCCAATTGCTTAGTAAGATGTAATGACATAAAGACTTATCTAAAATTGACTTTTTACTGTTTCTCAAGTCAGTATCATTTAGTCATTAGCTTGTCTTATAAATAATTAATTCATGTTAACATTCAGCTGTATAAAGCAATATGTTAATTCTTACATAATTATAATAATATAACCATCTATTAGATGTATAATTATAATAATATAATAATAATATAACATATCCAAAGGAAGGCAAGATGCAGATTGAAACAAATGATACCAAACATATATTACAGTCAGTGTTGATAAGCTATTAAGTGCATTATTAAGAGCAGTGCAGCAGTACTGATGGAGCTTACCTGACATTACTTTGCCATTTCCAGTGAAATTCTGGGTCACCCTATCATCTGCATGCTGCAGAGAAAAATATACAATATGTAGACAAATCAAGCCAATGGAGTGCAGAGGATATGAGAAAGATGGTAAGATATAACTGGTCCTTTCTCAGTGGTGGTATTTTTCTCTAATGTACTTCTGTTGTCCCATTTAATCATGTATTTGATATCTTACAGAGCCAAAGAGAATGTTTGTGATATGTAAGTCTTTAGAAGTTAGTAATTGCCATTAATGAATAGCATTAAAGGTCTTTTTTTCTGAAATATATTGAATGTCATTCTCCTCTGCTTCCATGATAAGAAATAGAAACTATACTGAGTCTTTTAATCCTTTGCTTCAGCCAGTGGTTACGATGCAACAGTAATTCAATTCAAGAAATGGGAACTCTGGCAATCCTGCAGTAACATTTACTTAATTGGCACTTGGATACAGCCACCACTAAAAAGCTGGAACATTAATGACTTCCCTCTGCTTCTAAATAATTGGTTTCTCTTCTCTCAAAAATGTAAAGGCTTTTCAACCTTTTCAAACCTGTGTTGGTTTTTTGTTTGTTTTGTGTTTGTGCTATGTTCTACTCTTTTGTCTCTTTGCTTCCTTTTTCTCATTCCAAACTAGCATCTTTTTTCCCCACATTCTCCTAGTTTGATTCCAAATGCCAATCAGCTGTGATTGATCCAGTTTACAAACTGGAAACTTGAATCCAGATCTAGGCTCACCTGCATTTGCTGTTGTTATTAGTGACATAAATCAGGGGTGACACGCTCAGCTGGAGTGCAGATTGGGGCTGAAGATGCAAAAGAGTGGGCTTTGCTCTCTCTTTTTTAATTGCATTGGAAAAAAAATTGAGATAAAACACTTACTCTGAGGCAATTTTTGGAGCTTGATATGTTAGATGAGTGTGTGTGATTCACTAATGTTCATCAGTTTATATTGCTAAGAAGAAATAGAAGTACATTTGAAAAGTAATTTTTGGATATTGATCAGCTGTGTTTCCGTTTTTGCTGGGAACTGGAAGGTTGAAGATGAAATGAGTTCTGTTCAAATATTAGTGTATATAATGGTAGGACAAACCCATGGAATATGGGTTATAAGCTGATTTCTTTTTAAGAAGGGTTCCACTGGGCTTACCTTTCCTCTCGTGACTGATATTAAACATGAATTGACGGAATACTTATAGTGACATTGTTCTGGGGTTTTGGAGGCTGAAGGTCATCTTAGACTAAAGACTACATGCATTATGATTTTTACAGCTGAGCTTTGTCTGTATAGCTCTTCTAGCTAAGAATTTAAGCTCATTATTTTGCAGTAAGATTGTTTGCTTCCCGACACTATAACCTGATTTATAATGAATGCTATTAGTAGTCTGTTCTTTCTTAATGAATATGATCAGGCTGAAGACACATGAAACACAATTGACGAATACCAGGTATTGATTTTAAGCCTGACCTGATTGAGGTACTAGGAGAATAGCCACCTTGTCAATAATAGGCTATTTGTCTGGCTAAACAAGTGTTAAATCTTGACAGCTACTTGAAATTGCATTAAGGGGGTCACTGCTCTAAGTGCCTCTTGAAGAAGATCACTCTCAAAAATCTATGCATTCCCTTATGGCTCATATGCACTTCTGCAAACATGTAAAGGAACTGCTACAAGACATGGAATGAGAGCAAATGTAGAAGAAAGCAAATGTTCTTCACTGAGCTCTGACACCATCCTGTTGGAAATACTTATTTCACTTTCACTATGCAAAATTTGCTTTCACTATCCAAAATTTGTTTGATACAAAAAAAGTTTCTAATTAACCACTGAATCTTGTTGTGTGCTGGAGGCACACATATATACGATATATTAGAAAGTCACTGTAGGAAATACGTTGTGCACAGTGGTTCTTGCTTTTATTATTTCTGACTTGTCATAAAGGGTCCTGTTTGCAGTTCAAAGGACAGGGAATTAAATAATTTAATACCAGTCACTCAGTGGAAGTGTAATACTCTCCTTTTTAGTTTCAAAAATTGATGTGATAAGTTTGTATTGAGGAGCATGGACCACCCAATTGAGCTAAGTTACAATTATTTGCTGGTCTGGTTTTATGCTGAATATATTTGCAGATTGCATTTCGTCATCTCTTTGAGCTTCATCTGTAAAGCTGCTCTTTCTTTCATAGTATGTGTTTATCTGTAAGTGCGTTATTTTTCCTTTTTTTTTTTTTTTTTGGTAACTTCTTATTGCCTACTTGCTGGCAGTGCTTTTAAGTGCAATTTGAAGTAATGCTGACACAAACGCAAGAGCTTGGCACACCTTCAGCATATTCCTTTTGAAATACATTTAAACTGCTTCCTTGCACTTACAGTTTTGTGTAATGCTTAAGCCTGGCACTTAAGCAGTCTTTCCTTTAAGCCATCAGGAGAGAGGGAAGCACTCTACTATTAGATGTGTCAGTTTGCACATTCAGTGTAAAACTGAATGGGAGACTGCAGTGGTGATTAGTTACGCGGCTTTCTCTGGACCACAGGCATCATTCCCCATATCCTGGCTGGCTTCCAGCTCAAGCAGTTGTGCTCTGCTCAGCTACTGATTTCCACTGGATCCAATATTTGAGTCCCCTTTGCTTTTTACACTGTACTTGTGTTACTCCCCAGTGCAAGCTAAACTGTTTTTTCCCTTAGTTGGCAGCCTTTCTGAGTGGATATGAAGTAATCACTGTGAATAAATCTGTTTATAGTAGATTTGTTAAGTGGTTAAGGTTCCTTGGTAGTCAGATTATTTGGAACATAGGATGTAAACCTCCTGTAGGTTTACGGAGGAGTATGCATATTTACAGGCATGGGTCATAATATTTAATGGTGCTTTTTTCTGACTAATGTTTTAAGAAGCATTAGAAATAACAGGACTATTTTGACATCATGCCTTCACTGATGTAGGCAGAAAGATTTGTGTGCCTTTTGGAGGTTTTTATTAAGTTAGAATGAACCTATGTATATGCTCAGTCAGTCAGCTGAGAACTCTTGTTCTTTAAATGACAGGTTACATTCTTCTTGGATTATAAATTGGACTGTTGCTGCTGCAGTGGGGAAAAGCTTGTGCGTGTGTTTTGTTTATTCAGACAAACTTTTTTGTTTGTAATTAGGAGAGTTAAGTCAACATTTTTTAATAGGTCTACATGCAGAGATTGTACTTTTTTTTCATATTGCAGTTTTTAGGAAGAGTTTTTTAGACTAACCCACTTACATTTGCTCTGTGCTCCTCTCTGCCTCACCCAGCCAGCTGTCTGATTGCAAAATACTCCTGGACAAGTGGTGTGCTCCTTCCTCTGTGGGTGATAACCTTGTGCCTCATCCTCCAAGCCTCTCAGTAAGGCAGGCTTGCCTACACACAGGGACCACTGCAGCGACCGCAGCACTTTAATCTCTGCGGATATCCCGAAGCTTTCTCCATGCAGTTATTTTAGGGTGGTATGTGTGTTGCTTTGCCAGCAAAGTTACAGCTGCAGCCTGGAAGCATCTATTCTGAATTAGCTTGCAGATGTGCAGCACTGAGTGAGTGCCCTGACCATCAGGACTCCATGCCTGTAGTTGGGTGTCTAGTTGGAGTAAGCTACAGTGATCCTGTGCTATTTGTGTCAGTTTTGGAGAGTCACAAGCTAGAAATGAAGCTATTTGAGATTATTACAGTGGCACTAAAGATTTTGCAGCCTGGCTGGTATGGAGTTAGGTAGTTCTGATGGAGTTGTCTCACAGGTAATCCAGATTTACTGGCTTCAAAGACATAAGGTTATTTCCTGGTTTTATTTCCAAGACTTGTTTGGAGGCTCCCTTCCTTTCTTTTCTGTAGTTTTCTCAAACTTTTTTACTTGAAATTTACTTGAAAGGAACTAAAAGGCTCAGATTCTTGGGAAACCTCCTGAATCCAGAATCTGGGGTTCTAACTGCAACGAAGTCTACCTTTAATCCCCCAAAATACCAAAACACTTGGTGTTTAATTTTCTAATTAAATTTAGAATAATTTTTTTTAAGATAAGGATACTTTTGAAAGCTATGCAGTGACAATTTATCACCAAATCTTTCTAGATTAACGACATTTTGAAATATTTCTTGTATTATTAAAATAATGAACAAATTCAATTCTGCAAGAACTAATGTGATTGTTAAAATTTAGAGTGTTGATATTATTAGAAGAAATTAATATGGTAGTATTTCGAATAATGCGTATCCCAGAGGAGATCCTGGCAAACAAATATGCCTTCAAAGTGTATACAATAGTACCTATTTCACAAATTACCTGTATGATGTGCAGAATGATTTGCACATTTTTTCATAACTTTATTTGGTGTCTTTGAAAAAGTCCATAATTACATATGTAGTGATAAAGAGGCTGAAGAGCTTCAGCAAGTCGTCTGCTCCCAGCAGATGGCAGGATATCCCAGTCTATTCCATGCAGCCACATATTGGGTGCAGCCCAGGCTGCCTTGATGCTTTTGATACATTCCGTGGTTTAATGCAGTATACTTCCAACATGGGCAGGTGCCTTTAAGGCTGGGGAGTACTGCTGTATGTTGCTTCTATGAAACCCTTATGAAGATTGACCTTGCTTGGGAATATTCCGAGTCACAGACCTTTGTGACAGGGTGAGGTGAGGTATATGGGAGCAGATGGTGGCCAGGTCCCTTCGGTGGAGGATGGGTGCTCTGTGCAAATGTCTGCAATTCTCAGACTTGCCAGGGCCCCACCGCAGCTATGCCACGTTGCAGAGGATGGTTGTGAGATGGAGAGATCCTGCTGCTCCAGATGCTGCTGAGACTTTCAAAGAACTGAAGGTCACACCATGCTCAGGCAGTGGCAAAGCTATGTGCGTGTGTGGGTCTGGGCAGGCAGTGCTTGTTAAAGGAAATCCATTTCCCCTTTAATGATTTACTCAGCTGGCTGAATGCAAGGTAAAAATTCCTTTTTATACAGGGAGAGAGCACGTTATTTTTAGAAATAACGCTTTTAGAAATAAATTGTGTAAAAGGTGGGTATTAGTTAGATATTTTAGCCTGCTGCTAGGATTTTAAGGCAAACAACCTTTCATATGCTCCAGAGCCAATTATGTTAATGGTCTCATAGATCTAAAAGCCACGGCTGTATGTCAGGCATAGGCGTCTTGCACAGAACATCTGTGTGCAGATAAATGGGCACCTTATGTACACTGTGTGCCCGCCACAGATTAAAGTAGCGCACTTTCTGTTGGGTTTGTGCTGTGATCTCTCAGTAAATATTAGTAAAATTTTAATGAATAAAAAGGAAGTAGCAGAGAACTGAATTTCATTTGTATTGATGGTAGTTGTTTCAAGTTGAAATCAGAATAGTATAAAGGGTAGGGAACAGTTAGATTTAGGCCTTCCAAAAGAGATCATAGTTTATGAAACTGCAGAATTTTGGTGTTTATGAGAGCTGTTATTTTTAAGCTAATAGTTTAAATAATTATGCTCATCTGTTCTGTGTCTTATGATATTAACCAATAGTGTTAGAAAAACCCCACAAGTCTCATGATACCCTGGTGTCTCTAGGGCTATCCCTGTTAACTACGTTCTGTGGAAGGCACTAATGTCAGTGGATGGTGCTAACATCAGTCAGAACTCATGTAAAACAATTTAATAACAGGCAAATAGTTCAGCTTATATGTGTCTATCAGTATAGATAATGCTTTTGAGAGTAATTGAATGGGTCTGAGTGCAGGGCAGGATGTTGTATTTTCAGTTTTTGATATTTTTAGCAAGATGGTTTTATCCTCAGGATGAGCAGTGGTGGAAGGGGGCTCTCTGTGCTTATGTTACCTGCAGCTGAGGGAGGAAGAAATGGAGAAGAAAAAAAAAAATTCGGCCAGACAAAGAAGCTGAAATAGCCCTTGTTTCCTTTCAGCCTTACCTGCATCTGTAGTTGTGTTACTCAGCAGCACCTTTATCAGCCTCTGTAGAAATTAACCTCACTTTAGGAAATTAAATTCATCTTACGGAGCCACTCAGTTGGCAGAAGTCTACCTTTGAAGAGAAAACTGTGAATGCCACTTTCTACCTTTGATGGCTTTTTTTATCCTCTGTACTGTTTCAGCCCTCAGCACTCCTCAGTTCTGGTGCCACGGACTTTTTCCATAGCCTCCTTCAAATACTAAACCACAAAAAATTAAGCAATGGAGTGGAGAGAGAGCTGTGAATGGAAACAACCCTTGCAGCCCTTTTGTTTCGTCTCTGTTGAGGTGAACGTGTCAACAGCTGTGAGCAGTAATGCTTTTTCTCCTACAGCAATGTGATGGATTGATATGTGTACCAAAATATGTTAGAAATTGAAATAAAATATGCATTTTTTTATAATTTATCAGCATTATGATGGCACAAAAAAAGCCAGTCTTATGAATAATACAGAGATCTATAGTGGGCATTATGTACTGTAGGTAATAAATGCAACATCTCTTCAAGACTACCAGGAGAGTTGTAAAGCAGAATGCATTAGTTCTGCTATGTGATAATAAATCACTTCAGTTTGTCAGAATGCTCTGCCTAACTTTTACTCCTGAGGTATGAAAGAATACAGTGCCATACGGCTTTGGATGGTTTCTGAAGTGTTTAGGCTGGCTCTCAATCTCCTGGGTAATGTTTTGAGTGAGCAATACCGTTAGATAACAAGTGGCAGTATTTCTTGGGTATCGATGTTGTGATGCCCCCCGTTGTTTTATCACCTAGAGTGGCTGATTTTGTCCTAATTGGAACTGTAGCTCTTCTCTGATTTTTTGTGTCTCTATTTGCGACATGGTCTCCATGTCTCTCTGAAGAGCTGTGTAAGAATACAGTGACAAGCTGCTGTGCTGATTGGGCATCTTTTGGAGGTGCAAACGTCAATTACCCTTTTGTTTTCATTTTATATGCCTAAGAATTGTTTTAGGCAGTCATAGTAAAAAGCTACATTTCAGTATACCTCCATGCATATCAGCTGATCATTTCTGCAAACAGCCCAGATGATGGCAACACAGTGTAGGTAGAAGTTGACCTGGGCTGATTATGCAAGATTAGAGCAAAAACTACTTGTGTAAACTTTACTAAAATATGTGTGTTATCTCTAGTTCATTAATTTCAGTTTAATTTTCAGAGCATTATATATTGTGGTATTCTTCGGAAACTCATTCTAATTCATGCTTTCATAATTTGCACAATTGATTATTTATATTTATAAAGATGGAGTCTTCCCATTTTCTAGACAAGAAATAGCAAAAGAAAGCATAGCAAAATGTCATTAATAAGTTTTATTGCCTGGACAAAGTATGCTACGGTGTATATACAGCATGTTACAAGATGTTATCAAAAAAACCCCTACATTTATCTAAACTGCCTAATATTATGTGGAGTGTGACTGTAACTTCTATTTTGTATGCCTCCTATTTGAAGAAACCTTTGTGAATTACTATTATTTTTTTGTATTTACGAAGTCTTAATGGACTTCATTATCTCGAGTAATCAGAAGACCAGTCCTGTATTTCTGGCTATACTTCACAGTATTGGGAAGGGGTTGATACATATGCAAATCTTGAGGCACCCCAAATAAAGTTCCCATTACATAGGGTTAGCCCACCAGCTGTTGCAGATGCTCACTTCTGCTGTTGGCACTCTCTGACCACAACTTCCTTTCTCTTTTCTTATCTTTGACAAGAAGGGAGCAAAATATTCCATCTGCAAACAGCAGTGTGGTTCAGCAGTGGCAGTGCTGGGTTTCCAGAGTTGCCTGTTCTGTTTTTCCTCATCCTTGCATGGGTCCTTTCATGAAGCATGATTCTTCAATGCGTAATTTGCTTTGGAGACATTGGTATCAAGACCAAAGAATGGCTTTTATACACCATTGCTGCTGCTGTATGCCTAGGATGCTGCTGGGGTGGCAGTGGCACCTGCTACTTGCGGGGAGGTCAGTGGCATTTCAGCGGGACGCAGCTGTTTGGCCTCATGTGTGGCATCACACACAAACTGTTGCTGCTCAGTGAAGACAACATTGCATAGACAATCAGCTCTTTCTGCTGTCTATAGAAAGGCAGGAGAAGCAGGAAGCTCCCTGTGTTTACATGGAGACTTTGTGACTCCTTTTGCCTTGCTTGTCATACCCCAGGTACTTCCCTGATCTAGGGTCTGTCTGTGTGCCTGGTGTACTCCTTAGCATATGTGACCTGTGCAGCTGGGTGCATCGAAGTAGCTTGGCCCTGTACTCCATGGACAGCAGTCTGTTCTGTGGATTGGTACAATTGAACACACTGGTCTGTATTCTGGCCCCTGTACTGAAATTATGTTGCCCAATCCTCAGCTAAAGTTTTCCCCAGCAGATTTTGTGGCTCTTGAGTTACACCTGTTCAGAATGATCGTTCTGTTCTTACAGAGCTCTGGTGTAATTAGTCCCATATTTATGGTAACTGATCTGTAAACCTTCCAGCTTCAAATGATTTAGTGATTTTTTTACTCTGGAATTGTTCACAGAAAGTATTGTGTACTTTAAAGAATGGCAATATCTTTAAGAATATTTTTTTTTACAAAATTCTCAATTGCAGATTACTCAGTGTTGTGACTAATGTTCTTTCTCTTGTTAAGAAGTTAAGTAATAATGAGCAGTTCCATTACTGTATTTAACAAACAACAGTACTTTGTCTTACAGAAAAAACAAAACAGAGTAGCTTTTGGGGGTTTATTTTGTTTTAAAGCAGTTGTTTGCTATAACTTTTACTTTGCCTTTCACCCTTTTCAGTTTTGGTAGCATGTTCTTATTCATGTGTTTTTCTTAACTTAGCCACAGTCACTGGCTGTTACCACAGTCATGTACTGCAATTTTATTTGAGGAGCCAAATACCTAACTCTGACAGAATCATTGAAACATTGTAGTTCATCTTGTCTGATAATAGAAACGAAGAATTTGCAGAAGAAGCTTTGTTAGTTCTTTGTGTTTGGAACTTCCTCCAAAAATAAAGAGAAGCTGATGTGCAAAAAAATTGAATGACATTGCAATTCTTAGTGATTATATCAATAACTGTCAGTCATAATTTCCCTTTACTTAGGAAAATATCCCTAAAGTCTCCAGACTCTGAACACCCCTGGTTTTCATTTTGTTTTATCTTCATTCCAAACAGACACCAATTTCCTTGTTAACTGGATCTGGGAATTGATGAAAGCAAGCTGTATTTGGGTTAGTTAAAAGAACTGTGGGGACCAAGTTCCTGTCTCTTCCATGCAGAAGTCTGGTGTGCTCAGTCCAGTGTGCAAAGGCGCTTGTTGGCAGAGCCCGTATGTCTGATGCCAGCGCTACTGAGCTCAGCATCTGCCGGCTCACTGCATGATCACAGCATCACTTAGCCTGCTTTGAGTCATTCATTCCCTTCCTTAGAAACTTTGGCCACAGTATTTTGCTTAACAGTTTCTGATTTTCCTTTTTGGGATAACTTTTAATACTTTCTGTAAAGCTAATGCATTCTGAAGTCCTTGGTTATGGCTTTGGGCTTTCTGGTGAAATAATAATTGATCTTTTAAATCATGTTATTATGTTATCATAACACATCACAAAATGTAAGAACTGCTTCATCCCTGCCAGAAAGAAATTACAGTAGAATGTGACATAGAATTTGATGTAATGGCTGAATGTGCTTTCAACAAAATGTGATGTAGACTCTATTCTTTGATCTCATTTGTCCTCTTAAAGCACACTTCTGGAGTGTTTCACGTACAGGATTCATTTTTTAGGGAATAATGGAGTACTGCAGAAATTAAGCCAGTAACAGAAGTTCTAATGCTGAAAATTGTAGTTGCAGAGCATTATTGCACATTAACAGCTTTATCACAGACAGACGTGTTCTTACAGGTGCTCTGCAAAGCTGTTATTGAGAATAAAAACCCTGAATCTTCAGATCAGAATTCGAAGAGTTTGGCACTTGAATGAATTTGGTTTTTTCTGATGTCTGTATGGCATACCAGCTTTCCTTTGTCATACCATAAATGCTCTACTTGCTATAGTCTTCATGATGAAATGCAGTGTGAAAAGGAAGAAATAAGCACATATAGAACCAGAGTCTTTCTGTATGTTTTCCTAAGAAATTGAGTGTATTTGCTGTCACTGATGAGATTTTTGATTCCTGGTACTGCATTGATGCATTAGCCTGCAGAAGCTCCCCTGAAAACAGAAGAAATAACACATCCTCAAATTTAAGAATATTCATAAGTTCCGAATAAGTGAAGCTTATGAAGTGAAGCAACTCCTGGTTGAAATATGAGGAGAGGGGTTCAAAACAAGACATCCAAATACATACAGAGCTTACATGTCCTGATGTAAGTGGGATACATAGCTACAATTTTACTCACTAAAGGTTTCTGTTTATGCTTTATGAGTGATAGGAGAAAGAAGAGGCATCAGGTAGGAAGAGAGTTGGAGACAAGGAGCTAGATTAGATGGTGTGAGGTGAAAGAGAAGAACAGGTTTATTTCACAGTGAGGAAAAAAGAAGACCAGGAGCAGATACATAAAGGCAGTAAGGATTAATGGGAAATGAGGGAACTGAGGAGGGTGCAGAGACGTGAGACTTGGGACCTGGGCTGAGCTTCATTACACCAGGGTTGCTGCACTCTCTGGCTCAGTGGTGTAGGCAGGTTCACGCACAGAGAACTTTCTTCACAGGATCCATAGCCAATGAGAACCACTAGCTCTTAGCAATAAAAGTTACTTCAGGCAAAAATAAAATGAGAAAACAGAAAGAAAACTCCTCCCAGTGGCTAAAAGTGCAGAACAGAGACAGGGTGCCTGGATCAGCAGCTTCCCTTCCTGCAAAGTGTATGGAACAGGAGTTGAGGCCTGTGCAATAACAGTGGGTCATTTGGACTTTCTCAGAGACTAACAGCAATTTTGGAGACATAGCCTAAACTTCTTGACATTAATGAGGTTTCTGTTAGCAGCTCACCAGAGCTGAATTTGGGTTCTCTATTTGCCTTTTTTTTTCACAGTCTCATGCTGTAGCTGAGCTGCATTTCTCCATGATGCAGGATGGTCTGACATCATTCCCTGAATGTCATGTCTGGATTTTTGGAGGTGATTATGCTTCTCCACCATGACGTAACATCACTCCTCAGGACTTTCTCTCTTTTTGGGGTTCTAAGAGCTTCTTCTCCACATGGCTATAACTTAGTAAATGTTTACTATTTAAACTTTATTTCTGAGTAATTTTATGGAAATAATTTTATCTATAAACACTATTGAAAGTGGTTTCAGAAGAATTTCAGAGCATAACAAGAAGGATGAATAGAGAAGCTCAATGCTACAAAATCTGCCTTGCAGCTTACCTTTCCCAGTTTAGATGTAAATCTGAGTTTTGACAATGACAAATCCCCAGTTCTGACTTTGATACTTATTTTCCTATGTTCAGAGTTGTTTCTTTTATGACCTCCTAGCCCCCTCCCTGCCTTGAAAGCTTAACCTTTCCATATAAATTATGACTATTTCCATGATAAAAAGTACCTGAAACTGTAAAATGCAAATGCAAAAATAAAGATATGTAGCACAGTGTCACAACAGTTTTCTTTCATAAACACTTGCTTTGCATTGGAGTAGACTGAGAGGAGTAATACATGAGTACAAGAAATATTTCCTAATTCCTAAACACTTCTAAATCTTCAGTGAAATCTTGGAAAAGATTCTGTATAGCAATATATAGTTAGAGTCAAACTTTTAAAATAGAAAGTTAGTGGACTGCTTCCCAAATTACATATACTACACAAAACTACATCAGAGGCTGTTCCTTCAATGATATTTGCAAATAGCTCTTTAAAGGTTTGTACTCTTTTATGTGCAAATTTACTGATACTTTACTTTAACACTTAGCCTCTTTCATCTGCAAGCCAACTGACAGTATATAGCCAATGAGTCTGTTTGAGGTGGTGATGATGGTAGAAAGAAATGGCTCCATCAGATCTGAAACGGTTCTTGAAATTCTTGTTTGTTACAATATTTTAGGTTTAAACTCTGAATATGAAAAAAAGACGAGTAGTTTTTTAAAATGTTGCATTTGCTCTGCTGTTAGTTTACTGCCTCCTTTCCTCACTAATGTATCCAGCATATCAGGTCTTGCAAGTCACTTCAGAGTGAAATCCAAATATATGTACTCTAGCTGTGTAGTGATTTAATTCACTTGCTTTCATTTCTGCTTAGCCTGGTTCAGCACAACCAGTTTGGTTCAAATGGTTCAATTCTGCAAGGTAGCCAGAGCCTTAAGTGCCCACCTTCTCTGTGCAGAGATGGGGACACATTCTTTGTCTTGAAAGATCTTGGGAGGAGAAGCTTTGCACAAAGTTTCAGCTCCAAAGGCCTAAACCAAATAACCAGAGAGATGATTTCTGTGAATATAAAGAATAAAAAGCATGTATAGTTTTGAAGGTCATGATCTCTGGCATTTTTTTTTCTTTTCAAACAATAACTATAAGTAGTATTTATCTGGTTATTGTTCTGTTGGGTTTGCAACTCAGCCATGCATAAGGTCAGCAGTTTTTATTGTTAGGAGCTCTTATTTATTGATATCTTGCATAATTTATGTTTTCCATCTCCAGATAGTAATGCGCAATGTATCATCTAGTATGGTTTTCTAATGATGTACTGAGTGAGGAAGCCGTGCAGAACAATGGGTTGATATTATATTAGCAACTGTAATGACTGCATGTGTATCTTCCTTTAATCATTGAGCTTTTTGTTGTGACCCACTGCTGACCTGTTTAAGAACAATTTCCTTTTCATATACATACAGTTGACTGGCCTAATACCTTTCCTATTTAATTATGCCTCATGTAGGCAGTGTCTGTGCCAGGCAAATGAATGAATTGGAACTTGACCTGTTTCACCAGTTTCCCAAACCAGCAATCAGTTTCTAGTGATGTTTTAGAACTGAAATGGTTTTCTGACTGGAATAGGAGCTCTAGAAAACCTTTAATAAAGTAAGAATCTATTATACACACTTTGTTATATGCAATGTTTATTTGCCTTGGGGAAAACATCAATAGGCTTCTAGTTTTCACAATGGTCATTACGATTTCTGTTAAAATATGCCATAGAAAGATTCTTTTAGCCAGGTGCCATATTAAGAACATGAGGGGGCAGGAGGGGAAGCCAACAAGAAAACATCCAGAACCTATGAAGAGTCCCTATGAGCCCATATCTTAATTTCAGAAGATATTCCCAGTAGTCAAAACTACTGACCAAATAATGCCCCCTTTCCCTCCAAGATTCAAAAGGCAATGATATCACAGTGAGAGGTAAAACACAAGATGCTGAACATGGATTTGCAGTGGTTTAGCTGAACACGTTTATTTAAGCAGATAAAAGCTTGTGTGTTGGTGAAACCTTCCTAAATTGTAACATTTTACTTCGTATTTGGAGTAGTTTGCCTTTCCATCTGCTCATGTTTAATTTGAAAACTGGTCCCTGGGTGCATTGAAAAATCATTACACGATGTGTCTTCAGCTTAGACACTGATGCTGATGTTAAGCAGACAAAACGAATAATTTTATTTTTCCCTATGTGTGCTGCTGGTTGGCTAGATTGGACTTTTTCACTGTTGTGTACTATGCAAATTTTTTGCACCAAGAAGTTCATAAATGTAAAGGAGATTGCTTGTGTTTTCATGAAAAGTAAGATCTCTTTGCAACTTTCAGGCTGCTTGTGGTGGTTTGACGGTGGCTGCATGCCAGGTTGCCACTGATATCACTCTATCACTCCCACAACTGGACAGGGGTGAGAAAATATAATGAAATGCTCATGGGTTGAAATAAGAACTGAGAGAGGGCACTCACCGATTACTGTCATGGGCAAAAAAACCTCAGGGAAATTAATTGAATTTATTATCAATCAAAATCAGAGCAGGATAATGAAGAGTAAGAAGATCTTAAAAACACCTTCCTCCCACCCCTCCCTCCTTCCAAGGCTGAACCTCCTCCCAGCCAGTGGCTCAAGGAGACAGGGAATTGATGTTACAATCAGTTTGATATGTTGTTTTTGCCGTTGCTTCCTCTTCAGGGAGAGGAGTCCTTCCTGTGCTCCAGCATGGGGTCCTTACCCATGGGAGGCAGTCCTTCATGAACTTCTCCAGTGTGAGCCCATCCCAAGGTCTACAGTTCTTCATAAACTGTTCCAATGTGGGTCTCTGTCTATGGAGTGCAGTTTTTCAGGAACAGGCTGCTCCAGCGTGAGTACCCCACAGGGCCACAAGTCCTACCAGGAAAAGCTGCTGCAGCATAGGCTCCTCTTTCCATGGGGCCACAGGTTCTGCCAGGACCCTGCTCCAGCGTGGGCTTCCCACTGGCCACAGTCTCCTCTGGGCACACTCCAGCGTGAGTCTCCTCCACAGGCTGCAGATGGGTCTGTGCACCCTGATTATCCTCCATGGGCTACAGGGGCACAGCCTGCAGGGGAATCAACTCTCGTGCCTCCTCACCCTCCTTCTCCATTGACTTGATTGTCTGCAGAGATGTTCCTCTCAGATGTTCTCACTCCTCTCTTCTCCTGCCACAATTACTTTTTTTCCTCCTTAAATATGCTCTCAGAGAGGCACTACTACCATTGCTGATTGGTTTGGCCATGGCCAGTGGCAGGTCCATCCAATACACCACTACAGGGTCAAACTTACTGTCACACTGTGAAAGACGGTGCAGCTTCAGTTTTTCTGTTCTTCTGCTCTTTATTGTGTTCTTTCAATTTCTTTTTGTGCTTACACGAGTTACTTATTAATATTAAAACTGTCATAATAGTAAAACTACCATGGTGTATAAATTACTGTACGTTAGCCCAGTTTAAGTCAAAATGTGAACAACCTCCAAATTTTGCCCTTGTTTTAGCTGAACTGTTTTAAAACTCCACAGACAGTTAAGTCATACCTTTTGGTTAAATTGACATTACATATATGCCTCCGTACAATCCTAAACATCCACTGGATGGATTACGTGACTGATATGTCTGTCCTTGAACAGGCAGCAGTCACGAGCATTGAGGCCATGCTGCTGAGAACACAGCTGTGCTGGGCAGGG
>JAWWLV010000045.1:28271806-28312603 GCA_035041135.1 Platyrinchus mystaceus
GGAGAAAAGACAACGCAGAAAGAATCGCGTCTTGTCGATCTCACCCAGGGAGTCTTTCTGCTGTGCCTTTTGCAACCAGACTTGTCTATCTTGCATTGGCCTTTTTAGCCATCAGCACGCTTGCAGCAAGCGTGGGTAGAGTCCTTCTCAAATCTTTGTTCACGAAGCCTAGCCATGATGAATACCTTCTTACAATTTCTGCATAAAACATTAAAGCAATCAGGATGGTAAGTGTGAAGAGAATGCAGAAGAAATTTGTGTGTGTGTGTGAATTTTTCCACAGAGTAAATCTGACCTTGTGGATTGACCCACATCTTTATTCTATAAATTCTGTCTGATAACGTTGAACAAAGGTGGCCAGTGATACTGGGTGTGTGACACAAATTGTCTCAGAATCACAGCAGCTTTTTGAAGATCATCAACTTGTTTGACGTTGTTTTGTGTGTCACTTCACTTGTAGATGCGGTTATGCTCACTGAATTTTATCTGAAATTTGGTATTATGCCTGTCCATGGAAATGTTGGCCACCCTTTCTCTGAAATGTGGCTATAGATTCCTGTAAATTCAGATTGGTGGCTTAATGGAAAATTTACACTCTTGTAAGGATTAGTTTTTAAGGGTTTGACTGTACATCTGTCTGTAGTGCTGTACATGGTGCATTTTCAAATATTATAAAGCCATGGTGCATTGCGGAGAATGATCAAAATTACCTGTATAATTATTCCTTCATATCTTAGAGTTTATGAATTACCAGCATCACACCTGTCAGTGCACTTACAGGAAACCCTTCATTTCTTAATCACAGTTTGTTTTCTGTATCATTAATGTTGTTTACCACTCTTTTACCATCTTGAATATTCTCTACTAAGACAGCAGACAGCTAAGTGTTGTTTTGTGAGGTCTCTACTTCTGCTCTTTTCTTTCTATCTCATCAAATGAAAACTTTCAAACTCTGTATTAATTAAAGCAACTGAAGCTTGAATTGACTTCAGCTCTTGCTGAATACCCTGCTAAGTACTTAACCAAGTCAATCTAGAGATTGCTTGATAAGTCTAATTATATTCTTAAGAACATATGGAACTGAAAGGTCATCTCATGTTGACTATAGCTATACACAAAGTGACATCATGAATCTTTACTAGATCTAGATTATCTTGTTGGGGGTATTATCAAGAATGATATGACGCTGGGTCAGGCCAAGTCGTGCTAAGTTTAACAGAAAAATTAAAGAAAGTGAAGATGGCATTACACTATCAACGCACATACTTAGGGGTATATGTGAGTATGGCAGAGGACTCAGCTGGATTTTAAGTACATGAACTGTCTGTCTGCTGACTTATATTCTCATTTTTGCGTTGCATTTTACTCTTTATGAAGATAATCTTATTTGATAGTGACCATGGAATGTAATTTTGAAATACTATGGGACACATTTAAACTGTTACCTATCTGCTTATATCATTGAAGGAGGTGATGGGATTTACCTATGCAGCAGAACTGCATAGGGTCACTTTGAGTAGCTGTGTTTAAAATATTAACCTGATTGGTTTTCCAGGAGCCAGCCTATGAAACTGTATTACAAAACCCTTAAAATATATGAAATAGAATTAATTGCACTTTTAAACTACAGTATATTTTTTCTTACTTTGGTAAGAAAGGAATTCAGGAGTTTTTTTTGCTGTGAGCTCGATTTCAGAATACAATGTGTCAGGTTTGATGGATGAAGCATGTGGGTGCAGAGATGTGCTAATAAAGAGCATGTTGAAGGCAGGACCTAGCTGAGCTGCATGTATGAACAGCATTACTCTCTGTGCTATAATCTCTCCAATGAAAGTCCATATGACTTCAAATCTGAAAACAGTACCCTGAAATAGTATTGATCTGACTGAAAACAGTAGCAGGGTAAGAGAGGGACAAAGGCAGGTTGTTTGGATGAAAACTTTCCCAGTTTTGCACATGGATTTGAAGCATTTTTCATGGGGAAAGAGAAAATAAATCTCAAATATGTGTCATAAAAGCCCCAGAGAATTACTCCTTAAATTCACCTTCTAAATTATGTTTCATCATATTTCACTGAAGGTAACAATCAGCTAGAGGTTTATTGATCTATTGTCCAATTTCAGCTAAGTCAGAAAATAGTGGGATATTGTGGCAGCTGTCATAAGTGTACGAAGTCTTTTCCCTCAGTTGCTTGTTTTTCAGTATGTATAAATATTCCATTTTAAAACTACCCTGAAAGGGAAAAGCCCTCTCCCAGGTTCCCTGTAAAGAATGTTCCTCTGGCAAGTGAGCTGCTGCTCTTCACATATGGCTAGCACAAGGTCAGACTTGTAAGCTGTTTGTTTAGAATACAGTTTTATCCATCACAGAACAGATGAACACCTTAATGTTCTATTGTCAACATATTTATTATCCAAGTGCAGGAAGTTAACATAGATATTTTCATCTGAAAAAAAAACCAAACAAACCACACAGTGCAAATGCATGAATATTTTGCCATAAGCTTTCACATAAATTTTACGGAAGAGTTCCTTCTAGAAGCTCCTGTCTGATAACCATAAAATGAAAGCCTTTTGTTTAAGTGATAGAAAAATGCTGCAAGCTTCATTTAATTTCCTTGCTGACTTTATACTTTTTTGCTGTTGAAGAATTTTTGTGTATTTTCTTTGATCCGGCAGTCAAGTCTGTTCGTTACTTCTTAATGCAGACCAAATCCACAACTCACTACCTTCCAGCTGGATTTAACGAGTTACTACTCTATTTTCTGGTATTTTCTTGTGCCTAAAGAGTGACCCTCTGCAGCTAAAGTGAAATACTGAATTAGTGATAACTTTAGGATGCACATACATGACTTCTTTTATCCTACTTGTTTTTTACTGGCTTGTAGAGGGGAGAAATAAATAAATAAATATGGTGATGATGATGCATGCCTAATGCAAATGGAAGCCTAGTCCAAGACCAGCCGTAGATAAATGACACAGTTCTTACTTTTATGAGATATTAGGGTACGAAAGCCTGGAAGAGGCTTCAGGATTTTCTCTTATTCAAGTCTCTGTTCTAAAGTAGGAAGAGACACATCACCATCCTTCACAGATACTAAAGAGTCTGGAAAACCTTCTGTGTTGATATTTTCCCAGTAGACTAACAAGTTTGGAAAGAGTTATTATAGCTATGACTGTGTTTTGGGGTTTTTCCCCCAAGTCACCTTTCACAGAGCAGATTAAGATGATTGCAACTCATTCTGTGCTCAGTGAACAGAGAAAACAACTAATGGTCACCTGGACGTAACAATTTCCCATAGTGGAAGGATGTTTTTGTCTCTCTAGTTTTTCTAGTAAAATGCTATCACCCCAGACTTTTTGTGCTGTTGGTGTCTAGTCAGTTATTCCCAATATATGTGTGTGCATGTGCATTGTCTAGTTCATCAAGGTAGTTCTGATTTTTTTAAATTCGTTCTTAAAATTGCAAAAAAATTGTCAACTCAGTAACATCTGTAGGGTTTCTACACATACAAACTATTGTTATCTAAGCCATTCATGAACATGGCATGTTTCCAGGACCTGAGACAAGCCCTTGCAGATCTTCTTGATATCTTTTGTTAGCTTGATGAAGAACAGCTGATAACTATCCTTTGTGTGCAATTCAGTCTTGACCATATTTCTCTCTTCTGCTTCTGGAAATGTTGTGTGTGACACCATGAACAGCTTTAGTGAAGTCAGGCTATGTCACATCTACTGCCTATCCCTTATCCATTAGAGCAGTTGGTCTGTCAGAGAAGGAAATGAGATTGGCCTGACTGATTTCTTCTTTGAAAATCCATGTTGTGTGTTCCCTATCACATTATTATCCTCAAGGTCTTAAAAACTGATTGTTTAATAATTTATTTCAGCATCTTTCCAGTTACTGAAATTAGAGTGACTGCATTTTCTATTTGTAAGGATAGGTGCTGTGTTTGACTTCCCTTCAAAAAGGTCTTAATTCTCTGTAAATTCTCAACAAACTTCAGTTAGTTCATTGCGTACTGTACAGTGGCCACCACCAGGCTTGGCCAAGCTGAGAATGTCTAATTTACTAACATAATTTGTTGACTTCTTTCTTCCTTTTATATCTTTTCCTGGCAATAAAAAGCCTGAACAGGTATGTTGATTTTTTCTCTTCCTTTATGCCAGTAATCTCCTGTTTTGAAGGAAGGGTGTGTGGGTGTATTTAAAAACAGAAGATTCTATTATGGCCTGTTGAAGATGCTTTACTCAGATGCACTGTGAATTGCTACCATGATAAAACTGACTATAAATCAAGATTTCAAACAAGCTTAAGTTCTGTTGAGCCATGTCTCCTTTTGCTTGGCTTCACAACCCAAATTGAGGCATTATTGTTTTGAAATATGGTTCAGCTAGACTCTGTGTAAAGTCTCTAAGGCAACAGTCATCTCTGTCAGAGCACCTCTGTACTTGAGGTAAGCACAAAGCACATCTCCAGAGATGCCTGTGTCTGTCCATAGACTAGCTATGAAGTCCAGATGGGTATGTTGCTTATTTAGGCACTTAAAGGTTACACTGGAGAAATTAAGGTGTTTAGGACAGGTGTTTAAGGATGCTTTGGTACCAAGAGATGCAGGTAGCTGCATCTGCAATGCCTGTTTGTTTATTTATTTATGCAGCAAAGATCTTTAAAACTGTGTAATATTTTTGTGACCCCCACTATGATTGTATAATGTGAAGCAAATAGGGCTATGGCCTGAGCACTGTGCTGTGATTTATTTTTTTACTACTACACATAACTTCACTACATATAATTTCATTTTTACAGGGCACAGCTTTGGCCTACGTCAACTAGCATTCTCACAGACCATCTTGTTCATGAAATAGGACTTGTTTCAAGCAGGCATGGTGAATGAAGCTACTACTTCAAAAGAGTATGAAAAGAGTACCTTTGTTTGGATCTGAGCTGAGCCATCCATGCTTCTTACAATTAGGAGGAGATGTGGATCTGGTTTTGGGGTGTTTTTTCTTGGATTAGTTTTGGTTTTGTTTGTGTTTGTTTTTTTGGGGAGTGTGCGTGAGGGGTTTTTTTTGGTTTTATTTGTTTGCTTTTGTTTGAGGTGGGTTTTTTTGGAGTATGTTTCAGATATAGACAGTGAGGTTGGGTCTTAGATTTAACTACTGTTCATACTCTTGTAAATGCTGCCCTTTTGTCACAGTGTTTTGCAACTAAGTACCTTTCTGATACAAATTATATCCTCATGATGTAGACTGGCTAGTCTGCTGTGAAATACCTCTATACAAAAATCTTGACCTGTATAACATGCTAATAGTATGGAACATGAACAATTACTAATTATTAGTTATATTGATATTGTTACTGCAAAGTAATATAAAGTAGGAAAATACATTAAAGATGCTTATTACTTTGCTTTTCTTCACAGAAAATCAGTTTAAAACTTACTGTTAAATGAGAAAATAGAATGGAAAAAAAAGGTGGCATCAGCAACATTTAATGTAGCCTGAAAGATCAGTGGTCAGGGATATCTCTTTTTATAGATATGTGTTTAATCTTTACCAGGCCTTCCAGCCTTGCAGAGAAGCTTTGGGCTGGAAGGGAATGTTGCTCCATTTGAAACAGCTATCTACAGAGTGTAAGTACATTATAACAGCATTGATAGTTCCATTATCACAGCGTGACTCTATCAGACTCAGTGAGGTTGCTAAGTAATCAGTCAATTGCTGGTCTTAAGAAGTAGAGTTCTGGAAAAAAAAGGAATGTTGTATGGAAAAGTATTGCTCTTGGTGTTTATTTCCAGTGGTGGAACTTATTTTAGTAAAATACTGGCATATTTTATTCAAAGATGGAACTGCATGGCAAATCCACACTTACAATACTGACACTTTAATGTGAGGCTCTACCATACTGAATAGCACTGACGTACAAGGTCACTTCAAGATGCAAAGGAAAAATGGATAAGAGGAAAATAGAGATGCAAATCTAATGAGCATGAGAGAATGATATCTATCACATTTGAAACAGGTCATCTGTAGCAATAAACTGCTAGTTTCAAAACTGATACCCTTACAGATATAATGATGGTTCAGAAAATAGCTGCCATATCAAACAGGAGTCAGATTGCCTATTACTACAACAGCAGGATCACCTTTACAATTGCCTGTTGCAAGGTGTCATTAAAAAGATTAGTTGAATTGTTGGGCAATCCGAACACTGATGCCAACGTGAAAAATGTAGTCTAGAGCCATTTTATTTCCCCTGAAGTATTTCTGATGTTAATATCTCCAGATGTTTGCTGTTTGGAAGCTTGGCTTTCACATCTCTCTGGTATGTCTTAATTTCATAAGTTTTTAATAGAAATTTTAAACTATTCCATTTTGAAGAACTTTATCATTGAATCTTAAGGCAACAGAAAAACCTGTTAAATCTTTTAGGCCTACTCTTGCTAACCTTAATTCAGTCTAAACAAGTGTAGTGTAGACTGAAAGAGCTAGCCAAGTGTGAAGAAAAAGAATCAGGAATTAAAAGAATTGAGAAAGAAAAATCTTCGAGGGATGTTTATTTAGAATATTTTCTATTTCAGCTAATAAACCATCTTTAAATTAATGTTAACTTTTTATTTGGTTATATGCAGTTTTCTGGGAGAGCCTAAGCAACACTTTCTATCAGACAGAACTTAGGGAACGAGGGGGTGCAGGAGATGAAGACTTCTGTGGCCTTGATCTGCTAAGGTACTTGGAGCCTACTCATTTCATGGTCTGTCCAAGTAATATCTATTCGTATTCCATATTTACATTGGGTATTCACCAAGTGAGATTGGTGAACTACAGTGAGTAGAGACCAACTCCTGCAGAAGATTTGTCAGAGCAGCTAATTTTGGCTCCTTCTCATTGACCTTTTTTAGGGAGACTCAGGAGACACATCCTCTAAAAGAAGATTTGCTGAGGCATGTTCCTTCTCCATTACAGCAGTGAGTGCCTGGTGTTGTTTGAGTTTGAATGAAAAGGAATCTCTATTTGCCATTTCAGAAATTGTGGTTATTCCTAGAATGAGTTATGGGAAGGGCTTCTTTGAGGATATACCTGTTTTCCCTATGTTTCTATGTCATTTAAGTGTGGACTTTCAGAGCAGAACTGTAATTCAAATTCTGGATTCAGAACTGCGATATTGCCACAACTGGTAATAAGAAGTCCATTTTGAGCAGCATTGGTGCATCTTGATCAAGACAGAGAGGTGTATGAATAACTCTGCCTTTAATTCTCTGACTACACATAACCTTCTTGTAACTTTGCTACCATATCCTTAAGAGATAAAAGTGCCAGGAGATACAGCTGCATCACACTGTGAAGTTGAGGGTACACTGTGGCATCGTGTGCCTGTTTTGTTCAAAGATGTTTCTGGAGAATCCAAGGTTCTTCTGAGTCTTGAGCTACTTTGCACAGACTTGTGAAGAACATGTGTGTGTGTAGTAATAGTGCTTTTTGGAGTGGATGACATCTATATCTCTGCATTTATTAACTGTGTCTGGGGATCTGATGGCATATCTGGAACTTGTGTGGAGACCACTGATTTAATAAAAACCAGTAGTGTGATTCCTCCAAGTATCCCTGCAAGGATATTTGGGTTCCTCATATTCTTAGACAAACACCAAATTAATCACAGTACTAAAGTAAAAGTAAAGCCCATATAAAATTTACTACAGTATTTGCATTATTTAAGAAAACCTGACAAAACATCCGTGTGCGGAATTGGTAGTGGTAGATCTTTACACATATGGTCTAAGTTAATAATGTATATCTATTTTTAATACAGCTCTACAGTGGTGTTTATTGCTTTAAAAAGAAAGGAAATAATGTGAAATTAAAAATCACTGCTGGAATTTGTAAAGATAAATGCTGCAATATGGTAGAATTTTCAAGGAAGGTGAGTATAAGAATCAACCTGAAATCCATTCAAGAGTTAAGGAGAAATACGTATATCAGACAATATTGGTATTACTACTACATAAAATTTGGCAGACATCCTGATGCATGTTTTTTGTATAAAAACAGTTCACTTCCCTACATTCAGATCATTTGGCTGTTGTAAACCAAGTGCTTGTAAAATAAGGAGGAGTTCAGATCATTTGCCTCCTCTATATCTTATTTGCATATTTGGTTAGAACCAAATGGTTGTGTGAAAAGAGGGGTTTAAGGGGATGGTGTCACTTTTAAATTCATTATACATAATGATGCGTTGATATTTTATGATTAATCTTTCCCAGCAAAATTTCAGTACAGTATAGGGGAATTGCATACTCAAGTGTTTTACTTTTAGACAAGATGTTTAGTAGCGCCCAATTATAATGACTTGAGAATTTGTTGTTCTAGATTTTTTTTTTGTAGCAGATGCTGCAATTTCTAATAGATTACAGCCATATGTTAAAAAGTGAACTAAATGTACTAAAATTTTCTATTCATATTCAGCAGCTGTTTCATACTATTTTAATATCAAATAAGCCTCAAACATAGAAGAGGCATTTTCCTTGTTATTGCTTATCGTAAAAATGGCCTCAGAAAGTCAATCCCCATCCTTGTGTACTCAAATACTTTGAATGTAAATATGTGTATTATTTCCATGTAGAGTGTCATATTGAACTCTGTCTGTCCTTGTTTTCACACATTTATTTTATCACACTGAGAGATTCCTGTGCTAGACAAATTTGTTTTTCTACTTACATGGCCAAAACAGCAAAATAAGGAAACTGACATTTGCATTTCTCATTTCTTTCATTATGAAGTTTTGATCTGCCCTGCAGACATCTGCCCCTGGGGTTGGGCAAAAGACATTTCAAGACTCAGTTGTAAAAAAGTAGACTTGCAAGACACTTGTAATGAAACACAGGGTGCCCTGTCTGGAAGACAGGAAATTTCACAACTTCTTGTTGATTTTTCTAATTAGTGTTGCAACTAATATACAGAAGAATATAGAAGACATGTTTATTGTAAAATGGAACTCTGAAAAATAAAAATTCGCCTTCATCCATGGCTCAAAAGTCTATGACTGCATTGCTATTACTAGGTGAGTGTTTTGAGGGATTTTGCATTTTTGAATTAAAACCCAGACAGACTAAAAGAATAATGAATGAGTTGGAGAATGTAGGCCTAGGAATTTTATTTTAGCTCTGGAACTTGTTTCTTAGGAAATTTTGAAAACTGAGAGTTTATCAAAATTTCACACTTAATTTGTTATTAAAGTCACTATCCAAAATATCCAAGGTTGCTGCTAATTATGACAATATACACTTGTGAAAGGTATATTTAAACTATGTGCTATGTTCTTTACTTTCACCTTTTAGCATATATTGGGATAAGACCAGATGTGGTAATGACTTAGCAGTGATACTCTGATCTCTTGGAAGATCTCTTTAACACATGCGGTGTTGCCTCCTACTAGAGGTGGGGAATAAATTTAGGAAGATGATGAGGTAGCTCCACATGACTGTCCTTATTTCATTTGTGGGTAAATGGGCAACTGCAAACCTGCATAAAACAATGACATTGCTACTCCAAATCCATTCAGCAATTAGGTTTTTTGCTAATAATGCCAAAAAATTGATACCATGAATGGTTGTCTTGCAGGGTGCATAAAGACTTAGGAATGCATTTGTCAAGGATTATCAACTGTACATGATTTAGAGTTGAGTATGACCACCTACCTACCTAGACACATTTACTAGGTCTCTGAGCCATTAAGTTTCCTATATATAGTTGTAAAATATAAGAAACTGTGTTTGTCATGGCATCTTATATATACTTAAGGAACAAAATATACGAACATAAAATATACTATTTTTAGACTGTATGTATGTAATTCATCATGGGTAGAGACTTTTTTATTTTAAAGGCTTAGTAATTTAATTCACAGGAGGCAGAGGTGGAATCTTTAATTCATTAGAAGTTCCAGTTCTTAAAAAGATTTCTTTACTGTCTCTGCAGTAAAAGAGCAACCTAGTTCTATTTTCAGATTTATCCATAGTAAGGGTAGAAACACTACTCTGTATGTAACCTTTTAGCAGATTGTTACCATGAATGTGTTTAGTAAAACACATATAAAAAACACATAAAAAGTGATGAGAGGTGTGGTCAGAAATCTTCACTGAAAGGCATTTTTAACACTGCATGGGTTCATTTCCTTTACTATTGCTGTCTTGCAGGTACTTAGCATTTATAGACATCATACCCTTGTAATTGAACTTGCATGAATCATTTATTTACTATGCTGCACTTACGGGTAATATATGTCAAGGGAATTCATTTTTTATTACAGCTGATGTAGCCATTATGATGTCATAATATATACAAGGATAGAGATACAGCTTGAACAGAACTTCTGTCCCTTAAATCTGTGAAACTCAACACTGTCTACATTTCTATTTTGGAAGCAGACATGCAAGATTTGGTGGTTTAGCATTCTGCTAACTCTTGACAACAGCTTTTTGGTCAGGATGAAGAAATACTTCATCCTAGATATATCAGTGACAGTATCTGCATTTGATTTGGTATTAAAAAAAAAAAGACAAAATGTGGAAATTTGCCAAATAATATTAACATATGCTGTTTTCCTTTAGGATTTTAAATGAGAGCGAGAATCTTTCAAGGTCAATTCTAAGAACTAACTGTAAGGAAAAATATATAAACATACTCATTATGTTTGTTAGAGTAACTGAGCTGAGTTGCATGATTTCAAGTCTAATATTTTGTTTTTAATGGGAAGATCACAAAATTTCTCATTTCTATACCTGTTTCCAAGCTGGCTGCTCTGCCAGCTCTGGACACAGTGAGCCAGTACACAATGCCTACTGAAGCCTCCCCCAGCTAGAGATTCCTAATTTTTAGAGACTTCATGTCTTGAAAAGTCCGGTGTCAGAGTGAAGGAAGGGGACGAACAAAGTTCTTTTGTGCAGAGAGAAAAGCAGAAAGTCATTTGCTATAGGCGAAAGCAACTTGGTGGTCAAATTTAATGAAATGGAAACTGTTCGACAGATCACCTCTATTCTTTCACCTCCTATGCTACTATGAAGCAAATACTATGATATGTAAATAGCAAATGGACAGTGGACAGTTGAGAAAATAAAGACCTTTGTCAGCCTTTACTTATAGCTAAAGTAGTTCAAATATAATTTTGTAGATATAACGGGTATAGCTTTGTATTTAAAAGCAGAAGGCTGAAATAGGAGCAACTTATTTTTATAAGGAAGTGTACAATAGGTTTTTAGAGGTAAACCCAGGCTTTTTAATACACAGTGTCTTCTGATGCTTCTTACAGTTCAAGAGGAATGGGCATATTCAGGGGGAATAAATGGTTTGGTGCCTAAGAGTAATATATCTGTTAGCCAAATCTCCAAAGAAGCATTTCCATAAATATAGCACATAAATCTTGAAGAATGCTTTTGAGGAACTTATTTTTGAATTGCAATAACTCTGGTCAGAAAGATCTCTGAGTAGCCCAGTGCTATTTTAGTTGCTTAGTCAGATGCGTCCTTTCAGCACTCAAACCAAACTGCCAGAAAAAAGCCTGATTTCTTTGTCTTCGGAAGCATTGGATTTCACAGGTTATGGTTTGCTGACTCAAAGTTAAAAACATTTTTCTAGACAGGCATACAAGAAAACCTAAATTAGAATTGTCATAAATAGTTTGAATAATCCTAGTTTAGAGCTCCATCTCTTTTTTAGGAGAAAGTTTGCTGTTCTGGTTAGTTGTTAATGTGGTAGTCTGTATTTCAGTAAAATTTAGAGCTTACTAGGAACAAACCTTCAACTTAAAGCAGAAAGAGGTCTGTATCTGTGTTCTTAACAATCTGTGATGTTCATACCAGTGTACAGGTGTCTGTGTTGTAAATTCTCACAGAAATATAATATCTAGCTCTCTATGCATATAATAACTAACATCTTGATATTTCTTTTGTCTGTAGTTGTCTAATACCTATTTTTATAAAACCTTGCATGCTTGCCACTGAACAGTAGCAAAATAATTAAAAGATATATATATGTGTTTATCAGAGTGTTGTGTAGCAAGTCTAATAGCTGAATCTGAACACTGCTTATGATGATTATGTTACATTCCAAAAATGTATTTTCTCAGTAAAAACAGTAGGTTTTGAATGAGAAACTGAGTCAGACAACCCTTTTGGAAATTTTTGATGAACAGTTTGATAAAATTCTGAGTATCTGGAGAGAGAGTCTAATAAGAAAAAAATGTCTGACAACCTTAGATTTGGAAGGACCTCCTAGGCCTCTCACTTATTTTATACATATTACCACATCTTAACCCCAATAATTACTTAGAAATAAAATAAATATTTAGTGCTATTTTAAAAATGAAAAATCTAAAAAATCCTATAGCTCTGCTTTTCTTTTTTAAGTAATATGTTGCTTAACCTACTAGGTACATAGTAATTGATGAGAAAGGGGTTAATACATCATCTGAGAAGCTGAGGTCAAGTAAGTAATTATTTGATTTGTAGCAATCAAATCAGGTCCATAAGATACTCTATAACCATTATTTAGTTCCAAGTTTAGGTTTGATGATTTTTCACTTGTTTATGGCAGTTGAGGAACCACTGATAATGTGTCTAAAGGAAAAAAAAAAAAGCACTCCGTTTTTTCTCCAGAGGAAGGCTAAACCTCATCTAAAATTTAAAACAGATCAATCAGGTGATTCATCAATAAATATATACCATCTTCTGTAGTGCTGCATGTGACCTGCAGCTTCAGGAAGCATGAGCTCACTCTGAGGTAGACAGACAAAGCACATTTGAATTATGCTCTCCTTTTAAAAGCAAAGATTGTTTCTAATTTATTGAGGCAAGAGATAATTAATTCTCAGATTCAATACAGGGACCCAAAGAATTAGATTCCGTGTTTCCATCCCCAAATAAGGCTTAAAACTAGAAACTGAGAAGGCAAGAGAATGTATGTATGCTTGAATTGAATCGGACATATATTCAAGAGTTCATGGAGAAACCTGTCTGCAGATGGTCCCTTACTATTGTGTTACCAAAAAATTAAAAAAAAAAAAAAAAAAAAAATCTCTCATTTCTATTTTGTTCCACCCTCTAGGGGGAAAGCAGGAGCACTATTTTTCTTTTTCTTCCTTCCTTTCAGTCTTACGGGGAACTGCAATCTTTAGGTGATAACACTGCCAAACTGTGTTTCCGCATAGTTGAACATCTTGATTGCATAACAGTGCAGCTCTTATGACTGAAAACCTCATGTTTCTCTTTTTATCTGCCTTAGCTTTTTGAGTGCAACAATGCCATTGCATACCAGGTTCCTGTGACAGTTTGTTTTATTGGCATAATGGAATAGATTGCAGTGCATGCCCTCTAAATCTCCAGCCTAAAGATCATTCTCCTCCTCCTGCTGCCATCATTTCCTGTAAGGTAAAAATATACAGAGGTTGCTTCTTATTTGTCAGAACTAAGAAGCAGAGTCAACTAGCAGATGTATGCTAAACTTGCAGTTCCAATTTCAGTTTTATAAGCTTGAAAAAGCACACTGTTAGACTCTTTTGGAGGCTCTTCTTGCACAGCAAGGCCTTCCTGACTGCTTTGCACAGCAGTATCTGCGTGTTTTGTGTGTCATCCGTATTCCATTTTGATGCAACAACTGGATGGGGGATAAAACAGAACTCAGGGTACTGGACAAGGTCAGTAATTCAGGGCAGTACTTCGTCAGCATTGCTAGAAAACCTTAGAACAGAAAATTGTCTTCTGTATATGGATCCAGATTGCTTGTGCTTTGTTTGGCTGAGATCAAGGCTCCTCTTGCGTCTTCCTTTGTCCTCTTTCATGTTGATGTGAAGTGTGGGAATAACAACGTGCCCGCAAATTTTTCTCTCATCAAATGAGTGACTGGTTGGCAAGTATTAACATCTAATCTGAAAAAACATATGCAAACATCATTTCACTCTAATTTGAAGGGTGCTTCAAGTAATAGGAATAGACTGGATAGTTTAACATGATACTGAATTGAGCTGTCTGTGTAGGAACTGAAGTTTCATCAGACCTGTGCCTGTTAAGTGCATGTAGATTCTCCTCCCTCTCCCCCGTTTTTAATTAACCATCCAATCTTGTTTTTAGCAGTCAATTCTCAGTGTACTTTATGGCAGTAAATTATATCGGCTGTCGTTTTTTTTGTTGTGCAATAAGCTATTGCTAATTGGCATTTCCTCTTTAATAGACTCTGTTAAGAATTATGTTAAAATAATTGCTGCCAGAAAGCGCAGTACAGAACTCTTAATTACTGGCTAACAGTTCTGTCCTTCAGATCCTTCCTCCAAGCTATGCTTTCATAGAGCATGTGCTTTTAATTTGAATTCAGCTCCATAAAACTCAGGAGAATCTATTGTCTATCAAAGCCAAACTCATAATAATGAAGGATTTGTCACAGCAGATCAGACAGCAGGTCTCTGTAGTTTGGTGCCATGCCTCTGGCAGTGGCTATTTCTTGATATTTTAAAAGAAGGTAAATCTCTTCCCAAATGGCTAATGCATCTTACCCATTTGTTTGACACTGCATGTTTCTTTCTAAGCCTTGCAGTTCATTGTCTTACACCCTGAAGCATGAGATTTGATTACCCTTTGTCTTACCTTGCATAGCTACAAATGTTATTAGCAGTCATAAAATTGTCCAGTTCTTTTTAAAAACATAGCTATGTTTTTTACCTTTATGACCTAGTGACAGCCAGTTCCATTGACTATGTAAAAGAAATGTTTCCCTATATTGTTTCTGCATTTACTGTTCTTTCATTTAAAACTCCTTTTATTTTATGCAACAGAGAATGACAGGAACCTGGTCAGTTTTTAATATATCCTACCTAATTATGAATAACTGTATGAAATTCCCTTTAACTTGCATATAATTTTGGGTGCTATAAAGTTCTGAACTTTGTTAGTTTTCTATTCCCTTCTATTTATTGGTTCAGCCTTAGAACCAGTCAGTTGTTTTCCTGTGGGTTTTTTTTTTCCTGAACACAGTAACGGACATTAAAATGTACCTGGTGTATGATCTGTAGCCTATATTTTTAAATTTTGTATCCCTCATTTTTCCTCATAGTGTGAGGAAATCAGTAAAAGAAATAGTTTGTCTTCTGATGAATTTTATTTCTAAGTAAATGATGGTAGAATAATCATAAATTTTGAAGAGCTGAAATTGATGGTCTTTTCAACAGATCTTTTGCGTCTGAGTAATCAGGATGTGATACACTATGGGAATTACATGGACTGTTTATGGACTTTATTTTTAATTTGCATCACCTTGTGTCTGTTTAAGCTAAATTTAGTCATTCATTGTGACAGATGATTTCTCTTAGATATTTACTAGAAAAAAATTAAGGGTGTTTCATATATGCAGAGGCAAATGGTATAATTGCATATATGAAAAAAGACTTGCCTAGTTGTCATAGAAGAATAGAATATCCTGAGTTGGAAGGGAACACAGGGTTCATTGCCCTGCACAGGACAGCCTCAGGAATAGCACCATGTGCCTGAGATCATTGTCCAAATGCTTTGAACTCAGGCTTGGTGCTGTGACCACTTCCCTGGGAAGCCTGTTTCAGTGCCCAGCCACTCTCTGGATAAAGAACCTTTTCCTAATATCCAACCTAAACCTCTCCTGAGACATGCCATTCCCTTAGGTCCTGTCACTGGTCTCCACAGATCAGTGTCTGCCCCTCCTCTTGCCCTCATGAGGAAGTTATAAACTGCAATGGGATCTCCCCTCAGTCTCCTCTTCACACTGAACAAGCCAGGTGACCTCAGTTGCTCCTCATATGTCTTCCTCTTTAGACCCCTCACCATACTCATGGCCCTTCTTTGGACACACTTTGATAGCTTCATGTTGTTCTTGTATTGTGGTGCCCAAAACTGCACACAGTGCTTGAGGTGAGGCCGCCCTAGTGCAGAGCAGAGTGGGACAATCCCCTCCCTCAACTGGCTGGTGATGCTGTGCTTGATGCCCCAACAGGACCTGGTTGGCCCTCTTGGCTGCCAGGGCACTGCTGACTCATCTTCAACTTGCCATCGACCAGGACCCCCAGGTCCCTTTCCACGGCACTTCTTTCCAGCATCTCATTCCCCGGTCTGTATGTACATTTGGGGTTGTCCAGCCTATCCTGCTGTAAGAGTCTCTGCAGGGCCTCTTTACCTTCATTTTTCTGTTTCAAAAAACTATCTCACAGTCCTGTAGTGTACATTGAGATCTATTTCTTCAAATTTATTTTATTTTCATAATGAATTTTCATTTTACCACTTGTAGTATCATTGATGTTCTTCAGCTACTTGAAGATCATAAAACTTCCCAGTACCTCCAGTAAAAAAGCCCAAGAAGCTTACAATACCAGAGATCCTAACCTGTGCCGTTTCATTTCCAAGTCATTAATAAATAGTCATCATCTCAGTAGCAGGCACAGGAGCATTCACTCTTACATTTTCTTTATTTTGAGGGGCAGCACTTGCCATTACTCATTGTTTGCTATGACTCAACAATTTTTGAGTCAATTCCATGACTGTCCTTTGCCCCATAGTTGCTAATTTTCCTTAGAAGACTGTGATGGAGGGAGCTTATGGAAAGCTCATTGGAAACTTAGGGAAATTAAGTGCCTTGGGTCATTTAAGCTGCTATTTCGGCAGCTCTTTCCAAAAGAGCTCAGGAAGCCGATCCTTTTGTTGTTGTTGTTATTGAGGGCATTCTGAAGATAGCTGAGGTCATACCGTGTGCCGCCAATGTTCACCCGAGGGCTGGCGGCGGTGTCCCCGTGCCCGCGGGGCGCCCGGCGCTGTCCGCGGTGCTGGACGGCCGCGCTCCGTCCCCGCTCGTCCCGCGGCCCTGCGTGCGAGTCGCGGTCACGAGTGGCGTCCTGCGCTCCCGCACAACGCTTCCTGCACCCCTGCTGGGGACAAATACGCGTGCTTAGTGCTCAGACTGGCAGAAAGCTGGGTTAACAGCAGAGTGCCACTTGAAGTTAAGCAAATGTGCCCACGAGCAGCAATGTGGTTACAGATGAGGTCAGACTGAGATCAGGCCTGTTACCAGGAAGTTACAGAAATAATCAGTCATGAGGATGCAAATACTGAATATAGAATAATTCTGCACTGGATCAGATCCTGAGTTTAAGAAATTCTTTATATTTAAGTTATTCATTTTAAAAACATGACACTGGATCTTTTTAAAATAAAAATTATCTTGATAGATGTCTTTCTAAATGCAGATGAATTGATTTTTTGCTAATATTTTTCTATGTAGAACACCAGCATCATTGCTGTCTTATCTCTGTATCAGTCTTGCTGCCAAAACTGATGGCTGGAACAATAGAGATCGTTCTGGAGCAGGAACTTCTCTCACAATCCAGGTCTTATCGCAGCTTTAACTGGCAAAGACTGCTATTCATACTGTCACTCACTGATGCTACATAATGGATGGTGTCTGCCTTGCACACCATAGATAACTCACCAGATTAGGAGTTGGATTTAATTCCACACACTCAACTGACCCCCAAACCACCCAACCTCTCCAAACAAAACAAAAAATCCAACAACAGCAGAAGATAAATCATTGATGATTTAGATTGCCTGAATGCGTGACTTTCATTTTCACATCGATTGTCATTGGGAATGTTGACATACCCACTTTTGATTAAGGCTATTAAATACTGTTTCCTCATAAAAATTATGGCAATGTAATCTTATCTGTAATTTTCCCACAAGCAAGTAATGTACAAACCCACAATCTGTGTGCACTTTAAGTGATTATTTTTTATTGGGAAATAATTATTCCCAATTTTATTCCCTTCATATGTATGAAACATGCAATAAATTTAAAAAATATATGTATGTATTCACTGCCAACAGTGTTTAATTGTTTATGATTTTTCATGTTTGGGGTTTTTTTATGGTTAGGCATGTAGACATATCCTGAAGGTGGTGTCAACAGTATCACATACTTTAACGTATTCTGACAAGGAAAGCTATACTAACAGTAATAGCTGCCATTCACCATCATAATTTTTTGAATTGTTGTCACTTAACTGATGAAAGATACACTTAAAGTGAATAACCGGCTCTTCTTCTTGTTTATACCTTTAAATAAATAATAAATAGTATTCCTTTTGAATTTTTTTTTAATATAAAAGAATTGAAACAAAGTAAGACGTAAGGAGAGGAAGTCCTTCAGTATGTGATGCAGAGCTTCCCCTCTGAGTCATTGGTATTTGTTTAATTTCTTTTTTTTTTTTGCATCAGGAACCAAATTGCAAAAGAGCTCCAGGGACACCATTTTGTAAGACCAAGGAGACAGAATCTTTCTAGCCCTTTTTCTTGTCCTGGGAACTGAAGTCTGGCTTGAGAGAGGCTGTGTGTAGCTCTCCTTCCAGCTGGGCAGAAGAAGAGGGGCTGTTGTCATATGCAGCCTTTATTCGCTGCACCTGCCTCAACCCACCATCTACTAGAAAAAAAGGGGAATACACTGTAGTCTCTATTTAGCTGCAATAAATTACTTCCTTCTGCCATCACAGCAATGGAAAGAATTCTGTATTTGAATCACAGTTCCTTCCTAGAACTCATCCTGGACTGGTCCTATGGCCTGCTTATTGTACATTTTGAGTAAAAAAGGCTTATGTTCTCTGTCAATTCAGATTGGAGCTATAGGATCTACTTTTTCCAGCAACAAAAATAGTGTGTATGTACATGATCTAATTAAAGGCCTAATATTTTATATGTATAAAATTTATCAGAAATGTTTTTTATTTGACATGCAATGGATAAAGGGACATTTCAGGTACATGTTAAATAGTTCTCGATCTTATCAAGTAAGTTATTGCTCCACAGCTAAATAATACAAATTAATTTTTTTCTTCTCTGTATTCAATTTAACCAGTATGGTGGTGTCCTGCTTGGTCAGAATGCTGTGTGACCATTCCTATACACACATATAATTTCTTCTGATAAATGCACATGAGTTTAAATGAAAGTTCAGTTGCAATTATTTCCAGTGTCTTTAGCTCACAGGAAAACAAACCTCAGCCTTTCCCAGGGGTTACACTGAAGCCTGTTGGGGGAGGATGGCTGCAGCTCATCCTTTCTTTACTAAAAAAACAAAGAGGAATTTTATTTGTATGCTACTTTGGGCAGCCATGGCTCCCCCTAACACCCTCTGTTGCTTTCTCAAAGGCAAATGGAATTCTGTTTTTTGTTTGAAGCTACTTTTAAGTATCTCCAAGTGCCATATTCTAGCATATTTTTTTCCAAAGTATCACATCATAATATTTTCTCAAAACTGTCCTGATTCAGAAACACTTGGTGTAGTTGGTGGACCCTGGTTGGACACCAGGTACCCACCAAAGCCTCTCTATCCCTTCCTGCTGCAGCTGGACAGAGGAGAGAAAATACAACCCTACAACATAGGGTTCATGAGTTGAGTTAAGGACCGGGACAAATCACTTACCTATGACCATCCCAGGCAAAACAGACTCAGAGTGGGGATATTAATTACTTTTATTACTAACAGAATCAGAGCAGGAGAATGAGAAGTAAAATAAACCTTAAAAACACCTTCCTCCCACCCCTCCCTCTTTCCCAGGTTCTACCTCCTCCTGCTTCAGCAGCTCAAGGAGAGAGAGAGTGTGGGTTACAGTCAGTTCATCACAGGTTGTTTCTGCTACTGGTCCAGGAGAGGAGTCCTTCCCCTGCTCCAGTGTGGGTTCCTTCCCATGGGAGGCAGTTCTCCATGAACTTCTTCAGCATGAGTCCATCCTGTGGGCAACAGTTCTTCACAAATTGCTGCACTCTGGGTCACTTTTCCACGGGGTGTAATCCTTCAGGAATGGGCTGCTCCAGTGTGAGTCCCCCACAGGGCCACAAGTCCTCTGAGGAAAACCTGCTCCAACGTGGGCTACTCTCTCCACAGGTCAGCAGGTCTGTGCCAGGACCCTGCTCCATCATGGGCCTCCCACAGGGTCACAGCCTCCTTTGGGCATCCACCTGCTCTGGCGTGGGCTCCTCCACAGGCTGCAGGTGGATCTCTGCACCCTGGTTATCCTCCATGGGCTGCAGGGGCACAGCTGCCTCACCATGGTCTGCACTGTGGGCTGCAGGGGAACCTCAGCTCCAGGGCCTGAGGCACATCCTCCCCCTCTTTCTCCACTGACTTAGGTGTCTGCATTGTTGATCACATGTTCGTTCACTGCTCTTCTCAGCCTGCAATTTTCATCTGCACAGTAACTTCTTTTCCCTTCTTAAATATGTTATCGCAGAGGCGTTATTATCATTCCTGATTGGCTCAGCCTTGGCCAGTGGTGGGTTCATCCCGGAGCCAGCTGGCATTGGCTCCACCGGACATGGGGGAAGCTTCTGGCAGCTTCTCACAGAAGCCACCCTTGTAGCTCCCCCACTACCAAAACCTGGCCACACAAACCCAATACAGTGGGCCACAGTTTTTTTCACTGTTGTTTCCCCAGTGTCACAGTGGCTTAGAGACAGGGTTGTGACTGTGAGGGGCTTGTCTGACAAAGAGGATAGTATGGTCCTAAACTTGCCTTGAATTCACAGGTTTTTGCTTTGCAGTGGGTTGTTTGGGGTTTTTTTGTGTTATTTCAGGCCTGTGGCTAACAGTGTATGCAGTACAAGATGGGTGAAGTCTGTAAATTAGGCATTTAGACTGTATTGCAGCATACCCTTCACCCTTGAGAGCCTATGGTTTGATCTAGGAGGCATTTTAGATGTCTCTAAAGCAATCACACATTGCTGAAGGCAGCAAAATATTTAGCAGAGTAATAACATAAATAGGCAGTGGTGGGAGAGTGACGAGAGTGCTTTGGTAATGACCTGCAACACTTCTCATTCTTTAGCATGTCTGACTTGGGAAGGGATAAAATATCTTCATTACTTCACTGCAGCCTTCTGAAGCTGGGAGGGCTGAAGATCAAGTAGTCTGGGTGCGTTGCACTCTAGCACTCAATCAGTATACAGAGCTAAGTGACCACATTCATGTTTACCTTTGTAATAAAGGTCTGTCTTCTACTTCTCCTTAATTCTTTGGGATTTTTTTTGTTGTTGTTTTTCTTTAGGTTTCTCTGTCAATCCTGAACTCTCCCTGATAAATCTTTTTATAGAGAGAATTCATTTTTTCCAAAGGTAGCAGTGCAGTGAGTTGCCCAGTGCACCCACTAAGTGTTACAGCGATCCTCAAGTAGATGCATTTTTGATGGGCAAGGATTTTTTTTTAATATCTTTCTTCTGAAAACAATGGGAGGCTGTTACTATGTAAACAGTAAATGTCCTTGTGAAAGAAATGTGAGTGGATATGTTTTTCAAGTGTAATTGCATTTAATGTGAAGGTATTAAAATACATGTTTCTGTGTCTCCCCTTAATGTGAGCAGCAAATGAAGGGGAGAAAAAAACCCAACCCTCTTTTGGATATTATTCAGGTACTCTTTGTTTTTATACAAACTAAAATTGTAATAAGATGGCCTGACTACATGGTTAAAAACATCTACTGGAGAGAGGGTAAAACAACTCGGAGAAAATGAAACGGGCCATTCAGCTGGGAACTTTACAATCAACTGAACTTCTAACTACCAGGCATCATTTTTCGAAATAAATACTTTAATTCTAAGATTTTTCTGCAAGGCTGCTATGTACGTGGCAGCAGTGTATATATACATACATATATATATATATATATATATTATATTTATATAATAATATGTATATATAAAATGAATATATATACACATACATACATACCAAGGATGGTCTCCCTAGGTTCTTCCTTGCTTTGAAGATGGGAGTTGCATTAAAATAAAAATTCAGTTCGGAGTATTATCTCCCCAGCTGTCTGTGCAGACCATGGGGTTGGCCTGGGAATATTCTCATTACATGTACTGAAGCAGTTAGTCAGTGATTGATGCTGTATTAATTCACAGCACAGACGCTTTGCCTTTGTTACTGAACATTAGACAAATTAGTTCTTACAAATTCGCATCCCACCCCCACTGCATCCAAGCTCCCCACTCCGGCTGGTTAGTATTGCTAATAACCTTCATTCAGAGTGAACTGGAGCTTTAGGAAGGAGGAGTTTGCTAAAGGAAGGGGCAGAAAATGGGTAGCAGCCACTGGGGTCTAACAATACAGTCATTTGCTGGCACAGCTCAGCTCAGTAATGACAAATGATCTTTTCATTGTCAGACCCCCCAAATTAATTTTCCCTCCCACTTCTCCTGAGACCACATTCATCACGTAGATTGCGTTAAATGTACTTTTGACAGGACAGAGAAAGATGAGTAGTAAAATAATTTGATTCTAGTAGCTTCTTATCTGGCGAAGTTAACCAATGGGATGATACCTGTAAAGGTAAATATTTCTGTAAATGTTCCTGAGATAAATCTGCATGAAGATTTTCCACAACATCTGGGCAGAGGGTTAAGCACAAATGAAGGAGTGAGAAAGCAGTGGAATGAAGGCTGAGTAATATCTTTAGCTGTTCCCACTGACCTGGGAGTTAAGCCCTGCTTTGTACTAAGGGCACAGCAACCAAAATAGAATGCATACAATTTATCTTTGTAATATTCTGTAGAGAATAAAATTGCTTTTCTTTTATCGTCTTCTTTGAAATTAATTAGTCAGAGATGGTTTTCAAGCACACTTTTATAACTCCTCATTAAGTTTTTGCTGTACATTGTCTCTTTTTGGCCATTTAAAAATATGTAGGACATTATGTCCTATGGAAGAGAATCAAGAGATTTGTCAAGGTCAGCAGAAGCACAAGGAGGCAGGGGAATCCCAGCACAGTCTAGTTGTCTGAAATATTCTGCTTGTGGCTGGATTAAGTCACATTAATTGAGCATAAAAGCAGAGTGGTTAGTGTTTAGAATGCGACTGGAGTTGATGTAAAGATTCTCGTGCAGCAAAATGCAGGAAGTGTGCTCACTGCAAACTGGTCTCTAGTATTTTCAGTATATGATTGTCTCTCTGTATTTTGTTTGTGTTTACTTAAAATAGTCTTAATAAATTGAACGGAGAACAGTAGCTATCTGGCTACAGATTGTATTCAGCACACAGTGCCTTATTGTTGGCTTAGGTTCTGCTCAAATCTAAGATTGTTTGGCCTTTCTTCATTCCCACCAGCACTGGCTTTTGTTAAAGACGTCCAAAATACCTTCCATATTGCATTAGCACTTCCTTGTTCCACTTGGTAGATCAAACACCTATGAAAATTCCCTGTAAATGTTCAAGACCAGGTTGGATGGAGCTTTGAGCAATTTGATCATCTGAAGGTGTCCCTGCCCTTGTCGGGGGGATTGGAACTATGTGACCTTTAAGGTCCCTTCCAACCCAAACCATTCTGTGTTCTTGATCTATTGTTAACATTCGCCATAGTGGGGCTGCTTGTTATTCTCCTTTTTGCTGGGGTCTGGTGCTGATTGCACATGAGCCATGCAGAGTCTCACGTGTGTGCAAATGTGGGTTAAAGATGCACTTTTCTTCAGGGAAATACTGCTCCCAGGTTGCAGTGTTTCACTCATCTCTCACTACTTTTGCTCCTATACCTGAATAGGAGCAAAATTCCACTTTGGAATTCTTTGGTGTTTCGTATACAAAACACCAACAAGTTGGAGATAATGTACTTTCGTAACTTTATATATATGCGTGTGTGTATGTGTGTGTGTGCATGTATATATAAATGTTGACATAATTCATACTTCAGCAATTAACTTCACACTGAATATTATTGACGCTTGTAGACAGGTTTTACATTTCTGGTAAATCTTCTGTGTTTCTCTTCAATAATGGCATCTGTGTTGGAAGGGAGGTGGAAGAGTGTGGAGTGGAGAAGTTCTCATGATCTGTGCAGGTTGTCTGTTAATCAGTGAATTGCTTGAAAGACAAAATCTTTGAACTTTTATAGCTTCTGACTTTTGTTCAGGTACATTTGAAACGACTGTATTTGTTATTAAGACCATTGTATTTAATGTACAATTTTAAAAGTGTGCTGCATATTATAATATGTATTTCAGATAGAGATCAAAACCAATTTTTTTCACTCAAGTTTCCTCCAAAGCTGCAGGAAGAAAAAACTGTTGCATTGTCATAGAAAAACAACTATTTCAGCATTATATCTGTATTGCATTTTTCTTTTGCTGATGACAACTAGATAATACCACATTAGTGAATGCAAAACGTATGTTTACCTTTATGCATACCCACAATATTAAACAATAAGGCTGTGAAGTCAAGGGAATAGAAACAGCTTCCAGGGAAAATTAATAAAGAGTGGCAAAGCAGAATTAGAGTGAGCTGCTCACTTGCTTTAAAGGTCACTGCTCATCTCTGTGCCAGAAAAGATAGGGTGGAAGGGTTCACTGTGAAACTTGTCTGGTTTACTTTTTTTTTTAATAGGGATGGAAATGGGAGGGATCGGTACCTGTGTGTGCGTGTTGGGGTTTTTTTGAGGCAGGAGGGAGCATTCTGATGTCTGTCTTGGAGTTTTCCTGTTTACCTTTTTATATAATTAGGCAGACCAGATTGGTATTTTGTCTTGTTCTGACAACAGTAAATTAGGCTTAAGTCTTTAATTACAATGAGAGGGAAATCACCTTTCTGATATCCTTCAATTAGCTGAAACAGCTGTTAAGTTATAATTAAACTTTCACATGGATCATTTGAGATTTTGGGATGTTTCCATTTAATATTAAAAAACATTTGCATATATGCATTTGCTTTTCAACAACCTTTTCTGATCTGTCAGCACTATACTAGGAATACTGATACTATATTAAGCAATATAGTTCTGGCTTTATGAATAGACAGCTGGTTCTAGGAAAATGAAAAATTGGTATAGTAGAAGGTGAATAGAAAATATCGGAGCTCAAAGGTGCACTGGAGCTAGCTCAAAAGTAAACTTCCTTTTTTCCTGTCTTCTTTCTTATTTCTCATTCTCTTTAAGATTCTAATATGATCTTTAAAACAGGCAGCATGTTTTGGAGATGATCAGTAACCTAAACACATACCCATTCTTCTATTCCAACCTCTTGCACCTTTTAAGGACCTAGACTTACAGATATTTTGATCTAAATAATCTGTGAAGAAATATTTTGCATACTAAAGAGAATTATATTCTGATTTTAAACAACAAAAATATCTTAAAATAATACAGTTTACTCAGTCAATAAAAGTTTGCTTTTGTGGTACCTCTTACTTCTGTCCATATCTAGGTGCTCAGCTGGTGGTGAGGACCTCAGTAGCATGCAGAAGTGGATTTTATCAACAGTGGCAAACACTAGTAAAACCTTGAAGCAAAATATTTTGGATGTTTCAAAAGTGAGTTAACCAGAAACTGAATTAAACTGCTTGGTGTGCTAAGATAAGAAGTGTTTTCCATACAATTTGTTGCTTCTTAATTACTTAGAACAGTAAGTTCAGAGAACATCACAGGAAGGGAGATTTGCCAAGTATGAGAAAAATAGAACATCACATGTTAAATAGCTTTTTGTGATCCTTCTTTTTTCTTCTCACTGAAGTCTCAGTGCTTCACTAATAGTCTAGTTTATCATGACTTAAAGACACTTTACCGCATTCTGAATTTTGGCTTGTAGTGGGGTGACCCTAGCTGGACACCAGGTGCCCGCTAAAGCCACTCTATCATTTCCCTCCTCAGCTGGACAGGGAAGAGAAAAACAGAACAAAAGGCTTGTGGGTCAGGATAAGGACAGGAAGAAATTACCCATTACCATCATGAACAAAATAGACTTGAGTTGGGGAAATTAGTTTCATTTATTACCAATTAAATCAGAATAGGACAATGAGAAAAAACCCCTAAATCTTAAAACACTTTTTCCCCACGCCTCCCTTCTTCCAGTTTCAACTTCACTCCCAGCCTCTCTCCCTCCTCTCCACCAGTGATACCAGGGGATGGGGAATGGGGTCTGCAGGCAGTTCATCACACGTTGTCTCTGATGCTCCTTCCTCCTCAGGGAAATGACTCTTCACACCCTTCCCCTGCTTCAGCATGGGGTCGTTCCCACAAGAGTCAGTCTTTCACAAACTTCTCCAGCATGAATCCATCCCATGGTCTGGAGTCATTCTCCAAACTGCTCCAGTGTGGGTCCCTACCACAGAGTGCAATCCTTCAGGAACAGGCTGCTCCAGCATGGGTCCCCCACAGGGTCACAAGTCCTTCCAGCAAATCTGCTCCAGCACAGGCTCCTCTCTCCAACAGGGCCACAGGTCCTGCCAGGAACCTGCTCCAGTGTAGGCTTGCCACGGGATCACAGTGTCCTTTAGGCATTCCCCTGCTCTGGCGTGGCGTCCTCCAAGGACTACAGGTGGATCTGCTCCATTGTGGATCTCCATGCTCTGCAGTGGCACAGCTGCCTCACCATGGTCTGCATCAAAGCCTGCAGGAGAATCCCTGCTCTGGCACCTGGAGCACCTCCTCCCCTTCCTCCATTGCCCCTGGTGTCTGCAGAATGGTTTCGGTAACATAGCCTTACTCCTTTCTCTGGCTGCAAAATGCGTAAGGTTTTTTTCCCCCCATCTTAAGTCTGTTATCCCAGAGGTGCTACCACCATTGCTGGTGGTCCTGGTCTTGGCCTGAGGCAAGTCTGTCTTGGAGCTGGCTGGCACTGGCTCTGTCGGACTTGGGGGAAGCTTCTAACAGCTCCTCACAGAAGCCATCCCTGTAGCCTCCCTGAAATAAAAACTTTACCATGAATACCCAATACATGGCTGTACAAGGTCCTCATTGAGTCAGCAATTGCTGTTTTCTAAAGAATAGGTTTTTACTATTTCATATATAATATTGTTTTGTCTGTGTGTCTTTATATGTTGTCAATCTAATTTTTGCTATTTTCACCAAAAATTCAAGAATTAAAGCTAGGTTTTATTCTCTTATAGGTGTTGTGTATATGTTAGGGATGGGAGGGTTTAGCTAAGGGGTTTTTGTCTTTTTTCTCCTGGATGGAAGCAAACTTCTTTTGTATGGCTTTTTCTGAGCCTGGTTATTTGTAATAGGGGGAGTTCAAAGGTCTGGCAGTATATGCGGTAGCTTGCAGAATTCAGTTTTATTGTGCACATGGGCAAAGTAAAAGCACACACAAGTCCTAAAGGATGGGATTGCCATAACATTTATTCCTGTAGTCAATCTCATCTCCTTTTTTTCTTATTTCTTTCTTTCTCTTCCTGCAGCTAATGCTGAGATTAGCTTTGTCTTAATTTTCTTCAAAGTATTATTGTACCATGTGTTGCTTTTAGTATAACATACTAAAAATATATTGAAGGCTTACGCCAAGTCACATACCATCAAGAATTTCCACTTTACCGTAGATGAGGAAATTTTTGATGTTTTGCTTATAGAAATTGTGCAGTGTGATTTCAAATTAGTATTTTAGCAATTTTATAATCTAATTGTCATTAAATCAATGGCTTTTTGACCTTCAAATTTTTAATATGGCAGTATGGTGGTGTTTCTTTCTGTCTTTGTTGTACTTCTATTTGCATTATAACTTTGGTGTCTTCTTTAGAGTGCCACATTTAGCCAACAGATTTTCTGTTGCTATCAGAAACCTCTCAGATTTAGTTTTCTAAAACTCTTATTGCCACTATTTTAAGAGAGTCTGTCTCCTCAAATACATCACTTGAATAAATATTTTTCAAAATTGGGTGTTAGAGTTCCTTAAATTCCTGGATTTGTGTGAGCTCTGCAGAAGTGTATATTAAAGTGGGTAGATCACTCTCTTAAGATGAGTTGGGGAAGCTGTAATACAGTTTTCAGGACTGTAGAGAAAGTGTGTGAATAGTTTCCAATGGCATTTTCACCTCATGGGAGTGTTTGGGGTTTTTTCCATTTTGAAGGATATCTGCCACCTTTACCGATACTATGAATTCCCGCTTTAAAAAACCACCTTTTTGTGGTTTTACTTATTTATTTCAGAGCTACTGAAAGATGCATGGAAAAAAGACAATTTGTCATTTAGAGTGGCTGCTATTATGAGATCTTGCAATTTATTTTCAAACTTGAGCATAGGCTACTGGGTGTTTATCTACTTAAGTAAAGGAGGGAAGCTGAACTTGGATATAATTGCAGGTGTCTTATCTTCAAAGGCAAAGTTTCTTTGGTACAGTTGTGAAGAGCCCATATCTGAATTATAAATGAGTGCATTGTTATGCAGTTACCAGCTGTTATTATCTGGGGAGGGAAAAAAACCCCAAGAGTAAGGTCTGAGATAATAAGTATTTATTCAATGAGGCAGGAAGCCTTGCCACCCAGTAGCTCAGTAAGTTTAGATTTAGACAGACCTAGCAGGTGCAGTAAAAAATTTTTCTTGAATTTTCTTCTTTTCATCCCCCCTCACCCCCCCAAGGAGCAATGACATTTTATACCAACTGTAAGGGTTGCATTGCTCAGTTTAGAGACATCCGCTTTGTTAAGTATTCCTTAGAAGCTCTGAGTTGATTTAGGTTTTTTTAATTTTAAAGTTTTGTAATTTTTGTTGCTATTAAACAGAAGATTTTTATGTCACCTGGATATTTCTCCAAAGCTTGTATCATGTAAACTCTTGTGTCATTTTGTCTAAATCAACTTAATAGAGCAGTTTTGTTACAGATGTGCAGGCTGGCATATAGGCAAAACCTCCAATTATCATTGACTGCTTAACAGAAGCAACAAGGTGCTAGTTTTCATATGGAGAGAGAATCAGCATTACACTCCCGGATTTAGATTTTTGGTGTGGGCACATAACATAATGCTTTAATACTTACATATCACTTTTATCATAGTGTAACACCATTATGACAAATGACATTAAGCCAGAGTAACACAGTGGAAAACCAAATGTGATGTACTTTGTCTTATTTAGTAAAAAACATGATCATTTAAAAATACATTTTTCATTTTAATTTGGGGGCACACACTGGCACTTTGTCTTAAGTCCTGACCAGAAGATAGTTAAAAATGGTCTGTGTGTATACTGTGTGATTAAAGATTTTTTAATAGACTTTGATTACATCTCAGTAAAGATCACGAGTGAGTGTAAAACTGCGTATCTTCGTTTTCCAGTGCCTACATTGCATTGATTAGCAATACCATTTGCAATGTGCCTCACAAGCTGATGCAGCTAAATTGACAGAAAAAACAACATTAGCTAGTGTCTTGCCATGTTCCACCATACAAGCTATTACATTTCTTATATCCAAAGGCTTAAAATATTTTAATAGAACCTTGGCTTGTAATAAAATTTGAGAGCCAGACATAAGTAATTATGTCTTATATTTATGTTAAGTCCTTGAAAATGCTAATAAAACATATTTGTAGGTTTTCCCTTTAATGAGTCTAACAATAAAACAAAATAATTGCACAGTTCCGACTAGCTTTAAAGCCCTAAAAGAGGAGGTTCATCAGTGTCTTGATATGAAGCTTGTTTGTTGTGAATTATGGACATTTTCCGCAATAAAATTTGGTTTCGTGGAAGAAATGGATTTGCAAGCCTGGTTTTATTAGTGTGACTAAATATTGTGGAACTTAAACAAGGAAATTCTTGCATACTGTCACAATTTGCAGCCATATGGATCATAAACTCCTCTGCACATATTTCACTTATAGACTTCAAGTGGCATTATCTCATCACAGAGGGGGCAACAAGAAATACACTTAAATTTAGAAATTGTCCTCGTTACTGAATGTCAGATAAAGGCAAAGCCTTTAAATAGGAGTCTCCCTGATTTACTACCTTTAATATGCACAGGAAGGGATGTGCAAAGCACATCATTAGTGTGACAGGGTGAAAGGGGCAACATGTTTCTTCTGTTACAGTGGAAAGAGGATGAATCTGGCACAGCTCTGATGTCAGAACCTCCATCACCTTTCTCACAGATGATGTAGATTTTAATTGTACTCTGGGCTGATTCACATCGCACCAGCTCCTACGTGACATTGAGATAGATGAAGCCATTTGTTGGCATTATCAGAGCCAGCTGTGTGCTTGGCTGCAGCTACAGTAGGCATTATATCTCATGCATAATCCTCTCACTGAGAGAGGATCACAAGCATCTGAACCATATGGCAAATAATTTTATTATGATCAAAAAAAGGACTCTTGAAGCTAGTTAAACAGAAGAGTCCTTGAAATTCAATCAAAGGAGGTTTTTATTTTCATGTAGTATTATCATCTTAAATTAATTTTTAGCTCTGCCATCATCAGTAAAATACAGGAATTTTATTTTTCCCCAAAAGTAAGAAATTAATGTTGTGATTACAAGAAACAGCAAGCAAACTTGCATAGCTTGATTTTTTGATGTCTGAAGAGTGCCTTGCAGATGTTAATGACTTTTTTCACTAATTGCACACTTGTATCACTCAGAAGCCCAAATAGGAAGTCGAAAGTGCCTGAAATTAAAAAAACTGGGGAAGGGGAGAGAATCATGCACATTAAGCCATGGGAGTGCTGTGTTGATGTCTTAATGCCTTGCTTCCAGAGGGCTGTTATTGTTTCCTAGGGATGAAAACATACAGCCGTAGTACAAGCCCATAAGCTGTTGTTCTTTGCATGAAAAAAAAGAAATCATGTTTTAATCAATGCAAATGGGTAATGAGGAAGAAGAGAGACACTTCAGCCCTGCACAGTTACTGCTGGGAAGCTGGGGGAGAATGTGGACGTTAGAGAAAACAGCAGCCAACCTTTTTAGCCTTGGAATGCGTGACAGCAACTCTCAGCAAGATGAAGGTCTTTCTCAGGGGCCTGGTCCTGTTTCCTTTGGAGTATACAACAAAAAAAATCCTGCTAAAGTCTCTGGCCACCTTTGGACGTACCAGCCATCATACTGAGAAGCAGCCAGATCTGGTACCGTCTCAGAATAGGGGTCAGTGGCTGCTGGAGGATGCTGTGTTAAAGACAAGTCAGTGTCTGCTGTTTCAGAGCTTTGAAGGCAGAAAGCAATAACATGAATCATGCCGTGTGTGAATAGGCTGCATGAGTGCCGGAAAAGACGTGTGCTATTCAGGACTTGGCCCTGGGGACACAAGCAGTTTCCATGGGGCACCTGGTAATAACATGCATGGCCTATCAGCAACTTTCATGATGCAAACTTATGGAATATAAATAAAGGCTCACCAGAGCCAAATGGTAACAGCTGCCTTATCTGGAGGATACCTTTTTTATTTGGTATTTTATTGACAAATAATAAAGCCTTTAATTGGGCTGTGGGAGGAATATAACCATGTAATTTACAGGACCTTTAATTTTCTAGTGCTGCATGACTGAAACAGATTGTGATTATTATTGCAGACTTGTGAGTTAAGCAGAGGTCCTGGCTGAATTGCTGAAGAACTGTGAATTCTGCATCTTTATTCTTGCCTTTAAAAAGTGTCTTATGTGCACCTTGGTGGAAGAAGAGGAAAAGGGGGAGAAATCCCTTTTTCTTCTGCAATAACGTGGTAATTAAGAATTTGTGACTTCAGTTACTAAAATGAGAATCGGTGAAAAACCCCAGCCAGGCTATCACTCCGGAGGTTTCCCTTGCAAATGGCCCATCACTCTCAGCAGGATGTGAAGCAGAGCCGTGCTTGTGGAGCGGGCTAACAGGGAAGAATTGCCTTTGCTGCAGCAGCTGCTGAACTGAGACTTTCTGGATCATGAATGTATGTAAATATGCCCAACTGTTTGCCCTTCACACATCTTTGGCAAGTTTGGAGTAAAAAATATTGCACTGCTCCATTAGTTTCCTTGCCTATTACCACAGCAGATGCTGTTAAGAGCACTGAGATGTGTTTCTAGGCAAGCCTTCCTGTCTGAAATAGGATAAAGAAAAAAAAGGCTAGAGGGGCCCTAGATAACATCTTGAAATGTATATAAAGCAAGCTTTGACAGCAGGGAATGCCACAATGTCCTCTGCAAAGACACGGGGTGGTAGCTCTTCAGTTCATTAAGCAAAGCAGAAAACAGTTGTGGCTTCTGCATGTTTGTTCACTTCTGAACTCTTTCTCCAGCAGAATAACAGCAATTTTGGAGAGTTTGTACAGGTTTGATTCCTGACTGTCTGCTGATTGACTAAAACTGCTGCATTTGGATGCCAAGCTATACTTCATAGGGATTTCGCAGGCAGCGAAGGTTTTGTATAAATAATGGATGAAGAAGGGTGACAGGACCTGAACACTTGGGGCTTGACAGATTATCTTGTGATGTATTACAATTAGATATGCTTTGGTGTCACTTCATTTATTCAACTAGTAAGGGTACATAACTCTTAGATCTATTTGGAGGTGGATTTATTAAGAGCCTTAGTCATGTCCTCTCAAAGTTCGGAATTGATTTTTGAACATCCTTAGCAGCTTTCTAAATCAGTTTGTTCTTAACACCTATGTGATTTTTTTGCTCATCTTTCTAAGTACTTGGGTTGATATTAACACATATAATACAACACAACACATACAACACATATCATAAAGGGGTTGGTATTTTTTTTTTTTTAATAATTTACTTTGCTTAAGGTAAGTAGTTGCTAGACAAGAGATCACTTTGTAAATTAGCAGGACAACAGATCAATTGGGCCTTTGGAAAGGAGTTGTCTGGGTTGTTTGTGCAAGAAGCTGGTAGATAATAAGCCCCAGCCACCTTATACTAAATGATATTACCTAGAATTGGGACACCTACTGAATAGGAAATAAGATGTGCAAAATTTTTTATGCCTTTTTTTTTTTTTTTAAATAGCAGTAATAAAAAAGATGGCAGAACAAAATGCTGCAGGAGACATGAGAGATCAGGTCTGACTTCATTGCAAATGAAGCCTCTCAGACTGGTTAAAGCAGAAATAGGCTTAGCGTTATTATGATTTTCGTAACTTTGTAACCTAATGTAGTGCTTTATCCTGTTTTCCTTCCAGATGTGTTTCTCTCTGTCACAAATGCAGATGCAGAACAATTTGCAACAAATACCAGCATTGGGCCCAGCCTTTCTGGGCTGCTGTGGGCAGAACCTTTTTTTTTCTTTGAAGTCATAATTTATAGAACAAACTATATTTGTCTGCTTTTGAGTATTTATTGGCAAAGGGAGTAGGTATAGGACAGCAGGTGGCCACAGAACCCAGCAGAAGCTACAATCCTCCAGATAATCAGCAATGTCTCTTTTACTGCCTCCCACCCCAGCCTGTGCCAACCAACAAACATGTTACTCATTTCTTAGCAACCTCCTCATTCTTCAGATAGGAACTTAATATGTTTTGGGAATAAATTACACTCATAGCAAAGCTGATCCAAGCCAACAAGGTTTCAGAGCATTTGCTCATTCTTGTAATAGCAGATGATAATTGATGGATGACTGGTGTGCAGGACCCTGACAGGCTGGTTGGCTGCCCTTTGCACTCCGCCAGTTCAAGCCTTACAAGTGTGAAATAGTCAATTACAGGAATACCTATTGAAAGTGATAGACCAATGAGCAAATGGCTACTGTGGGACATGGCGGCGGTGTAGGTGGAAGAACGCCAAGATAAAGTTCTGCTCTGAGCAGCTGCTCCCACCACAGCTTGATAATGCTACTGGATGACCAAGTGATGAGAGTAAGGTATTTCCCCACTTGAACTGCAAGTGTCCTGCCTTGTATTGACTTAAAGTTTATGATGCATGATACCATCTTGTTACCCAGATCCTAATTTGCAGAAATAAATCCTCCTTTTAAAAGGCAGTTAAATAGGTAATAGGGATAGTCATGGCCATAGATTTTGTGCAAAAGCATTAAATACAATTTTTGCTTGGAATGAAAAGTCATATAGTGTGCAGAGTGTTAATACTTGCCAGCCATTTGCTATTGACAGAACAATTTATCTTGATAAAAGACAGTGAAAAATTCCAATCTATTCACTGGCATCACATTATCAGCAGTAATATATGACTGCATCTAAATATAAGGTTCAGATCTGATACAGCTGAGGGGTTTCTGGTAATTTTCCTGTAAATATATTGTGTACTGGACAATGAAAAAATGTCATTTTTGCTATGTAATTGGATGACCTATTTTTATGTGAGATTTAAAGTTTTACTGTGTTTAATGGGATAGACCATAATGTTTCCTTTTTGGGTAACCTGTTTCTTTTTATAAGACTTCAGCAATAAAATGGATATTACTGGGTTTGACAGAGCAGAAATAGCAGACAAAGAAAGATGGAAGCTTGAGTATTAGTCTGGTGAAAGAAAGATTCTGTGACCACACAGACTTGCCACAGCGGAGAAAAAAATCTATCTGAAAATATTATTATGAAGATGTATGCCGTCAGTCATTAGTTTAATGTGGATAGTATGTCCTCTTTTGGCCAGAATAGAAATGCTTGTGGGTATCTCTTAGTCATGTGCTTCTTAGCTTTCTTAGCAAAAAGATATGTTTCTTAATTTTTAATTGTATTAAGAACCTGGCTTATTTACTTCAAAATACGTTATAAAGAAAACTGGCAACTAGCTTTGGAGGAAGAGTTTCAAAACTGGTTGGCAAATTCTTTTATGAAGTCTATGGCTCTGTAATCGGAAAGCAACCATTGTGTAAAGACCAGAAGTGTAAATGAAACCAGTGTCAGCACTCTGTATAATCCATTTTTTTCAGTTTCCCATCGCTTGTTTGGTGACAAAAAGAAAAATGACAAATTACATTTTACTCTTTCCTTTGAATCTCCTATTAAAAATTACCAAGTCCATTTTAGATGGAAAGAATAGAAGATTGATTTGTTTGATATTAAAGAGAGAATCAGCTGCAAAAATAAACTTATTGTTTAAATCAGGGCAAAATATAGAGAAAAACAATGGGATAAAGATGCAGGCATTCTGATCATGATTGCTTTATTACCTGTAAAAACATGGCATTTTTTACATTACTCTGAAGGGAAAACTATTATCTATTTGTATTTTTCATGTTGTGTTTTCTCCTGAGCATATCTGATTTTTAAACCCCTTTGTGTGGTGCTCTGCATGAGGAAGAGAGCCTCTCTGCTTATCTCCTGAAGACATGGTAGATATAACTCACCTTGCAAAGATTTCCACCAGAGGCATTGGCACTGTCCTGAGGCTTAAAAAAATTATTAGGCATGTGCTGGGCAAAGAAATAAGGTTTCTAATTAATGGAGCACTGAAAAAGCTTGCTAAGGAAGGCCAAACCTGTATAATTCATTTCCATTTTAAGGAATAAGATGGGTTCAGAAGTTTCTATTAAATTTTCATTTGTGGACTCCACTGCCAAGGTAAAGATTTTGTATGCTTTAGCAGACTTGAGACTGTTAGCCTCACCATTGTTCTTAGGAGTGGGAAAATGTTATTTTCTCTGTACTCTCTTTCTTCAATCTGTCAACTTTCTTTTAATATTTTGCATTCCAGTACTTGGCTGCCTTGAGAGGAGAAACAGCCTGGTGGTGTATGCCCCAAACCATTTGTCCTTCCCCAGTAACTATGTCTGCTGAGCACTGTTTTATTGAGCAAGGCTGATACCCCCAAATTAGAGCAATCCTTCTGCCATTCTGTGGTTTGTTAACTCCGCTCTCCTGCTCCTCTGAGAAGTTGTGAGGAGGAGCAGAGGTACCATGCTTGCCTGGCTTCAGACCCAATGGTGAATCGAGGCTCACGTTGGGAAGGCTGTCTATCCAGCCATGACAGTAGGGCTTGCTGTCACTGGAGGCATCTTTTCCTCAGCAATTGATGGTCTGCCCTTCAGCAGGAAGAGCTTCCTATTCCTGGCATGGAATACTCTGGGGATCTATGGGCCTTTGCTATGTACCCTCCTGCTTATCCATTTGTCAAAACTGTGTGGGAGTTCAGTGTCAATGTCATGACATTCAAGGAAGGGAATAAAGGCTGCTCCATGTTAGGAGTCCTGTTCAGTGTTAAGGACAGAGAAAGAAGATCTCAAGAATTGTTCCAGCTGCTTGAGATCTTTTTTGTTGGGGACCATATAATTAGTTTACTTCTTTTTTTTTTTTTTTAGCTTCTTGACACAGGCAAGAAAAATGGGCTGTGTACCCCTCAAATGAATGTCCAGGTATAACAAAGCAGAGGCAGTTCCTTTTTTTCTGGTAAAACTCTCTGTTGCCTTCAAAGAAAAGACTTTCATGTCTTTCAGTGAGTGAGTTCTGCTATAAATCTATCTGAGGAGTTCATGAAGAAAAAGCAAAATGCTGCAGCCAATGCTGAAGAAAAAAAAAAAAGAGCAGAATTCTCTGGAAATTTTTGATTTGAGGAGAACAGTGGACACTGAAACTATTAGATATGGAAGACTGTGGATTATCCTGAGCTGTGCATTTATGTTCCTTTGAAGGCTTAGTCCTAAATTAGTAATGGTATTCCTGTGCTGGTTTCCCCTCCCATATTTATAGTGTTTTCTTTCTTCCTTTTCTTGGGTTTTTATATATTTCATCCAACTTTTACTTGACAGTGTCATACAGTTTTACTGAAAAGATGAAAATGTCACAAAAGGTGGAAGCAAATATATCATCCTTGTGTCCTTTTTTACTTCATCTTTCACCAAAACTGTCCATTTTTTTTTTTAACCTGTGAAACTGCAGTACTGCAGTGGAGTTTAGGCAGTGTGATATAGGAGAACTTCCCAGTAGGTCTTACTGGCAGACCACTGGAGTTGCAAAGTGATGAATCAGACTTTTCAACACATGAATTGATAATACATATATTCCACTTATTTTGTAGCTTATCCACTGTGAGTACACTTATCCTGTACATGTTGCAGCTGGTCTGTCAGCTTCACCCTGCGTTCTGTTTATGTAGCACCCCAGTGACATGTTAATGAGATGCAACTTCTTACGTGTGAAGAAGTGGTATGCTGGTGATTTATGAACAAGCATACTTCAAGCTGTGGTAAAAGTCACCTGGTGCTGCTGATGCCCAGTGCATCACATTTTACAGGAACACAGCATGAGACTTTTTTTCTGCCCCTGAACGGCGTTTCTTTGAAAGGTAGCTTGTGCAGGGCAATAGGGAGTCTCCCAGGGCCAGACTCACTCAGAGGCTGAGGGCATGGCGGTGGCCATGAGGGAAACTCCCCCTCTGCCATGCTAGCACTGACTCATAGTCTTGCTGGAGGCTGCTCCGTCAGCACACAGGGTTTCCGAGGAGTGTGTGTGTCACATGTGGTTTGCCCCTTGTAGACACTAGCACGAGGCCAGCATCTCTTGATTTTAAGCATCTGGTTGTAAGGCTGTAGTACAGCCTGTTAGTCAAAGTTCAGCAAGAAAGTCATATAAGTCATATAATTATTTAGGTTGGAAAAGACCTCTAAGATCATGGAGTCCAACCATTAACCCAGCACTTCCAAGACCACCATTAAACCATGTCCTTAAGGGGTGGTGACTGAGCAGCCTGTTTCAATGCTTGACCAACCTTTTGGTGAAGAAATTTTTCCTGACATCCAATCTAAATCTCCCCTGATGCAATTTGAGGCCATTTTCTCTTGTCCTGTCACTTACTACCTGTGAGAACAGACTGACCCCCACTGTGCTACAACATTCTTTCAGGTGGTTGTAGAGAGCAATAAGGTCTCCCCTCAGCCTCCTTTTATTCAGGCTAAACACCCCCAGCTCCCTCAGCCACTCTTCACAGGACTTATAAGAATAAAAGTGTGAGTTCAAATTGTTTTTCTTGGCTTGACCAGAGACCAAGCAGTCACTAGAACACACAGCTGCCTCTTCTGCTGAGGAGAGAACTGTACCAGCAGCCTGTTTTGCATCTATTCTATCTGCAGCCTGAAGAGCCTTTGTGCCTTTGGGAGAAAACAAGTTGCTTTCCATTACAGAAACAAACTTAAATTGGGACGTTTACAACACTGATTTGGATTGCTCTTCTTTTTCAGCAATCCACCTAACAAGCTCACCAATGAAAGATGCTGCTCATGATTTTTGACTTTTGGGCAATATTCCATTTAAACCAACTTTAGCTGTCTATTAGGCTAGTTTAAAAAAAAAAAAAACAACAAAAAAACAAACCCCCCTCCCCCCCCAAAAAAAACCCCACGAGAAACTAAACAAAAACAATCCAAACATTTTGCATTATTTTATGGTAATTAATGATACTATGATGTAATAAATTATTATTTCTTATTTCCCTTTCTAGCAGTGGATTTATTGTATTGGTTGATGGAATCAACTGAATAGAAACAGGAGACATAATTTGGGATGATCAGCTACTGCTAACCTTTTGCCTGCCTTGATTTTTTTTTAAGCTACAAAACACTTAAGAAGCACCGTGGAATATAAATGGAGGGGGAAAAAAGTACCTGAAAAAACTGTTAGTGCTTGTGACTTTTACAGTCTTGTTTCAGATATGATGCAACGAAGTAATTGACCACATGAGTAACAAAGTAGTGGAGATATTTGAATGGAGGACAAGAGGATTTAGTTCCAGCCAAATAAAATACTTTAAATGTCTTGGTTGATATAAATCTGTGTAGATTGAGGGAAAAAAAGCAAACTATATTTATATCTTGCTTTTCACCCTCATGGCTTACAAACTTCCTTTCAGTCTATGTGGGTGAATTGATCACTCTCAAACTAGTGCACTGTAGCACTTTTAGGGGCTTTGGTTTTAGTATTTTAGGGGGAGAAAGGAAGATCATCTACCCTATTGGAAAATCAGAGGCAAATTTTCAGTGTTTGAAATGGAAAGACTTTATTAAAAATGAAGTGAATGTTCCTATGATGTGAGTGTGCATCAGTCAATCACTAATGGTGACTAACACAGATTTTTGGACTCTATATACTAACCATGACCGATTAGCTGCTCTCATTCACTTTCACTTCATTTACAACACTCATTTTTAATTTATGTGACAGAAACATCTCACACATTTTTGTTAATTTGACTCTTTCTCTCAGCCAAAATTAATTTGACCATAGCTGCTTTTGCTCACATTGTGTATTTTGCCCATGCTTTTCATTTCACTCAGTTCCCTTGCATATTTGTGTGGGTTTTGTCCCACTTCATGGTATTTTGAACTTTCCCCAATGTAGTCCTGCCTACTTTGACATTTACGGGGAGTTTAATTCTTTTTCCCAATACAAATAACGGTTTCACTTTAAAAAAAAGGTGGATAAAATCCCACAATATTTATTGCACTTATACTATTGCTGCTTTGTTTTGTTTTCTTGTCTTTTTGCTTTCATACAGGTTTTTCATTGCATGTTATTGAGACCAATTTCAAAATATTCCAAGCCTTTATGTTGGCATATCCTGAAATCCTGCAATGAGGCTCCCTTGTATAAGCAGGAATGACAAAACAACTAGGCTTTATGCTGTATATAGAATTAGAGCAGGTGTTCATCAGCTGTGTCATGAGTGACAGACTGCTGTATCTTTGAATAGAAAGTCTGTCTCCACTTACAAATATTTGTTAATTTTTAATTAAATTCATTTCAAACAGTCACTTGATACCGGATGATGAATTTCTGGGGTTTTTTTGTGTGCATTGAGGTATGTATCACCCCTTACATCAGTACTTGGCAACTGACATCTTTTATGGAGAAAGATGCTTTTCTATGGGGTTTTACAAATAAAAATGAAACCTGAAAGAAATGTTCCCCTTTGCATGTGATGAAATACTATTCCAGTTAGGTAAAGCAGTGTTTCCACACAAAGACAATCTAAATGTGGCAATTAACTTGAGAAATCTTTGCACGCAAAAAAGCAGTTTTAATTTGTTAAGCACCTCTAGATGAAATAAAGCTGGAGTCTGCATTTAGTAGCCTGAACCTCAAAGTGGCCTTTTGGAAAAGATAATGCCAACAAGCAGCTGACTGTGCTGTTAATGGGGTTGGTTTGACTGCCTTTGGGATTGAAATGACCTTTTCGGAAACTTTCAAGCAAGTACATGAGTGTCTCCTCTAACTCCAGCACTGTGTGCATGTATGTTTTAGTTACCTTTACCCTTAAAACTTGCTGGAAACAAGAAATCTTGCACATCTTGCCTAAGCAAAAGAAAATAGTTCAAGAACTAAAACAGATATCAGAGGTTTGGTTCCTTCTGCAGTCAAAGGGAGAAGAGAGGCTTGCAGTAGGTGTTGGACAAGGAGAAAAATTAATCTTTTGAGTGGTTAGCCAGGCCTTTTCTTTTAACAGAGCTCTTATTTGGAAGAACTGGGCATGACAGATCATTAAAGTACAACAGAAGGTATCGAGTAATAAAGAATTAAAAAAGATTGAAGAAATCCAATAATTCAGCAGTTTGCACATCAATTATAAAACAGGGGCAGTAAATGTTGAATGGATGAGAGACATTAAAAGACCTCTTCATGGTCCAAAGTTAATTTCAATAACATTAATTTACGGTTGATAAATTGTGTCTTTTTAGTGTTGGTAATCCAACCATTTATTAAACTATAAAAACAATGGTAATTTAGTATTACTGCCCAGCAGTGTTACTACTGTTAGTTACAGCAGGAATGGGTGTGAAATAACTTGCCTTACAACATTAGGGAGAATACAAATATTTGCTCTCCTAGGGAGGAAGGCGAGAGAGGTGTGATATGTGGTCCTTGACAGCTGCAGCATCTTCTTCCTTTTCTTTTACCCCCAGAATTCTTTTACAGTGAAGTGAGAGAGGGCTGTGGGGGGGAAAGGGGAGTAGGGTGGGTGCTCTGTCTTTTGCTTGCTGCTGAACAGAGCATAACAAAACTGCCAATGCCCCTGAGACCCCTTCATCTCTACACTGCCAAAGCGGTGGGAAGGGAAGGGAAGGGAAGGGAAGGGAAGGGAAGGGAAGGGAAGGGAAGGGAAGGGAAGGGAAGGGAAGGGAAG
>JAWWLV010000045.1:28313154-28362669 GCA_035041135.1 Platyrinchus mystaceus
AGGAGTTTCAGGTCAGGGCTTGGCTGAAGGCCAAGGGACTCATCAGGGTCTCCCATGCTTGAGGTTGCCTCAGCACCCCCACATGCTGCAGCCTCTCTTCTGGCCACACTGGGAAACAGGTTGTTTATTTTGCTTTCAATGAGCATACCACCAGGAATGAACATCCTCCTGCTTATTTACAAGGACTCTTGTTCTCTGAGCTGCATTGTTTGACCCCAAGCATGATTCCCTTAAATAGAAATAAAAATTCTGATGTCAACCTCGATAGTAAAGAAAATTTTGTAACAGGCATTTATGTATTCTCTCAAGAATTACCCATGGGTTTCATGTGCAGTTGAAAGTGTCAGGGATTAGTTTTGAAATTTCCATCCTTTTTATGCTATCACAGACGACCCTATCTCTCATTAAAATTCTCTTCTTGTCTGCTGCATATTTCTTAGACCCCCACCTGTTATGTCACCCAGACTTCTGATAGAAACTTATTTGGATAATGTCTGCAAGCAAAGAATTTTCCTCAGAAAGGTTGAAGATGGAGACACTCTGTCAGGACCTGACAGGTGTAAATTTCTTAATGTATGAGGAGTATATGAAAATACAAATCATCACTGAGAGCCAGCCTGAAGCAGACTGAAGAGCTGTCATAAGCAATTTTCAAAAAGTATGAGTTATTTGGTTCTCTTCCAGAAGGAACAACTCCACAGGCATAAATTTGTGAATGGTACTTGACAATTTTAACAATTTCTCCTCTCCCAGTGCTGAGTGTGTGACAGAGATGTGATAAGGACTCTGTGCTCTCCTCTCTTCCCCAGCTGTGGAGGAGCTGCCATGATATTTAGGGGATGAATCCTGCTTTCCTGAACATGAAATGTTCCTCCCAGATTTCAAGAAACCTGTTAATCTGACAGAGTTAGGCCATGCTGGAGCTGATTATTTGCCAAAAGAGGTTTCATAGATCCTCTTACTTTCCATTTACTGAGAGCAATGCTGGGAAAGAAAATAGCAGATGCCTTGTGAGAGACACACCTTGGCTATTTTGCATGCTCCTCAGTTTTGTAGATTTTTACTTTGGGCATGTGGAAAGATCATTGCTAAATGGATGGGCCTATTCACTGGTGTATGGAAATGGACTTTTAAGAAGCATCGTGCATGATTGGCAAATCAGTTCTAATTGAATAAATGTCAAGGTCAAAACAAACAAGTGATGAAGATGAAAAAGCCCCGGAGTAGTATCTGCTTCAAATCATATTAAGGCTGTTCAGTAGTGAAGTGCTTCAGGGAGACTATGTGAAATTAAAGAGCAATGAAGTTGCTGCCACAGTTTTAAAACCAACGTGTCTGTTTCCTCAGCTGAAGTTGAAAGCTGGTGCTTAGGAATTATCCCGACTGAGGTGGCAAAGTTCATTTCTCTCTTGTGTGTGAGTAGACTAGAACAGATGGGGTGACAGGTTTCTGACAGGAACCTGGGCATGTAGCACTCCCCTGCTTAGCACTCTGCACTGGTGAACAGTGGAGTGCCATGGTGGTCTTGTGCCTCTCACTCCAATTGCAGTGACCTGGACTATTTATGTCCATTTATATATTAATTATGACAATTAATAACAATCTTATCATGTTGGTTCTTAACAATATCTAATAACAATTTTTTTTTACATTATACGTAATTACAGTCCAGAATCCTAAAGGAATCCTATGTAAGCATCTAGATTGTTTTATTTTAAGTCATTGTAAAACATGCATGTAAATAGCCTACAGGAAACATCCAAGGTATTTGTTGATTCTTTTACATCCTCATTAATTTTCACTGATTAGAGACTCCCTTGTAAACTAGAAATGTTGGTGAAAATAAAAAGGTATGATAAAGAGTCCAACAAACTCCCTTTGTCAACGTGACTTGCTTTAAATTAGGTGTCGTGTGCCACAATGCATCACTAAGTGCAGACTGCGTGTTCTTCAATGCCAATTCTAAATACTGTAAAATATCAATACAGCAGCTGCCTTAAATCACTGCAGAGAGGGAACAAGAGTATATAAATTGTCACTTTAAAGAAGTATTGGAATGTTGTTTACTGAGTTACCATTGTATTTTTTTAAGCAGCTATTGTCTGATTTCAAAGTCATTGAGGTGCTTGGAGATATGTTTAAAGTTCAGGAGGAACTGGTCAGGTATTTGAGAAACTTAGAGTTCTGTTTCTGAACTTTTAAGTGCCTAAACTTCTTGCAAAGATTTTCTCCAGAGGGAGATTTTGATTTTTCCTTGCCTCTATTCTCCAGGTTTTGTTTTGGATTCTGAAGATCACCTACTTAAAGTCACAATACCAAAATCAAATTATGCAAATGTGAAGATTATCAGCCAAGAAACATCTCAGTGGTGGTTGATGTTAACAGTAAATCATGCTAAGTAAATCAGGCTTTTGCAGCAGAAGAAGGAGGGCTACTTTGTATTGTTGCAATGGTGGCAAGTACGTGGAAAGACCTGTCTGCTTCATGTGAATTAAAGCAGTCATAAATCTGTTTTCTTGAGGTAGTGAGATGACCCGTTCAATCTTGACTTAATTGGTTTAATTTTTTTTTTTTTAAAGCCAGTTAATCATTTTGGTACCTGTGTCCATGTGAGAAAATGAGATGAGTTTTCAGTCATCCAATGATCTGGTTTTAGGATTTTGTTTGACATTATTTTTATCTTTACACAAAATGTTGAAAGAGATATGTCATCGTTCAATTTCTGCATGGTTGTGAAGGACAGGTGAGGTGCCACAGGAGCAGAATACTTTGTTGTTATGAAAGTATTGAATGTTTTTAGATGATACTGAGAAATGTAAATGCTACACAACTGTGTAGTCATACAGAATGTAAGAAAGAAAACAGATGTTGGTGATCTATTTTAAGGTATTTTTGCTGTGTGCACTCCTGTGTCCTGACACACGGAATGCCAACTGCCCTGAGATGCCTTCTGAACCATCTGAATGACTTCTTACCCACTTGTGAAGGATTGCTAGGGTTTGTTATTCTTGTGCAGCATTTGCCACTCCACACTGAAATGGGCTTAGTTTCAAAAATTGTACCTGATGAGAGGTATAAACTTGATTTTGAAAATTTTCATGTGAGCACTAATGTGTGGCACTGTAGAATGGTGAGGGAAAGCTGCTTATGTGAGTAAGGACTTGTGAGGTTGGTCTCCCCTCTCTTATAGTGATATTTGGCCTTTGTTAGTCAAAGTCTACTTGTTTCAAGTGTGATGTGGAGAAAAGATTGCCAGGTTTAGATACTATTATCATCATTCAAAGTAGTTCATATTTTTCAAATTAGCTGTAAGCTGTTGCACCTATCTTGCTCCTATTTTCAGATATTTTTATGCCTAATCTGATCACAAAGGAAAGCTCTGTTTGTTTTTCAAATGTTTGAAAAGGACTGCTGATCCTACTGTATCTTTTGAAGGCAATTTCTACCACTGTAACAAGCCAGAATCAAAATGATTAATCAGTTATAAGCCAGTCCTCATTAACTGGCACTAAATTATTTTCATTTGGCAGATAAAATAGCCACTTTTCCACCCTTAATTAGAATTTGGTCTAATAGGATTGACAAGTCAAGCTGGGGGGGAAATGCCCTTCTTAATTGCTTTTAGAATGGAGTAATTTTTTTAACAGCAGATTGAATTTGCTATTTGTGTTATAGGAAAAATCTTCCTGGTGAGCAAATGTATTCTTTTTGGTTTTAAAGCTTGCTGGGATTGCCCATAGCAAAATAAGCTTTACTAGTGTTATCTTTAAACAAGTGTGTTGAAACAGTACTGCACTGTACTAAGACTGTAATCAGGATTTTAAAATTAAAGGGTTTGAGGGAAGTAGCCTTTCACTTTCTTCATTCACCTTTCAGTCATCATCAATTGAGATCACTTCAAGCAACTTCCAGTGAAGCAAAAAAGGGATATCCTTTAGCACCCCTTTTCCCAGCATAGCAGTGTAATTTTTTTTCCACTTAACAGCTTCAGGAACACTCTAAATCTCTCTTTTGAAGGCTGTTCTCTGTACATTTTTTGTCTACTAACTTGGCCAAGCATAATCAAATTACTATTTTCTTTAACATCCTTGAAAATCTTACTCATAAAAACTTTGCCAAGTGATGGTAATTGGTGTGTATCCATACAGCTCCAGTAACATCCTTTGTGCTTTCTTTGGCCCATGAATGGTCCCAGAATTGATCCTCATGACTGAAGTAACATGCTCCCTGCTACATGAACTCAAAGGCCAGACGTCACAGAGCGCTAAGTATTTGGAAGGGTTGCCACAGTTCTATTTAACTGTAGCTAAAAATGCTGGAACTGATTCCCTACTTTCTGGAACACTGACTATGAGGTGTCTCCACTGGCCTAGTTGTAGGTAGTAATTAGGTCAGTTTGTTACATTAAGTTTTGTTTCAATGCTGTACTCTCTTATACCATTTTTGTAACATAAATCAATAAAGCAATGATTGTTTCCCTGGAGATTGCACAAGTAAGAAATATACCAAGGCTTCACAGTTTTTGCTCTTTTCCAATTTCTTTTTTTTGTTTAACCACAGTTTGAGTTTTTTCTTTGGCAGACAATATATAAAGGCAGTACAAAACCCAAATGAATGCCCTTGGCCCTCCAAAAATACTGGTCTTTTCAATTCTTTATAGGGACTTGCTTCTACCTTGAAGTCTTTTGGATGTTTTTTCATTTTATGAGAATTCACATGAGATATAGAAAATTCTTAATAATAATTGAAAGCTTTAAAGAAGAGTTGGCTGAAATGCTTTTGTTAAGATGGAGAACTATCTTCTACCTAGAATCAGTTCAGTGAAATCTATGATAGCTCATGTTTCTTTCTGTTGTCACTATACATCAATCCTAAAGTAGCCAAAGCTCTTTTGATTCTCATGCAGGAGAACATAAAGCAGTGCTCAAGTCCACTCTATCCTTGGCCTCTTTGCTGACACTCTCAACAAGGTTATCAAATGAAGTGGTGTGATTTTAATGATGCAAACGCCTGCCTAGTAGGAACTTGACTGAAACTACCAGCTTGTTTCAGACAGACCATTGAACAGCTGTCTTGTCATAATAATGTTCAGTCACTTCCAACTGAGATTGAAGTCAAACCTGTGAACTGCAGGTGAAGGGCCATTACCTGTGCCTTGAACCATCTAGCCATTTAAATGTCTTCAGAAGGGACACATTTTGAAAATTAGGTCGAGAAGAGAGAAGGGGAGGGGATTTTACGAAAAAGCTCATTGTCTTTTTTTTTTTTTCCAATTAATAATTGCATGTGTTTTGTACTGATTTTATATTTGCATGAAAAACTTGAGACAAACCTGAAGAAATCAATTATGTCTATGGGCCAGGCAGGTCCTCGCAGTTACATCAAAGAGGTCGTCAGAAGTAGTGCAGTATTATGCCATTGGATGCATCCTTTTCAGCTCAATCTTCACATATTTGGATGTCTCTCCATATAAAAAGAAGAGTATATTGACGTAGTGTCTTTGTTTTGTATAGTTCCTGAATCTGCAGTTTTGTACCAGCTTTCCAGTCCCTATAGTGCATTTAACTTAGATTTTACAGAAACCACAGAATGGTTTTGTAATGGATATTATCTGTGCTCCTGGTCCCTGAAATGCCTTTTAGATTGGCTAATATCAGCAAAATTTTAGTGGGTAGTCAGGGAATTATATAGAAAACATATAATTGGACTTCATGAGAAATTGTTGACTAATACCCTTCTTATGGTACCTTGGTATCATCTATGACTGAGTAATCTGTGTAAAGTGATTTGCATCACAGCCGAGTTAGTGTCAAGGGTATACTTTGGACAGAAGGCACACTTTAGAAATTAGGATCTCCATTTTTTTTTCCATGTGAAAGTACATTACATATGCTCCCTGTTTTTCTCAGGGACTATCACAGAGCCCTAAAACATTTACAGCTTTGCTTATGCTAGAAGGAGGGTATGAGAGGAGAGAAAATATGACAGTGGGGGTTGGTGGCAGTATGAAGCTGTAGCTTTCCATGTGTTTCAGTGCCTAGTTTATTGCTTCGCGCAGCACAGCCTAGATGAGGCTCATCAAGAGCCAACTCTAATTGAAGCTGTCCTATAAAAGTGCTGCTATGAGCAGATGTGGTTGTACCAGGAATTTATTTTTTTTTAATGCACTTAAAAATATTTTAAGGCCTAAAATATTTCTGGCCAGAAACAAGAGAGTTGGCAGAGACCAAACATTTAAGCTTTATCGTAGAAACATATCTGTTTTCTCACTCCATAACTAGTCCTCAGTTTCTCCTGAGAATCCAGTCTGTACTTTGTGTGCTTCAAAGATTTTTAGTTGTGCTTTTCCATCTTGACAAAACCCACACCTTTTGGGATAGATTTTTATTTGAGATTGGAGGAAAAAAAATATTTCTCATTTGGTAAGGATATCAGGGAATATCTGGGCACATTTTTAACTTCTGTTTTCACAATGGGTCCTACTTCCAGCTTTCCCAGGTGTACTTTTCCACCTTCCACCCAGATAACTTGGTGCATATTGAAAATGTAAGTACATTTCATAACACTTTTCTCACCCACATATCGCAACTCAAACGATGGCAGATGAGATGCTGCTCATCTTCACATGTCATGGGAACAAAGTACAGCAAAATTCACTGTGGCCTTAGCAGAGTGAAAAAAGGTGGTAAATGTGTGCAGTGAAGAGCAGTTACCAACCTGGGCAGCAAAACCCAAGCATGTGAGCCTTTCTGGCTACAGCTTTGTGGTAGCTCACTGCAACCAGCCAGAGCCCCTTCAGTAATTCCCTCTCCTGTCACTGTCTTTCTGGAAAACTTAACAGTGGGTGAGTCAATTTAAGTGAAATAACCTATTATTGCACATAATTTTGGATTTGCAAAATGGCTTTCTTTGGGAGTCAGAAGCTCAAAAGAGAGGCATTTTCTGGAATGATCAGAAAAGTTCAGCAAATGTGAAAGCACTTGGAGAAGGTGGGTAGCTGAGTTTTATTTTAGGCTGTTCAGGCTGTGTCCTGCTAGTAGAAAAAGCACTTAGAAAAAAAACAAAAACAAAAACAAAAAACCCAAAATATGACTTGAAGGAGCAAGGTGATGGCTGATTTGTGAGCATGATTCCTCCTAGGCTTTCAGTTGTGTGTCCTGACGCAGGGCTTGTGTTTCCAGTGGATTTAGCACTGTGAGACCTATTACTTTATCTTAGGATAATAGACATTATCTTAGGCAAAAGTGTCATGGGCAGGGTGCTTTCCTGGAAGACTGATGGCTGGCAGTGGTGCCATGCTCTGGTTGGTGTTGGAGCAGCCGGCAGGAGGCACAGGCTAGGAAGGCATTGAGGAGATGGTGTATAAGGCCAGGAAGGATAAGGTAGGAAGCAAGGAGGTATTTTGTAGCTGAATTCTGAGCAAAGACTTCTTTGTCATAAGCGCTGTCAAACAGCCTCATTGCCATGGCAACACCGGCTGGATAACCCATTTGGGAAAATACTTGTAGGACCTAACACTCTATCATCTGTCATTCAATAATTTCATGTTCATAATAACTAGGAAATCAATGGCTATCCTCCGAGACAGTTTGCTGAAAGGGTAACAGCAGTCAGTGCACAGCCCAGGCTGGTCTCAGCTCACGGGGAGCCTCGCGCTGGCCGTGGAGTGTGGGGCTCTCCTCGCTTGCGTGGACCTGCACAGAGATTGAAGACAGGTTGAGGGTCGTGATCTCATTAAACTTGCTGTTGACATCCTTAAGAGAGAGAAGAAAAGGAAAATAAAGCAGTTGATGTAATGTGAGGAAACAAAGATTTAGGTAGAATTAGCATTTCACTGAGGAAAACTACGTGCTTAAGTTAACACATGGCCAGTGTGAATAAATTCTGTAACTTAAAGGCATTTTTTTCTTATCTTGACTTTCTAATTAAACTGCTTATCATCATAAAGGCTGTGTTACCTGCATGTTACATATTGAATATAAAGCAATCACGGAACAATAATTAAAATTCTTAAACATACACCCAGTGACTTTACATACAATTAGTTTTTCTGCAGCGTGTCATTCATTATTAGCACAAGTTTTCAGAACTGAGACCTTGGTTGGGTATGCAGGGAAAGATGTGTTTAGTAATTATTTTGGCAATGTTTATCTGTTTTGAAAAAATGTGCTAATATATATCTCTGGAAACTAATTCTGTAAATAAAAAAACTTCTTAAATTAAGGCTCGGGGAGAGGGTTGAGTCCTTGCTGATTGGAGTATTACAGACATGACTAAAAGGTAATTCTTATCAGCCTATTTAACAGTATTTGAGTGATGCTCATTCTCATAATTCACAACAGGAGTTTCTTTCCCTTTTAAAAATTCTTTCAGAGCACAAAGATAAGGTGGCTCTTTTCCAGCTAACTATTTCAGCATGTTCTAGGTCCAATTAGCAGACAGTGCAGTGCAGACACATGCAGGGCCACAGGCATGAGCTTTGGAAACAGTCTTCTAGTTTGTGCTGGGGAATGTGGTGAATGATCAGGTCAGGTTTTATGGGTTTCTGCAAAAAAGATATGCCTTTTGAAGGGAAATTCTTGGTTCACTCTGCAAATGTAGTAGTCAGCAATCATGTGAAATGGTATCTTGGTTATTAACATGGGAAATGAGATGGCACATGGTCCTTCTTGTTTTGTACACAGAGGTCAAATTGTGAGCTTTCAGGGTGGTGTCTTCAAACTTTTTGTTACTTGATGTCCTGCTATGGTTTCTTGAGGTAAGCACTTGCTTCTGCAGGTTTTGAAAAGTTGTTTGATTACAGAACATTCAGTTACAGGCTCAGTGTGGGTTCTCTGTGTAATATGTCAGGTTTGGAAAAATGATTTCCTGGAATAGATCTGTTTGGTAGACAAGACCTGTTCCTTTCATGTTCTCCAACAGACTGCGTTCAGAGAAGACAGAGATTTAGGAGGGTGCTGGTAACTACCTACCTGGGGAGAAACCCAGAACTTAAATTTTAGCAGGGGAATCTAGATTTCATTGTGAGGGGCTGATAAAGAAGGACTCCTTGAAGGACATAGGTTTAAGGAGATGTATGAATGAGATCACAGGAGTTCAGTGTAGGAAAAAAGAGAATAGTTATCCTTAAATTATAGAGCTTCATAAATAGCAGTAGAGAGATGCAATGGGAAGAATTAAGTTGAACATGTTAAGTTCTTTTTTTTGAAAGCTAAGTAAAGTTAGAAAAGTTAAGAAAGTTAAATTAAGGGCTGTGGGACCAGGGACAATGGTAGTAGAGAGTGACAGATGAGCTTTTAATGTCTGAGTCTCTGGTGGTGAAGGTGAGCACCTTGAATGGGAAGTGATTAAAAATATGTTATCTCAGCTAAACTGCTCCAAAGGGAAATACTCAATCAACACCAGGCAGAACTGACAATAGGCAGGCTGTGGTGTGACTCAGTCTTTCAGGGGGATTCTTTAACTCCATATGGAAAAACAATCTGGTCAATATGAAGAAGGCACCAAAGGGGTCAGCAATAGACTCACCATTGAAGAGAACTGAGAAACTGTCCTTGGGAAAAGTACATCCAGATAACAAGCTAAGAAGGAATAAGAGCAAATGGCTGGAGAGGCAACAAGTAGGCACTTGAGGTGGCACGAGTAACTTTTCAAATGAGGTCCACATAAGAGTCCTTGTAGCTATAATTTTTGTATAGGAAATAGTTTTCTCCCCTGTGTGACAAAATGACAAAGCCTTATTTCTTTGTGAGTGCATCTGCTCGGTGCCTCCAGTGTGGGCATTGCTGTAGCAATGCTCTCACAGCCCCACTGATTACGTCTCTTCACACCTGGGCATCTGGCAAGGGAAAGGCTGTCTTGTATGGACAAATGAACATGTTCTGCTCTGTCATTAGTTGGCAACTTTTATTTAGATTATCAAAGAAATGTAGGAAAGTGTTGAAAAAGTTCATTTATTTGCTTTTGTGAATGGAATTGGCAGCTTCCATGACTTCCTATTGGGATTGTCATATTTACTTTGTTTGGACTTGAAGGAAGGAGTTGTAGAGATATGGATGCATATATTATTTATTGTTTAGGTCTTGTGCTTTCCCCCAGCATTTGTCAGTAACTGCTATTTTCTGTCACCCGCTGGAAGATGGAAAGGAAGAGAATTTGCAAGAGCACAGAGGGAGCACGAACTGTGACTGCCTCTTACATACTTAATGTGAGTGAATAAATATACAACATTAGTTTCCAGTGCTGGCACTCGCTTTGGTTGTGCAAGTCCTCCTTTTCACTACTCCTTCCCCTCCTCTCCTAATAAAAGAGGAAAGCCAAGAGGAAGTTGTAACGTGACATTCACTGTGTGTTGCTAAGGATAAATACTGCCTCCTCTGGTGCTGCTTTGATGAATCTGTTTTTAGTCAGAGGTTAGATCAGTAAAGCTTGCACTGGAAGAGTGTGAAATAGTATTGATCAGACTGACTTCAGAATCAGGGTGAAAGACAAAAAGAATCAATTAAACCTGTGACCTAAGCATTCTGGTTTATTTTGCTGTGTACAGGAAAGGCAGGTGTGTAGCTGTTGCTTGCTTTAATAAACGAGCTGGGACTGTCATGGGGAGCAATGTGGCTGAGCCCTGCCTGCTGCAAAGGCTTTGGCAGGCTCTCCCACCTGCTAGCCACGGGCAATCTGAGGAGGTCTCCTCTCCTTCACAGCCTTCTGCCAGCCAGAGGGGTTATTTTAGAATTCAGTTTTTGGGAGGCCACACAGGAGGGACAACACTGGGGAAGTTTTAAAGCTAAGGGTGAAGGGAAATAAGGTAAAGAAGAGCTGGGAAGGAGCAGGACATGATGGATCAAAGCAGAGCGCAGCAGGAACAGCCTGTTTGGAGTCATGAATGTATGAATTGGGAGAGAAATTCAGAGTGTGGCACAGCACAGAATTTAAGCTGGACATAGGAAACAAAGAAATACAGAGCAGGATATGCAAAATTAAAATCTCTCCATACTGTAAAGGAAGGAAAGGAGAAACTGTGGCAAAACTGCATAGGTTTGTGTTGCTGGCTGGAAGCTGCTGTGAATTTTATGTGTGTTCTCTGCAGCGTATTGTAAGAGCTCCCCTCAAAGAGTTTTTTGTTCAAGATTGGATTTAATGTCATATTGGTTTTGTTTCTTTGCAATATATATAAAGATGTCAAAACGGTTTTGTTGTCCCAAACAATTTATTAGATGCCATCTTCTGGCATGTCTACCATCACCCACCTGGTGCTGGGCAGCTCCCTCACCAGGGAGTTTCTTGCTGCTTTCTACACTTTTTCAATTATTTTGAAAATTATTTGTTTTATTTCAGTGTTATGTGTTGCTAGATTTTTTCATTATTCATACATTTTGAAATGATAATAGCTGATTTTATGAGGTACTTTGATACCTCTGTATGAAAAATTCTGTATGAAACTTCTGTTGTTATGTAAGTAGTTTACTGATGTAGATTTTAATTTTTTTTATGCAAGTTAAATTTAATTATTTTTAAATAAACTCATTTACTTGCTTAGAATTATTTGCTCTTCTGCTTGTACCTGAAAAAGTTTCTTCACCCAGAGAGTGGTTGGGTGCTAGAACAGGCTCCTCAGGGAAGTGGTCACAGCACCAAGCCTAACGGAGTTCGAGAGGCATTTGGCTGATAGTCTGAGGCACATGGTGTGTCTCTTGGGAATGGTCCTGTGCAGGGCTAAGGGTTGGACTTGATGATCCTTGTGGGTCTCTTCCAACTTGAAATGTTCTGTGATTCTCTGAATAAAAAGTATTTTCAAACAGAAAATAGATCTTTATCTAAAATGATCTCATCTTCACCAACAGTTTGAACAAACTAAGACAAGCTGAGGATGACAGTTTTTCAAGATCTTTGCTTCTCATCCTTATTTTATCACTTAACTTTCCATTAGGATAGTATGTGTTCAGAAAAACACCAAAATGATTAATTTTGTCAGTTGAGTTGTGACCTTTTGTGAAACTTTTATATGAACTATAGTTCGCGGTAGAAAGATGACACAAGTGCCTTCCGCAAGCCTTCCTAGATGTAAAGAAACCTGAGCATTTCCCATGATGAGTTGTATGTGGTCATAGCTGGGTCTGCTGGTGATCAATATACATATGTCATAACTTAAAAGAAAAAAGACACTCTATAATCAGAGAAATTAGAACTAAACAAGAGTTTTTGATCCGCTGGTGCCTCCTCTGGGGTCAGTGAGGACACAGCTTTGTTTATGAGTTTTGCTAAGAAAGCCAGAAGAAGCTAATTTAATTTGAATTTCTGGTGGGTTTCCAGGAGGAGTAATCAGTGAAGCTGTCAGGGTTACTGTATAAGACTCATGTATTTTTTGGATCAAGGATGAGCCCATCCTGATGTAGGTTCTGAATACCTTGTGTCAGGAATGTACTCTCTTTATTGTTTTGGTCTTTGTGCAGAAGAGCTCTTGGTGCTTATGTCTTGTTGACAGAAATAGCAGTTATGGATGCTTTACTAAATTCTCACTGGGGTTTGCTCTGTTTCTTTAAACGTATCACTGATTATCTGCTTTAGGAGTTCCAAACACCATTTTGGATGAGAAGTATGCTGAAATCATGGGTGTTTTCTCCTACAATTTTTATTCCAACCAAAGGTGGGAATGTTTCTTAAAAAAACCCAGTTCTTACATGACAACTCATTTTTGAGAAATGTGTAACATCCGCAATTTTGGATAGCTGAAGTACTTGAATTTCAGTTCATATTTCTAGCTTGAGACAGGACTCTGTTTTTTCCTGAGCTGACAATGTTGTTGCTCACTGCATGAGTTTCCTAATTTATTTGACCATCACTAGACCATTACAGTAAATCCTTAACACATCTGCTGAAGGGGAAGAGAGCAACCTTACAGCTTCTGGCTAGTCACTCCAGTGACAGAGTGAGGTCACTCTTGAAGACAGTAACTTTTGAAGGAGACCACAGTGAGACTGAGAAATATGTTATGTTTTGCACAAGTAGTGTTTAACCGTAGAAAATTTGTTGTCTTTTGCTAGAAGTCATTGACTCAGAAAACTTGTAATTCAGGTGCTGGGGGAGGAAAGACATTGCTTGCCATAGCAACCTTAACATGCCCTTAAAGTATGTCTGTCAGTTGTGCTGGGGCTAATTTATCATGTAAAGTGTATGCTATGAATGTCACATTTTACTGTCTGTTCATTTGTTTTGATAATCAAGATCTTGACAGATTTGTCCCACATGGAAGGATTTATAGTAAGGATTTTCTTATCACTGAATTAAGTTGATACATATAATCCTAGTGCCCTGCACAAGAACTGAATAGAAATAAGAGATATTCAGACTAGATGCGAAGGTCTTGCAGAAAAAACACCGACCCTTACCCAATCAGTTATTCTCCTTGATTTTTTTTCCTTTTTTTTTGTTCTGTGATTTGTTTCATATCTTTGCAGGAAGAATCACAGAGAAGAGAATAGGCATTGACTTTTAATAAAAGAGGAAATATTTAACCTTCTCAAAGACCTCTCTGTTTTATAAGGTGAGAAGTGTAATTCTGTAAAAAATTAAACACAGTTGAGTTTAAAATACGGGGTCTGACTTCTTGATGGACAGATACAAATGTGGACAGATTCAGCCACAGGAGATGCCTACCTGGCCCTGAGGTCCCTTGTTTTCCTTTTGAGGTTAAATGGTTCAGTAGTGCTGAAATTGTCTCTGGAGTATATAAAATTACATTTATCCAGTTTTGTATTGCAGCAGGGTGCTTTGGTCTGGGCAGACAAGTAGGGGCCACAGGGAAGGTATGCGTCTGCCTGTGAGCATCTTTAAATTCTTACAAATGTAAGTACAGGATTGGCCTTACTGGAGGAGCTGAGAAAGATGGGACAAGTGTCTTTGCACATTTTGAGACACAGAACTCCAAACAGTACTTCCTGAAATATCTATCCTGAATAATAAAATTTTATTATTTTTAAGAAATAGCACTGTTTGCTTTTGACAAAGTACATGGGTGCCAAGGGCACTTGCTGCACTGTTGGACAAAGCAGAGTGGACATTTCCTAGTAAGGAAAGAAGTTAGGGTAAAACCACAGAAGCATGGAATGCTTTGGTTTGGAAGGGACCTTTGAAGACCAGCCTTTTCTAAGCACCAGTACTGGAGAGAACATTAGTGGAGAATTACAAAGCAAAGATTCTCGGAGCAGCAGATTTCTGTTTCATTTCTCATCTTATTTCTCTGGTCTAGACTCTGCTTTATCTTTATTTATGGATGATATTGACAACCAAGATACATTAGGGTGCTCGGGCGTGTTTTTCGAGCAGGGTATATTTTGAAATGCAAAGCTTCTGGGAGAGCATGTTTTCTCTGTGTGAAAGTTTAGTTGGGAAGGATTTTCATCCCAGATGAATTGCACTGGTGTTGCTACTATTCCATCTATTAATACTTATCAGTGAAGAAGGGTGATAAGGGGTTTGTCTTCAGAACACAAGTGAGGGTTTTCACTGCTTCAGTCTTGGTAAAGTGAATGAGACCCTTACCTCTGCAATTCCAGTTTCCCACGTTTCTTTTAAGTGGTCTTGATGTTTGTATTGTTTCATACTGCTTTTTGTCTAAATACTAATTAAGCACTTTAATTTGCATTCTTTGACTGTAATGTGATTGAATTATTTTCCTCTGCTGTACATTGCCCTTTGACTATTTTAGGAAGCTGTGTTCAAAAAGTGTTTTTAACGTGCCCGTCCCCGGGGCTCTGACAAACCAGTAGTCCTGGCAAGCTGCAGTAAGGCTGAAGCAGAGCACAGGGGTGGCAGCAGCTGAGCAGAGGCTGGGTGGCAGGGTGTCCCTGTGGCCAGACAACAAGGGCTGGGTGGGCACCCACCCCTGCAAACCGCTGATGTGTGACCAATCTCCCGGCCAAAGCTGACAAGCTCTTCATTTTGGCTTTTGATTCCAAGAGAAAAGAGCGGGTTTCAGACTAAGGGTCTGAAATTTCATTCAGAGATAAAGGAGGATTTGCTATGCTAATTTCTTTTCTACAGGACATCAAAATAGAGGAAAAAGAGGCATTGTTAATAGGATTTCATTTGTCTCCATCCATGTAGCTCTGCAGGAGTTTTTTCACTCTTCCTACATTTTTCTTCCTAACTCCTTATTACCTGAGTTCAGACCTGACATTGCTGATTCACAATGGCCTGGGTGAACACTGAAAGGAGCTGGGGTTTGGCAGGGCACACTGGCAAGCCTGAGCTCTGGTGTGCTGTGGGGGCTCAGGGCACCTTGACACTGGCAGAGTGGCTGGCATGGGGTTCCAGTGGTTCTGGCGTGGGGGCAGGGATGGGCTGTGCTTAGGCAGCCAGCTGGGTCAGCATCCAGTAGAAAGACCCCTGCATCTCCTGACACCTGCCACAGTAGCCAAACACCAACAATTTTCAGGGAATGACACATTTAATAACATTAATTTTCTCCTAGAGCAGACGGTAAGGTAACTAGACCCAGGTTCATTGAGCTTCGCTGGGATATTTACCTAATGATCTTCTGGAAAGCAGGTGCACTGGCCATGATTTTAAGCTTTAGAAAGCCCAAACAGTGTACAAATTATACCTTTGATGCTGGATGGCTTTTATAGGAAGGGAAGCTGCATTAGTTTTAGGTCATTAAAAAGCTTTGCTTACAACAGAATTAATGGGGCTTTTATGGTGGTCAGTTAATGACTGTCAACAAATAGTGTTAATTTCAGTCCAAATTGTTATTTTAAATCAAAATAGCCAGTCTAAACAAAACTAGCTAGTCTGACTAGCTGTCAGACACAGGAGTAGGGTGGACAGTTCCTTCCGCAGCATCGTGCAGTGCCACTCCTGCATCCATCATTCTGTCAGGTGGGTGTTGGGAGCCAGATTTGAGATACAATCACATACACCACCTAATACTAGCTTTAGGGTGATTAAGTCATCATTAGCTGCACAAAAGCAACCAACTCCCCTCTGCCTCACTACTCCTTTAAAGACTTACGTCCTATCTGTGCTATAAAACTATTTTTTACTATAGTAGTGTGAACTTCTGACAGTTATATTACAACATCTTTATGCTTTGGCAAAGGAGAAAAGCAGCTGCTTTTATGGCCTGATTCAGTACAGGTCTCCTTTTGAGTTTCAATACCATGAAAATCCATTCAAGGCCATGGAAACTTCCCTAATCCTGGGATGTTTTTCTAGGGCACAGTAGACCATTTATATAGGGCAAGACAGAATAATCTATTTTATTACATGTATCCTTCAACAATTCTTCCAGATTGCCAGTTGTATGAGCTGAGAAAGTGAATGGTGGCGTGTCCCTTTTGGTAAATGTGTCTCTATACTGGTAGTGCCATATTCACAACAAACTACTCTTCCCAGCATCTTTACTTCACTTTGCAAATACTCAGGTGTGCCAAAACTACTCTTGTAGATTTATGCAACTAAAACTGGAAGGCAACTGAAAAGTAAACAGTCCAATCTACTTCTAGCTAGTTATTTTAGCCACTTCAGTAAGAAGGTATGTTCAACCATCACCCTCACCTAAGTAGTTATCTTGTTAACTTTTCTAATCCCTCAAATTGCTGTGATTGTTATTTTTAGCAAGGGACTTTATCAAGTCACACGTAATTTTTTGTTTTGTAATTCTATACTGATTAGCAGCATAAAACTTAAATTTTTTAACTGAGAAACGACACAAGACATGTTAATTACATTGGACTGCTGGAGGCTGCAAGGGTGGCCTCAGCAGAACTTGAGTGGGTGTAACAGCCCTCTGTAATACATTCTTTGAAAAGCTCTGCAAAGTCTTAAAAGGTTCATTGAATTGATGGTCTTGCAAGACAGGTTTTACTCATAAGAATGTAAAAAGGAAGAGCTTTTCTAATGACACAGGTATCAGAGGAAAGAACAGAGCCAAGGAGTTCCTCACCTCTGCTCTCATCCTCTGAACGAGTTCCTGCTGCTTCAGCAGTTGAATTACAGTTTTGTACTGTGAGCTCGGTTTCTCATTGAAGCTTTTCATTGATATTTTCCTTTGTTTGATCTAGGCCTAAATTTGACAGTAGTTCCAAATGGTCTTTCTTTCCCACATAGATGTTAAAAAAGCTCAGATATAATCTTCAGGTGCAGGGGAAAATTTTTTTTTTTTTTTTTTAACAGATGTAGCTTAAAAAGCTTTGAAACCAATTAGGACAATAATAAAATGTACTTTTATAAATATGTTTGAAGTTCAAAGTCATTATGTGATCATTAATAAAACCTTGTAATGCAGTTGTACTCTATGGTGTATTAGCAAGCAATATTAGCTAAAGAACTTTCAGTTAAGCACATATTCTAGCTTTTCATGCAAGAACTGGTAAATTTGGAGTTTTAAAATTGAATTAGTAAAGAGATCATATTGCCAATATTAGATTTCTGAAGAGGGGGGTAATAAACACAGCCAAGCTATCAGCAAGGGGATGCATGGAGAGATATCTCGCTGCTGTCCTATCTCTCATGGCTCCCAGGAGTCAGTGAATTATGGGCTTCCTGAGCAGGCAGATGACTACTGACAGTTATCTGTCGTAAAGTTGTCTAATACCTTTTTTGAACCCTTTTCTGCTTTTCACTTTCTTCAAGTTTAGGTAATGAGTTCCACTGCCAAATTACTTGGAAAAAAATCCACGCTTCCTTCTAAATGTATTGTGTAATTATTTCATTGTGTAATGTGAGAAGCGATGCCTTCTATATGAAGAAAAATGCCTTCCTGTATAAGGAAAAAAATACGCAGATTAAGATGAAAAATGTAGGGAAAGTGAATTGTTACACATCTGTGTTTCTTATTTGTTCTTCACAGCTCTTCCATTTCCATTAAATGATTTAAAGATGGAAATACCAGGACTGCCGGCTGTATTCAAATGTGGGTATTTCTGGGGTTTGTGCAGTTTCATTACAATAGTTTTTGCTCCATTGTCAGTCTTCTCCTCAGGCAATTCAAGGAAACTGTCCACAACTCCACATCTATTTCCTGAGTAGAAATAACTACTTTAGAGATCATGACTCTGAATATTTTATCGATGTTCCCTAAGTGCATTATTTAATGTTTATTGGCATGGGCCTTCATATCACAATTTTATCTATAATCAGAGTTTTTTCCCCACAACTGTGGGAACCTACATTTTAGATTTGGCTATCCTGATTAATACCGATTTACTTTAAATCATTTCAAGCTTATTTATGAATAATTCTGTTCTGTACACTCCATAGTGTTGAAACTCTCTAGTGCAGTTAACAGCCATCAACCTGGTTTCACATGATCAGATGGTTTAAAACAAGTAAAGGTATGTAAGATAGTTTCCTTATAACTAACTGGCGAGGTAGAGAAAGTCAAGAGAAAGTCCAGTTCCTTCTAGAATTTGGTAACGAAGTCCTGACACCAACCTTTATGTATTCCTAAGGCCTTAAAGTTCAGCATATGCATAATTTGGTTTTCTACAACAGCTCTGTAACTGATTATGGCAGCAGTTTAAGGAGCTATAAGGAAGCCACTCAGAGTAAAAACCTTGGAAAAGAACATCCTGGATGAAACTCGGAAAAAGAAAAGAGAGAACAAAAGTATCTGAGAAGTCTGAAGTTTGGCCAGTAGACCTGGTAAAGGAATTGTACTTTTCCCAAAGAAAGCTAGTCAGGACATTCATATGGGATTGGTAGATAAGCAGGGGTTGAAACAGAGGGGTTATTTTCTTTTTTTTTTTTTATTTCCTGTGTAGAACAAAACAAGTAGATCTTGTATTGAAAGCAAATGTGACAGAAAAGGTTCTTCATGTGCTTGCTTTCCTTTTCTCCTTAGACAAGTATATACATTTTGGACAAGGAATTCCATCAATGCCATGGGATCCCATAGATCTCATGTCAATTTAACCATGGATAGGAAAAAAAAATCAATAGCTATCAATAGACTGGACTTGTGTAACAGGATGTTGTAGTTGCTTCCTACCTTCCAGGAGGAATTTAAGCCTAATGAAAGATACCACTTACAGATCTCATTTGATTTATAGTCAGGTAGGTCTGGATAGTCTTCAGATAAATTACAGTCCTCCTGGGAAATACAGAACATGGGCATTTCATGTCCTGCCTTTTCTCCTACCACCCTTATTTTGCTGTGACTTTGAGAAGTGCATGAAGTCTTGCTAGCTGTGCTAAAAGACATGAGTTTAAACAAGTGTCTTCCCTATGGACATAGATTAATTTCCAGACAATATTGCATTTTTTTTTGTAGATACAAATTCTTAGTTTTTATATTCATGCAGTTTTACGTGTGTTCTGATGCCCATGGAAAACATATAGCATTTTTACTTCGAGTAAGACTTTCTCTATCTTTTAGGAATTGTGAGATTTTGCAGTTTATTAAATTTTCAAAAATCCATTTTATTGAAGCCTAAGCTCATTTCGATGACTATGTACTTCCATGGTTTGCACCTTCATTTAGCCTACTGGGTAATATATATTATGTTATCTTAGAGTTCAAGCTGGTTAGCTTGTATGCAAATTCCGAGTCTTTGGGTTATGTTTACTGTAGGTTTTTAAGTTTTTCTGTGCAATCATAGGTCTGGAAATTCCTTGTTTTTCTAATATGCACACTGACTGATGCATACAATAACTGGACTCCAGCAGCTGATGCTTTATGAAAAACACCAAATAGTTCAATTATCTAAAAGATCTGCCCAGATTGAGGTTAAGCTTTATGAGTTCAAGCCTTTGTGCAGGACAATGGGGATAAGCAAAGGGTTTTTCCAACTCCCTTTTTCTTATGATAATTTTGTTTTACAGCTATGCAGCCCTTAGACTATAAATTACATTGCCATCTATTCTGTGAAATGGATTTCTGAAAATTCCTCAAAATTTATAGAGTGAATGCAATAGACTTGGCAGGAGGACTGTGTGAATTCAAGGGGTTTGCAAGGAGAACTTGGAATTCCATGTGTATTGCACTGGGTTTCACCACTGAGTTTGGACCAACAGCTTCACTATCTTCACTGAATGTTGATAAATGTTATATTTTGTTATTTCTTTTAGCTGTGTGATAAAGAAGATATAAAGGAGTGAGTTGTCTTTAATTTGCAGTGTCATTGTCTTCAATTTTTTGCAATGATAAACTGTCAAGCATGGGTGCTTATAAATTAGACATTTCTATACCTCAATGAGGAAACTATATACCAAATATGTAAGTCATCTCCCAGATACTTAATTAAGGGACCTAAACAAGGGTACCTTGTTTGAAAATGTTAACAGAAATTTTGTTGTAACTCTCCTAAAAACTCCATCCCTTTTCATTATTGTACTGCTGGTTTGACTGTAAGTTATGATTTTAGTCTTTATGGTATGATTAACTTGTTAGCAATGAACATAAAGAACTCCACAATCAAGAAAAGCATTGAATTAATGAAATATCTTTGAATTACATATAAAATAAGAATTACTTGATTATATTTTAGTACCTTTTTGGTCCCTTGAACCACAAAATGTTGGGGGGTGATTATGATGAGGGAGAGAAAAAGGAAAAGAAAGAGATTGCTTTCTCCCCATTATCAAATTCAACTTGACCAAAGTGCATCATATATTTCTTTTTCGTTTGTATTTCCATCAGGTTTTGGCTGAAATGTTTAGTATTTTGACCACATGTAAAATCAAAGCTGTATGTTTAGATGGAGTTCAAGAATCTGGAAGTAACCTTTCCTTCTCAAATAAATCCATTCAGCCCTGCAGACTCTGCCCGTTAGTGGTCACAGAAGCAGAAGACAGAATTTTTTTACTCTCTGTATGGGCAGAGGGCAGGCACTTGATAAATGAATGGAGAAGCCTGTGTTGGCTCCAGAGAAGTAAACAAAAGAACCAGAGGAAGAACAGTGAAAAAAGACATTGTCAGGGAAAACTGCTGAAAGCTTAACTGTAGCTTTTTGTTGCTTATTTTGTCTGTTGGCTTTTGTGGTTGTTGTTTATTTCTTGTATATAACTGTATTCCTGTAATAATATATCCTTTCCCCCCCATTTTTTAAAGAACTAATTTTAAGAGACTATCAAAAATATACCAGGGCAAATCATGTCTCCTTTCAAGAATGTAGTTTAGCTTTCAAATTGTGTCAGAGGAAGAAAGTTGTGTCAGTGGAAGGAGAAAACACTTTCATCGAAAGATGGCATGGTTGTCCTTGCATGACTGTTGTCTTGTTCATTGATCTGACTTTCTTAAGTTCCAAATTTACACATCTGAGAATCCTTCTGCACCTCACAATATAGAAACCTTCAAAGATTGAGCTGATGTTTGCATCATGAGTTTAAACCTCTCAGCATGAACAGCATCTCATGTGAGTGTGGAGAAGGGGAACAGAGGCTGATTCTTTCTAACAACGATGAACCTGCCTCCATGGTTCATCTTTGAAATGTTTGGACTTTGGAGAAAATTCATAACCAAACCTGACTGCTCAGGTTCTTCCACCAAATAAAAATTAATTTTAATGTTCTGTTTCAGAACAGTACTGGAAGCTGATATGAGAAGAACTTGCTCTGTTAATGGTCATTATTTGATTCCTCCTGACTCTGATCATTTATTAAATTTAATATGAAATTTATTAAATTCATGAAATTTAATTAAGAGTTAGTCTCAACCTATCTGTAATTTACACAGAGGTTCTAGCAAACGTTACTAATATGAAAAGTTTGCAGCCATGTTCCAGTTTTTCCTGTAGGTTTCTCTGCTTGGTAAAATTACCTCCCTGTTAGGTAAAATTAGGGCCCAGAAAATCGTATTATTATATCCCAAGGGGCTGAACTGATAAGCAGCACGTGATTGTTGATCGGCTTGCTACTCAGTGTTGGTGGTGTTTGAGGTGCTGCTAGATGGAAAGACAATTTGTTATCAATTAGTGCTCATTAGAATAATTTCCTGTTATTGATTTTAAATGTTTGACAAAGCACTTTTAAGAAACTGCACCCAAAAAACCCCAGTAGCTGTACATCAGTGCTTAGTAATTCCAACTCTTTAGGGCCCAGTGTCAATCTTTACTAACTGGTTTTACTGGTTTCCATGTAATTATTTCTGCTTTGGATTCCACCTGCTATTCTGTGCAGACTAAAGATGCTTTGACACTAGGATATAGTTCTTTAAGAGCAAAGTTGCTGAGAAAGATAGGATAAAATAGAAGCAAAGTTGGGGGGGGGTTGTCCTGGTTTGTCATAGCTTGGGCTTTTTATTTGGCATAACTACCAATGGATTATTATATACAATACAGGAATAATGTCAGCCTCAAATTAAGTGTGATTTGCATTGGCCTTAATATACAACATGTGAGTTTAATTTTAAATGCATCTTTGCCTTAATACACACATTGAGAATTGTGGCACCATTAAAATCTAATTTACAAATGGTAAAATTGGATATAATGACGTGTTATAACAAAAGCTTTGATAACTAGGAGTCCAACAGAGTATGTCTGTGGAGTTTCTGAGAAATTTAGTTTATAATTAATATTAATCTGTTGTACATGAAATAAAGAGACTTGAATGTTATTAATAGACAGGTTATTTAATAGACAGTACAATGTGTGTATATACGTAAACAGCACCAGGTCAGGCACACCTGCACTTCCACATTTACTGGACACATATGATGAGTTGTTATAGACCCATGCCTTTTATGAGTACACTGGAATTTTGGCTAAATTTGACAGTACCAAGGTTGCAGCTAACAGTATAGCCACCTGGATTAATTTTCTCTCCTTCAGAATTTGCTTTAAATTTTTAGCAACATCAGCTCAGGTTTCACAAGCACTCTCCTAAAACACTTGCAAATATTTGAAATGTATTCCATGATCCCTGTTGCACAAGGTGGAGACCTAACAGAAGACTTGACTTGTGCTTTTCCCACCCCCATTAATGAATTAGGCTCACAATTAAGGTGAGTGTGGGTGAAAAGCATGCAGCTTAGTCTCTCTTACCTTAATAAACAGAGTTGGTATTGACACAAGTGAATTTTGTTTAACCACGGTACATTTGCTTCTTAATTAGTGAATATTCATCTGTCATCAGCAGCAGCAATGACACCCCTCCCCGCTAACACGTTCTGTCATAAATAATCAATGAGAGGCTATTAATATTCATGAGTGGGAATCTGTGTAGTCATGTGCACTGATGCAGAGACAGGGGGAGTGTTGCCATGAACTGAGTCGAAACTCTGTGTGTGTATACGTGAGTATAAGATAGTTAGGGAAAGGGAAGAAGAGCATGCTGCTACACACTGCCCTGCCTTGTGCTTCCAGCTAACAGTGGCGTGCCTGTGTGTCGGGGTTGGAGTGACTGATGAAAAACAGTAGACAAGTCTGGAGGGTGATTCCCTGTCAGTGCATTTGCCGTTCATTGCTGGGGAAATTAGAGGCTTTGCTCTTGTGTTGCTTATTAGGATGGGCTGCAATCTGTGCACTTTTCAGAAGAGAGAAGAGCACTACAAACTGCTCTATGAAGTTTCACAGGTGAGTGCAGAGGATATTACCAGCATCTCCAGAGTAAAAATGTGTGTTCTTTACAGAGAGTAAGTAGTGCTTTTGTTTTGCTTTGCCTTTTTTCTTTCTTTTGCCAAATTGCTGCTTAAGTTGTTTGGGGGGAGGTTGGTAATTATTAGTATTTTGGGTGCCTGTTGTTTTCTGCTTGTATGCCACTCCCCCTTCAGATGACTTCCTGTAGGATTCTTTTAACATTTTTGTGCATCTTCTGCCAAGATGTCAGTCATACAGCAGCAGTCTCATTGAACCGTATCAGTGATGTTTTAAGGGAGCCCTTGGCTTTGGTAATAAGACTGATTTTAGATAAGTTGCACTGCTGCCTCTGAAAGTGTTAGGTGTGTGATCTCAGGTTAAGGAACCTAAGTTAAGGAACAAAGTTTTTATGGCATGTCTGTGCTGGCTGAGAAGTATGTTAAATTTTCAGATTAATTAATTAAAATTGAAATAATTCTGAAATGTGTTGTCACCTTTAAACAGGTACTGAGTACAACAGGGTTTCCATGGGTGAGATGTGCTGCTTGTTCATTCATTGTGTGTGCTATTTCCGTTTACTACTAGACAAAGATCTTAATCCCATTTAGATATTTTAGTGTCTGTTTCAGCATCATAGCAGGGTAGTATGTAGCAGAGTAGCATTCTGCTGCTAACGTGTTCCCAGCTTCTTCTGAATACGATAAGATTAAAGCACTTCCCATAATAGCCCATAATTTTTTCTGGGATCCTATTGAATCAGTATTTGATTTGCAGCTTTTTGTTTGTTTTTTTCCTCTTGGCACAGCAGACTCTTGCATACTAAAGTTTAGTGCCTTTCAGCATCTGTTCTCTCCTTCTCGGTAATTTGTCCTGGCTTTGACACATTGCCGTTGACAGAGGCTGAACACTGGCATTTTTGGACTGCACTGCTGCTGACAGGCAGTGCAGCGGAGAAAAACCAGCTTAGAATGTTGGTGGTCTATTGGCACAGCAGCAGCTAAGTGCCCAGTGCCCACTGGTTCCCTCTGAGTTCCTCCTGACGTGATTCATTTCACAGTGGGCTAATTACAAAGTGGATTCTCTACACATGAAGCAGCCTCCTCAGTTGCAGTGTTAATGCACATTTTCATGGTAATGTGATCAGAGCCTCATTAGCCAGTTTCCAAAATGATCCTCTGCATTAATTAAATATAAAAATTACTCTTTCTATCACCATAGAGAGGAAGAAGAAGATTAACATTGTTAATTACTACTGGGGGCAATACCTCTGCATCATTTTTTACCACAGAACCAGCAGGCATATTCAATTCTAAAAGTGTCTGTTTGCAGGTAACATGCCCGTTGCCTTGCCTGGTGAGGATGGTCTCTAGGTGGAACACTTCCCTTTAGTTCAATATCTAGTCATAATCCCATAATCATTTTTTCTTACAGCAGTAGCACAGGGAAAAGCATAGCAGCACATTTTCCTCTATTCCCCTTTCCCCTCCTCAGCTCTTGATTGCCAAACAGTGTAAAATGGAGTAGAGTAGGTCCGTGTCTGCATTTCTGTGCCAGGGAATAAGAAATGCAGGTTCTGCTGTGAAGGGAATTAGACATTTCTTAAAGGGCTGTATGTGTGCAGGGAAGAGAGGCTGAGCCTGGTTTATGGCAAATGCATTTTCAGAATATTCCTTGCAGTAATGTCGCATGGTTATAAATGTGATTGATCAGCAAACCCAAAGGCGGGGTTTGTAAAAGATTCAAGAGAAATTCTTCCCTTTATCTGTTATCCTCTCTGCTGTTGAGTTGGAGTGTCTGTGGATGTGAGCAACCAAGGTGCAAAATTAACTAATGCTTTCACTTTTTACTCTGGTGTTTGCCAGATAAAGTGTTATCCCTGGGAGGATCTGAGTGAGTTTCCTTGGGGATTTGAAATGCAGTGAGCCTGGTGCTGCATCTTGTGCTGTTAGGGAAATGTCACTGATAAGGTGTAGAAGGAGAGCAGAGAAATGACTTAGTGTGCTCACTACCAGATCCTATGTTCATCTGTAAAACCATCCCTATCTTTGTTTCACTGTATGCAGGTCAGAGCCCAAAGGATACTGAGCATATTTTTAACCAGGTGCTGCAGTAGAGATCAGGTAGTGTCTCACACCATGACTGCTTCTGTGTATAGTACTGATTTGCTGCTGCTGGGAGGGGGGAGCAGCAGTAGAATAGGATACATTAAATTAAGCCAAGGCAGGCATTACTACTTGATTTGCAAATCCCTTTTTAACTCTCCAGTCCTGTAATTCCTATACCATAGGCTTGGCTCTTTCATCTGCATGATTTCTGGAGAGCCTGGGACAAGTTAGCCTGTCAGGGACATGAATTGACTAAGGATGAGCTGTGGCTCACTAGCATATGTGGATCAGATAGATTAATTTATATTCATATAAAGAAGCAATCCTAGCTTCGTCTCTCACCTTTCCCATGCTAGGCTACCTGATACTGTGGGTGGTCTGTGCATTCATGTAATTAAAAATATAGTAAACAAAGGAAAGCATGTTTGCAGAGGAAAAGCATGTAAGTGCTTACAGTGTGGCAGGTTTTCTGAAACTGGTTTTAGTGAGGTCAGATTCAGCACCACAGAGCTTTTTGTTGTAGAGCTGCTGGGAAATGAAGACATCATTAGAATATGTATAATTCCTCACTCTTCCCCCCATTCCTTTCCTCAAGGCTTGTTTGCCTTTCACTGAGATAGCGGTTCAGAGATCAGGGGGGGCCCTCACCAACAGCAGCATTTGCTAGTGTGACAGAGATGTTTATTTTGATAACTGTGTTTTGCATGTGCAGACTGGGACTGAAACAAAAAGTCTAATAGTTATATTTCAAGAATGGAAGCTTTTGAGATACCACTGTGCATTGGTGAAGGACCCTTGTGCTTCTGAGTGCCTCTTCACCAGTCCTCAAGATGTGAGGATACCTCAGATTTACTTCTCCATTTCACGGTGGGAAGGCATCAGGTGTATTACCCCTCTCAAGTCCTCTTCTCCATATGCCTACAAGTGCAGAAATGGAAGATGTCTCAATTTGAAATTTATGGCCCTATATGCTACTTCATGGAGCACTTTAATATTATTTCCTGTGTGCTGTATAAGCAGGATTGAGCTAATAAGTGTGCAGCCAGGAAGTCTACGTCAAGTCACTTAAAGAGGCTGGGATCTGGTATATCCTCATGTCCATTAGGAGCAGACCTCTGCCATTCTTAGCTGGTTTTCTCTTGCACTGCAGGGGTGAAAAAAGTGAGTTTAAGTCATTTTTTAGCAGCATGATGGGTACTCTTCCCATTTAGCTGAAAGAATAAGATAAATATGGCAAGGATTGGAAGGAATCAACAGTAATCTTCAGTAGCCTTTCAGTGAGACTGAAGAAAATGCAGATTCTCTTTAGAATTCTGTGCATATCATATGGAAATCATTTCTGTTTGCTCAAACTTTTGTGCTTTATTTTCAAAATATGCAGTTAACCTAGAGAAAAAGAGGGGAGAAAGAACACTGCTTTTGGAAGTTAACCGAAGAATGGTGTGAATTTCTTTTTTGAATTACATCTTAAGAAGCAGACCTAGCTCAGGCAAGTTTAGAATTGAAAGGGAGAAAGGAGAAAAGCTAGAATGTAAAACAGAGGCTATCTGGGATGGCTCACAAAAACAGTGGTGGAGCTGGGATTAAAACTGGAAGGTTGCACATTTTTATTTTACATTTGACCTGAGATGATAGTAGAGCCTGCTCACAGTGTTTTAAAATCCTCTGAAGACTGATTATGCAGTTTGCTTCTAATGTTGGTTTCCATAATTACCATAAAGCTCAAATTTTCACCAATTTAGAGTTCTGATTTTATGTTCATTTTGATATCCCTTGGGCTACTTGAAGTACTAAGTTTTAGTGGTGCATCTATTCAAATTCAAAGCTGTTCACAAGAGAGACATCAAGCCTGCCCACTGAAACAGCACAGGCACCTCTGTATGTTTCAGGAGATGCTGCTCATAGAATTGGTGTAAGGAAAGATGACTGGGGGCCAAGCAGGGTCCCTTGGCACGGGGACCTGCTTCCTCTGGTCTTGATAAAATTCGAGTTGGTTCAGAAGATTAATTAAATAGATGTTTTACTTATTTTCCTCCTGAACCAACCTTCAGCCATTAATATTCTTTTTTGATACTGATGCCATGTGAGGTCAGTACATGACAACTCCTCGATGTGGCGGCTGCCATTAGCTCTCATTCTATTCTATAAATGTCTGCCACAGCTTTTGTGTCACCTTTGCTGTATATCAATGCCACCTCCAAATACTCCTCATGAATTTCACCAGCAATGGGAAAGTACTATCTTGTGTTGCATCAGCACAAACACATTTTTGGTTTATATCTTTTTATTAGAAATTCTGTAGCAGCACACTTTTACTTCTGGAGAATATGAAAGAAAAAAATCTAAATTTAATTGTCTGGAAATTAGTTGAATTATCTGAGTTGAGTTAAATCAGTAGCAAAAGTAGACTTGGTTTTATCTTACTGCATTTCCTATCTTCTTCTTCGTTCTTCCCTCTAAATTTTTTAAATAGAATAATTGATAATCCCCTAATTCTTTTTTTTTTCCTAGCAGCTCTTCTGAATACTCATTTATATGTTTGAAAAGCTCAAAAATAAATTTTGAGGTGCTGAAGGACTCAACAAACTTGTAGGAGTACTGTTTCAGTTTAACTGAACAATTTTAGATATTTGCTTTATGTAATTCCCCTCAAAACTGCACTGTCTCATGTTAGTAAAATAATGTATTTATGGTAAAAATGCAACCGAGTAAAGCTTGTCATACATTTCTAGCCATGTCCTAGAAACTTCCTTCAATTTCCTTAAAGTTCCTAAGGAATTTCCTTAAATAACCTCTGCTGAACTGGAAAGACTAAAATACGAGTTGACTTCTCCTACAGTTAAGAGAGGATCTTTGTGGTTAGCAGGCACAGCTTTCCTGGTTCTTCTGTTTCCTTGATTATTTACTTTAATAATTAAGCAACATTAAATCATAGAAATTAAGGCTTAGAAATAACTAATTGCATTGACATAATGTTTCTTCATAAACTACTCAGGAAGAGACAACAGTATAGTGACATTGCTAACAATTGAGCTCTTGCTCCTGGTGGAGGAGCTCACCGTCCCTCAGTGGATACTGGTCCCGCGACCTAGAGAGCACTGGCTGCCCATCAGTAACTTTCCCCAGAGCCCCGACCACCCACTCCTCAGCTCTGTGCTGGGAGTCATCACATAACAGTTGCTTAAAAAAGAAGATATGTCTTTTAAAGCCATGTCTTGCCTGGATCTAGACTCTTATGCAGAGCTCTGTTTGGGTGTGAAGGCTCCCTCAGGAGTCCCAAAGGATTGGGATTTGGGTCTGGGAACATATAGGCTGCTTAAAATTACCAGCTCTGGATGCCTGGTTATATGGTGGCTGTAGAGAAGACATCCGTGTATACAGCTACACATGTAAGGAAATTGTCATCTGATTTTTGAAAAACCTAAACCTGTTAGCAGGATTTCTTAGATGATTCTTTGAACATTGAATTATACACCAAGTGCCTAAGAATTATTTTGGAAGAATTATTTTTGCCAACTGTCTTTGATAAAATGCATATTTTCTTTCTGCTAAAATACAGGAAACTCTAAAGTGTTACCACTGACTTCACTGGGTCCAGGATTTCATTTTCTGTCCTTGTTTACTGTCTTGTAAAAGGCATGTAGTTCCTGTGCATACCTAAAGAGGAAAGATAAAGAAAGAATCGTCCTGAGATAAGAAAGCAGACAGTAGTATGTGAGATAAGAATTCAGGGTATGGGTACAACAGAGGCCGCTATAAAAAGCCACACTGAGATTATATCTCCAATCTGCAGGGATATTCTATGATTCTGTGATTTTATACACAACGCCATGAAAATAAAAAAAGAAAGGTGGTTCATGTACTGAATAGCATGATTTTCTCTGTCATTTTGCTGTTCCTTGCATCTTGAATTTAACAATGGGGATTGAGGATTCTTCTAATGATCAGATTTTTATGCTTTTTTTACAGAGCTATCCTTTCTTGAAGCTTGCTTCCTGATGTCATTTGGTATGGATATAATCCTTAGGCCTAAGGCAAAATGTATCTTTATGTGAGTTCTATACATCACTGGTGTGATGAAGCCAGTCTTGCTACCTTGAGCTTTCTGTCAAAGAAGCACATTTTAGAGGTTCAGTATTTTTTTTTTTTTGTGGTTCATTGAAGGGGAAGGGCGTTAAAATGTCAGCCAAACACAGCCATGCATATGTTTGGAGTTAATTGACAGTAGGTTGTTTCATCAGCTTTCTCTCAAGAGCTAGGAGCTTAATGGAGACATGTACAGCAGGGCTTGGTGATAACCAGCACTCCTTCCACCCTGAGGGATTTGGTGAGGTCTCATAAAAATAATTAAAAGAGAAATGATGAAAAATTATTGGATCTTTGGCTTTAAGACTGTTTAGCTTCAGAGTATGTTTGACCTGTTATTTTAAACAGCATGAGCTTTTTCTGTTTGCTTTTCTGTCAATTCCATAACTTGGAACCCACTGGCTAATTTCAACCACAAAGGCTTTTCTAATCTTTTACGTTTATGACAAGTAGTTTAATGATACTGTTATGTAGATTTTTTTTTCAAGTACAAGAGGATTTCCTAGTTTGCAAACATCACCTCAAAATATCAAGACATGAAAGAATTTAAAAATTTCAATGCCAATTATTCTTGATACACTTACTTTGTGGTTGCAGTGAAGATGGTTTTCTATTTAGTGTGTAACAAGCTTGTAATTTGTTTTACTTTGCTCAATAACCGTAGCAAAAATCAGTCTATTAAGAAAGGATATTAAATCAGTAACTGTTCAAAGGTTATCTATAATAGTTTTATAACAAATGGCGAGAAGGAGAATTTTACAAATACTTTTATGCCATGGACTGAACCTAGGAATGGAATTGCAGTGTCTTCATCTAACACACTGCAAACTCTCATCTATAGTTGTTTGTATTTTAGTTTAAAATACTGGTGTGGACAGGCAGATGACAAGTGGCTATTTGGCCATTTCTGCATAATAGGATGATATAGGCTTCCGTGACTCTCACTGTTGTGGGTTTTTATTGTTTCACTTTGAGGAAGTTAAGAAATTCTATATATCCTTCTCTCATGTGGAAAAAACAATAAATTCTTTTTTTCTCCAGGAAGAAGTTTGGGGATTCTGTTTGTTTATTTTTGTACGTTCAACTGACAGAAACAAAGTGAAGCAAAAGAAACATTCACTTTCCTTTGTTTGTTGTCTGATTTTTTATGGTAGTGGTTATTCCCTAGAGGTTTTGGCCATGACGTTCGACCTCTGAAACAACATAAGCACAGTGGAACAAGTAATCTTCCAAACTACCATGTCACATGTAGAATTCTTGTGCTTCATGTGTATTAATGTCAGAGTTGAACCTGAGAGGACTCAATCTGCAAAAGTCTACATGTGTCTTTAATTTGTCTAGATAGAACTTAGCGTCCAGCTGGAGATTTTTTTCTGTTTTATTTCATATCTTTCAGTATTTGGGGGGTTTGTTGTTCTTTTTTTTTTTTCCTAGCTCCTGGAATCATGTATTGTAAAACCCACTTTTTATTAGAAGTAGTCTCACTTATGATCAGTGAGAAAAGCTTGCAAATATAAATCAGGTTTAATTTATGGTTCATGAAATTTGAAAGGAATTAGGATGAACTTGAAAGATAATGTTTAGAAACAGTCTTAATTTTGGTTTGGTATTCTTCTGCATGCCTTGGTGTTATGGTTACAAAGCAGGGGGGTGGAGCTTTAACATTGAATGTTCAATACCACCACATCACAGCTGAGGGGCATGGTTTTCAGCCGAAAAGCACTGCAGGTGGAAACAGAAGGACCGCCATTCATATCATATTCCCTATTGTGCACCAGCCTCTGGGAAAGTTGAACGGTACAATGGACTCTTAAAAACCACATTGAAGGCGAGGGGCAGTGGGACCTTCAAACACTGGGATCTGCATTTAGCGAAGGCCACCTGGTTTTTTAACACCCAAGGCTCTACCAATCAAGATGGCCCTGCCCAATCAGAACCCTTATGTACCATAGATGAAGTCACCATTGTGCATATGAGCAATGTGTTAGGAAAGACAGTTTTGACTAGTCCTGCCTCAAGCTAGGGCAAACCTATCCATGGGATTGTTTTTGCTCAAGGACCTGGGTGCACTTGGTGGGTAATGCAGGGTGGGGAAACATGATGTGTACCTCAAGGAGATCTGATTTTGGTGACAACCGTCTGTAATGTTGAATTGCATATATAATACTGGTTGCTGAATGACACTACTATTGTATAGTGCACACATGATGGACAAATGAGTACAGACCACTCCAGTTACACCAGTTATGGACTAAATGAACTCAACAAGCATCTTGGGAGACTGGTCAGAGACTACTGAAATAGTACAAATAGTACTTCTGTTTGTGTAGTTATATGTGTGTGTGTGTATATATATATGTATATAGTTGAAATGTGTAAATCTGGGCATGAGTGGATGGTATAGAATAAGGTGGATAACGCTATGGTTACAAAGCAAAGGGATGGAGCTTTAGCGTTGAGTATTCGATACCACCACATCACAGCTGGGGGGTGTGTTTTTTAGTGGAAAAAGCATCGCAGGCGGAAATGGAAGGGCTGATGTTTGTTGCCCTGGCTCTTGGGAAAGGTAGCCCCTTCCAGGCCTGCACCATTGTTGCAGGAAGAGAAAGAGCCTTCTGGCATTACCATCACTGCTGCTGCAGTAGAGGGAAAGGCTGCCTGGGACCCCCCCCCCTCAGCCACTGTTTGGGACGGGAGTCGCTGCTCAGCAGTCACTATTCACTGCCGCTTACCAAGAGAGGAGGGGCTGCCCCGCCATAGCTGTTTCAGGGCTTTCACAGTTGCCCCGCCACAAGCTGCTTCAGAGTTATCACTGACTGCTTTTTCCAACTGCTGCAGGGCACTGCTGCTGGTTTAGGGTTTTGTTGCTGTTGCTATTGGTGCTTGCTGGCCCCACTGAGCGAGAGAGCGAGCCTACATCCTGCTGCCGCTTGCTGTCCTCCTGCAGAAAAACGTTTGCTACGTTGTTTTTCTTTGTTTTCCCAGCCACATGGTCCAAGGGGAAGGGGGAAGCTGCTCCACATCTCTCTCTCTTTCTCTCTCTTTGTCCCCAGGCAGACTGCATGGCACACAGGGTGGGGACAGAAGCCATTTTGTCTTTGTTTCTGGGGAGACCACTGCGTAACGTGTGGGACAGGAGCCGGTTTTTCTTTGTCCTAAGGATGGTGGGACCAGGCAACACATTATACCTTTTTTTGGTTTAAACCATTTTCCTCAGTGTCATTGTAGTTACTGCTATTTCCTCTAGTAAACTGTTATTTTTGCTTATATTTCTCCGTATTGCCCCTTCATTATTGGAGGGGATGGGTGGAGAAAAAACAAAAAGGAAGTGACTTATTTGGGGTTCTAGTTCTCTGGTGGTTCTCCAAACCACCACACTAGGGTAGGCAGCATTGCCTGAGAGGTCAGGCGGAGACCCAGCCATGTGGTGTTGGCAGTACATCACCCTAAGGAGGAGGAAATGGTTTGGCTCTGGACTTTCAGGGCTTGTCCAGAGACATCAGTACCAGCAGAAGCCAGCCATGGCTGTGTCAGCGCATCATGGCCCACTTGAGACCCCAGGCTATTTCTGGCAAGGATCTGCAGACATGCCTTCAGGGACTGTCCTGCTTGCAAATGTCAGTGCAGCTTCTGTGTCCACGTGCATCAAACTGGTGAAGCTCCTGGGAAAGAGCCACAAAGTTATTATGTGTTCAGTTGCTTTGTAATGTCAGAAAGATAATGAACGGCAGTGCCAGAATCCGTGTCCTGAGGATCAAGAGGAGCATTGGGTTGGCTGAACTTTTGGCTAAATCCTTATGAGGACTGAACAATTGAAATAATCAAAGAAAAGGATTAATTTTGATTACCTGTAACGTAACAGAACAATTGACTGACCTATTTAATATGTTTGACTGTATTTGTAGTGTGCTTTTTGCATATTATAGTGATGAATTTGCAGGGAAGGCTGCTCAGGGAATAATCATTATTCAGGTCTTTGACTTCCCCATGGCTAGAATGTGAAATATTCAGACTCCTCATGATATTTGTGGTCATAGGAAATACCAGCTCAAAACAAATTTTAATGGCAAGAAAAGACGGAGCAAAAGATTAGTTATTAGTTTAAGTTCAGCATTTGGTATGCTTTCTCAGAGGTCAAGATTTCTAAAAGTGGAGGTGATATCTTTCATTGCAATATGTTTTGTTTTTTTTTTAAAATTATGTAGTCTACTATTACAGTCAGGAAAAACTGAGACACATAAGTTTATAAATGGGGAATTCCAGAAAGTGCGTGTGGTATCTACATTGTTTAGGACTAAGAAATGTAATTCCATCAAAATGCTTCATAAAAAAAAAAAATTTAAGTAATTCATCAAAACATGGTCTTAGAGAAAAAAACATGGGAAATAAATTTCCAGAAATGTCTGAATATTATTTATGTATCATCATAGCTAAACATTTAGGTTGATTAACTTTTGAAACATCATATATTCAATAGTTTATAAAACAGTGTGTTATTTCATATAGTATGAAATTTGGAAGCCAAAACTGAGTCAAATGTTCCTTTATTTTAAAGTGTTTTGCTCTTTCCAGAGTTAGGTGTACTGTTCGTGAAATCTGAAAAGCTCTAATGTGAATTTCTGTCTTCTCTGGATTTCCTGCTCTGAGATTTGTGACTTATTGTGGGAAACTCCTCTCTATGTGCAATCGTCTTGACCAGCCTATACTTGTAGAGATTCTGTTAGAAAGCAGTCTTGTATCTTGTGCGGGAGAAGGAAAGTAGCAAGAAGGGTTTATGTAAATGGCTTCCAATAAGGTATTTGATAGAAAAGGATACACTATCACCTTCTCAGTGTATGTTGTGATGCCAGAGAGGAATGTTGCCCCGTTTAAGAGAATTTAATTGCCAACAGCTGTCTTTTTGCTTTCTGGATATTGCATGCCATTCTGTGGGTGATTGGGGTATATTCAGGCACAGGGAGGACTTGGAAGTCTGGCTCTAATTCCTTCTCTGGTGGATATATTTGAAGAGGTTCCGGTTTCTCTTTTCCTGTTCTTGTATAAAGTTCTGTATTATTTAGAGCTTTAAAGATTACCTGGCTTGGCTAATGGCTAATGAAGAAACTGAATTAGTATTGTCCAATAATGATGATGATCATAATAAGCATTGTAAAGTGCTAGATCAATCCACTTAGTATTTATTGGTAAAGTTATAACACAAGTGGATCATTGCAGTAGTGTGTGGACCTGTATGCATTTCCAGTGCTTCCTCAAAGTACAGAAAGGGTTATGATTTGTTTTGTTGCGTGACTGTTTTTTCCTTCACTGTACACGAAGTGTCAGTTTTTATAGGCATTTTCATTGTAATTTCCCCAGGATCACTTGCTAATGATCCTAATGGGGATGTTGTTTTTAAGTAATATATTTTATTGTATTGTGCAAGTCAGAAGCTTTTTAGTGCGAAGCAATTTCTAAATGTTAATTTATTGGTATTGCTTTCTTCAGGTACTAGTAAAAATAGGGGATTTTTGCTACTTGTTCTTTAGTAGTGGGGTTCTGTTGATGTCAATAAGTTCAACACAGATATCAAATCTCCTCACTCCTGTAACTATAATATGTTTCATATCTCAGGTGTGAATCTTTGTAAGCCATTTAAAACCTTCTTGATGAAGTAGTTTTAAGTTCTAAATAGAGGAGACCGTTCCCATTTATCTCCAAAGGACCTCTTTGTCCCCAGATTTACGTATTTCCTTGATTTAAGAATGTCATTTGGTCATGATCAGTAGGAGAATGTCTTTGAAAATCTGACCTGTAGGAACATGATAAATAGTGACAGGGGAAGGATTTTTCCCAGTGAGAATACCAAATCATGTAGCACTGTAGTTTCACTTACTAAATATTGTCCAGGCTCTATTGTTGAACCCTATGCTGACAGTGTCACTTTGTCAGGATGTTTTCTGCCCTGTGACTAGTGCCTTCAAATGTACTCATCCATCTTCTTGTCCCACTACATTTCATGTGACTGATGTTCTGCACCCATTAAAATTGATGGGAAAGAACAAAGAGAAGAAAAATGTGCCCTTCAACTGATTATGCCTTTGAAAGAGCAAATGAGACTCTACTGCTGTCTAGAGTAAATTGAACAGTTATTTCTGGTTTTAAGTATATTACTTAACTTTCATATTAGCAATAGATCCCTTTTTTTGTTGTTGTTGTTTGTTGGTTTGGGTTTTTTTCAATATCATATTGAGAGCAATAAGTTTGCATCAATATTTACTCCTTTAATTTTGTTACAGTAAGTGAACATACAGACTCTTTAGATTTATCAGCTGCCTCTGGTAATCTTGCCTGTGAGATATTGCTAGCATGCCTGAATTACCCTCTCAGGGAAGGATGGAGGCATGTTTGACAAGCCCAGGCCTTTCCTCTGAGGAAGAACCCACAGGGCTTTGCTTGGCTACAGTTCCTGCATTCTGGGAGAGCATTTTTGTGGGATGTCACAAGGTTCTCCTTGGTGATAAGTCTTGCTTACCATATGCTAAGTTCTTCAGGGCGATTTATGGGAGACTAGAAATACAAGAGACTTTGTAGTGTTGGCTTTATCTTTATTCCATGGATACAGATGGCTTCCCAAAGTGCTAGTCCAATGTTTCAGAGTTAGATGAGGGCTATTAGCTAGCTGAATGGAGAGGATAGATGTCATATTTACTGACAACTGAAGACACAGAGCAAATTTAAAAAGAAAGGCTCCTGAGTGATTAGTATGTCTGATTATTTATAGATTTATGACAGCCTTCTCAAGATAGCAGACAACTGTTCTTCCAATTTTTTCATGGTAATGAAACTGTAATTTTTTTTTTCAAATTTGAAGTTTGACCGTGAGCACTTGCATGCCCCAAAAATACAACATAATGGGCCACTTTAGGCTCCCTAATGTTCTTGTAGAGACTTCAGCAAGTGTTCAAGTGTAGGTGTTCACTTCCCTAGTGGTACTTGGGTGCATTAAAGTTTTTTTCCATGCAAAGTTCAAATATGTTATAGATTTGTAAAACTCTGTGGAGGGAATTCGGGTTTCTTAAGCTTTGACTTGGTGTTAATGCTTTGTCTTGGTAATGCAGTCTTAGTTGGTGTTCTGATAGTGTGTTTGGCTTGGGAGGTGGGAAATGCTTCAGAGCTCTGAGTCTTGAAAGACTGTTTCTTATACCATTATCTGTAAATATTTGAGATTGCTGACAGTCTTCAAGGCCTGTTGCTTTGTCCAACATTTTTCTTAGTCTGGAAATAGTGTACTATGAAGTGGATAATATTTTTATGTTGGCAGTGGATTCGCTTGGGTTATTATAAATATAATTGTTCACATCTAAAATTTGTGAAGAGGAACTTGATTAAGATCAAAATAGGCAAATTAGACTTTAAGAACCTTAATTTAGTAATTTCTCTTTGAGATTTCCACTCTCTTTAGTTGCTTACTTGACCTCTAGCTGAGAGTGGATTCATTATTTTAAAATAACATTCTTACAGATAATTAACTTCTGAAATGAAGGGAATTTAAGCAAAAATACAATGAACCTTTAGTCAGATCCTACTTAGCAGGCTGATCTTAGCAGGACAGCTCTGGACTATTCAAGCACATTCTCACCCTTAGCATTAGAGGAACTTGAGCAAGTAACCCCAGAGTAAACAGGGGCATAAACTCCATATTGCCACTCTTACTCCGGGCTAAAATGACTTGTGGAAAAGGAAATGGTGGAAGATTGCATCCTATATTTTATTTAGGACAAAAGTAGCAGATAGTTGATGCTTTGAAATATGCACCCCTGTAATGGTAGCTCTTTCCTATGCATATGTCTTCAGTGGGATATGAAAAAGGTGGGAAGTGGGACAGAAATTTTGGCTTACCCTTCTGGATTGCAATGACTGCCACAGCTGCTGGGACTAGGTCCCAAAAAATAAATTCTGTTGCCAAAGAAAACCAATTTTTAGCACTATGCAGAAAGGTCATCATTCAAATGATAGTGCTGTTAATTTCTAGTATGACTTGAGAATGGATAGGTCTCAGCCTCCCACCTCCCCATACCTCAGGAAATTTTAGTTGGAAGCTACTCTAAGCCTGTGGTAACAGATTTTCAGAAAAGCTGCTGTTCCCATGTTTTTGATTTGGAAGATACTGAGAAATGCTTAGCTTTTTGTTGTAGTGAAAAGAATCTGAGTGCAAGAGGAGGGATGAGAAAATTGGATTTCCTTTTATTGCACAGGAACACTGAACAACACTGACAGAATATTTACTCCTGTCTCTTCCTTCTAATTTGATTCTCTGACTACCATATCAATCTTTGTTCGTTGGTGAAACAAAATTACAGTATCATAGGTGTTGCTGCTTGTACTTCAGCAACACTAAAAGATGGGAAAGAATGAAAGATTTGAGCCATTCTGTAAGATTAATTTGCAAATTCATCCACAATGAAATGTGCCAAGTGTACAAAGTGTTGTGAAAAGGCTCCTCAAGCCTTGAACCAAAAGGTCCTTTATGGTTCCTATTTTTCTTCTTCTAGTGGGAGATTTTATATTTATGTTATGAATGTGTTCAATACTAGTAAGTATTGAATTCTGATTGACTAGCTTTGACTACTCCACAGCATATGTATGGTTATTTAAATAATAAGAATTACACTGGCATTAGTAATATGTACAACAATGTGGAGTAAAACTTGACTGTCCTCAGTTAACATACTGTGAATATTGTTCCAGTGGTAGGCTGTTTGTTTTTTCCTAGTGGACAGCCATGTCTTTTACCTTGCTATTAAAGAAATAAATACAGTGTTGCACCAGGGAAGTATTCCTTGCCTTCCCATACTGGCATGGGTTTTGTTCAGCCCGTGCAGAAGGAAGACAGGATCACCCTGGCCTCTGCTGAGCAGGATGTGACAATGGTTGCAGTAATGACAGATCTTATGGCATCAGAGGATGATCCATAACCAAGCTAGTCTCATGGTTATATTTGTAGAATAGGGCTGTATTGGTCATTCAGGTATGTAACTTTAGGCAGAGTGAGTTAAGGACATATGACCAGGTGCTCTAAGGTATTTTTCCCATTGTTCTTTCAGTTATCCATGTGCTTACAGAAAACAACATGCTGAATAAAACCTTTCAGTAAGGACACTTCTATACCCTAAGTGTAGTGGAGGTTTATATTTAGAGCAGGAAAAAAAGTCATGTTTCATATAGTTTGGCAATATGTTGGGGCCCATTTGGAGAACAGAGGCAGAACTCATCTCCAGAGAGTATTTTCCTAGCACATTGCTGGAAGCCCAAGGCACCATTTCTTTCTTGTTCTTAGAAAAATAGCCGTAGTTTTTAATCTATTTAGCATTCATAGAGTACCTTACACACTAAAATACTTGTTAAGAGAATTACAGGCTGTGTAAGTAAATTAGGAAGAAAATAATGTATTAGGGATAATCACCTGACTAAAATTGCACAGCAGCATTTTTATAGGACCTTTGAGAAAGTAAATTAATGGGAAATACTTCAAACCTCACCAATTTGTATTTCATTCACTAACAGCTTCTAGAAAATACTACGTGAAGTAGATCAGAATAAGATGATGCTAAAAATTCATAAATATGTTTACAGTTGCTAGTGGCAAATGTTACAACTTTCAGAGTTGAGAGTATGTTCAGGAATATTGTCCATATGCCTCTATTGGCTGCAAAATAATGCAGCTTGTGTTACTCTAAATGAACATTCAGGGATTGGAAGCTTGCCGTTGTTTGAAAATTTAGACCTTACTTGCACCTGTCTACATAGCATAAACTTCTGATTATCCTTTACAAATGTTTTAGCTCTATGATGCATCTTTTTTAAATCACATACGGTAACATACTGCAATTTCACTGTACTGTGGATAGGTACTGTTTCCACATTTGCAGCTATATAGTTGCAGTAACTTAGTTAGTATGGACATAACAGGATTCAATGTTCCTCATTTTTGTGAACTGCTATAAAAAAACCCACCAGACCTTAGATCTGTGGTTGTTTATCCAAGAGTATAAATCATTCTACAGAATAGGAAACTTCAATTAATATTACTTTTTATGCTTTGCTATATGTAACCGATTGATACTGGGAAATAGAGAAAGCAAAGTCCTCCATCACCTATATCCAGGAATGTGGAGGAAATACTCATTAAATTAACATTAGCTTAAGAAAAATGAAACTTCTGAGCCAATTACAGTTTGCTGTTTAGACTGAAACAAAAAATATGACCTTTGTTACAGAATATGTGACTTGAACAGGCAGGTCCATATAAAACTGAGAAATTGCAAATGTTGTGTACTTGAGTGATGGTGTGCATGTGATCTTAGTTCTGCTTCATTAGCCCCTAGTGAATGAGTGGTAAATTTTTCCTATTTATACATTTCTGTCAGGGGATCGTAAACTTAGCCCAACTAGTGCAGCAGGGTTTTTTTTTTTTTCAGCTTTGATGAATAGTGTATATTCCACTTGAATAAATTTTTCTTCTTTTCAGATATTCAGATAGGTATTAGCAGTGGTTAATTATGCACTCAGTACCTTTTCTAATAGAACTATCTGTCATTATGGCAAGCTTTTATGTTGTATTTGAGGTATTCAGTCTTCTCAGTAAAATATTGCTTTTGCAGTATGCATGGGAATGATCAATTTTATTTTCTGCTGATTTGATAATTTTCTACTAAAATTTAATCTTCTGTGCTATGGAGTTTGTGGCCAATTGAACAGCTTTTCCCCTGCTAAGAGAGTAGCTAATGCTTCAGCTTTTTATGTCCCATTTCTAAATGTGAGTACATCTTTAGATTTCTCTGCACTATGATACATTTACATCTCCTCTTAAGTGTAAGAAATGTGCAGATAGGTTGTTTTCTGTGTCATTTACTAATTGAGCATACCAGGAATATAAACAACACCATTTACTCTTTTTTTAAGTGTTTCTCCTCTGGTGGTGCTTTGTGTAGAATATGTTGTTAAGTAAGCCACCAGAGCTGGAACAGACATGATGAATATTGTACAGGTTGATAAGTAGTTTGTTCCACTTGATCTTTTTTATACAGATGCAAATTATGTTGTTGGCTTTGTATAGAGTAAGTTTTGTGTGCTTCTATACCTCTATATTATTGCTTTTTCTGCTTTCAGGGGTTTTTTTGTCCAGCATTTTTGAAGGCCCTTATCCAGAGTTACATATTTGTCACAACTGAATTTCAGGCAGTTACAGCAATTTTCTTAGTGTTCTACAGATCCTTCAGTCTTAAACCCTGTTAGATGGAGCCAACCAAATTTAAGTGGAAAGTGGTATCTTTGAGACACACCTGAGCAATCTTTCTTAAATGCTGTGCTAGTCCTATCGCACCACAACCACTTGTAGGGATGAAACATCTAACATCTCCAGATCCTGGCAGCTGACTGATGGTGCCGGCAGGCATTTGGCACTTTTATTCTGATAGTAGTCTATAAGTCCTAGTGAAAGAGCATGAAAAACTGTCTCAGCTTTGGATGGTGTTCTACAAAGTGGTGAATTTTACATGATTGAAAAAAAGATGAGAGGGAAAGGTAAGAAACTTTGCAAACAAGAGTTACTAAAAATACATAGCAGAGCTAACACAAGCATCTCTTAAAGGACATCTTTTTTATTGTTATTGTAAATGCCTGGATTCTCTGCTTCATTAAAACTGCTCATCTAATCACATCAAGATAAGGCCATAAATGGGAACAAACTTAGTAATAACAACAGATATTGTCAAAGTCCAGGAGACGCTTTTGAAAACTGATTCCTTAATGCTGACTTTTCACAGAATCATACAGTCATTTAGGTTGGAAAGACCTGTAAGGTCAAGTTCAATTGTAAACCTAACATTGACGAGTCCACCATTACACCATGTCGCTAAGTTCCACATCTACACTTCTTTTAAATACCTCCAGGGGTGGTGACTCCACCACTTTTCTGGGCAGCCTATTCCAATGCCCAGTAACCTTTTCTGTGAATAAATTTTCCTATAGCCAATCTAAACCTCCCCTGGTGCACTATCACTTGTTATTTTTATGAAGAGAATGACCCTCACCTCACAACAACCTCCTGTCAGGTAGTTGTAGAGAGTGAGATGTGCCCCCTCAGCCTTTTTTTCTCCAGGCTAAACAATTCCAGCTCCCTCGATCACTCCATATAACACTTTTGCTCCAGACCCTTCACCGGCTTCACTGCCCTTCTCCGGACACACTCCAGCACCTCAATGTCTTTCTTGCAGTGAGGGGCCCAAACCTGAACACAGGATTTGAGGTATGTCCTCAACAGCGCTGAGTACAGGGGAATAATCATTGCCCTGGTCCTGCTGGCCAGACTGTTTCTGATACAAACCAGGATGGCATTGGCCTTCTTGGTCAGCTGGCCACAAAAAAAGCATAGGTAAGTTTAAAAGAAGTCAGGATAAACCATCAATATGTTAATAATTTTAATTACCATTGATGAAGAATCTTGCTTCATCAGTGCAAAACAAATTGAAAATTCAAGAAGATGAGAGGGCTCATGAAAATTTCAGAAAACATATGACCAGAAGCATAAGAGTTTCCAGAGAAAAATGTTTATCTCAGGGTATTAAGTAGCTCCTGTTTTATTTGTTGCAGTGATGAATTCCTAGTGTTCTATTCCTCTTTTAGCCTTTAACTTCTAAAAATCTTCACGTATGCTTCTTTTTCCAAAAAAAAATTACAGGAACCTTGCACTTAGTTCATAAAACATCTATAAGTACTTAGCACACGGTGTGTAATAGTACTACTCTAGGTCTATTGCCCTAACAGTAGGATCAAAGCATCCATCAGCCAATAGAGTAATCTTGATTTGAGACAAGGAAGTACCAGAAAAAAAAAAAAAAAAAAAGGAAAGTTTTCCTCAAGTTAACACATAGTGCCAAGAGCACAAAATTAGTGCTTTCACCTCTGCCCTCACCCCAAAATAAAGAACAACAACTCTGCTGAGGATAAACAGAAAAATAGAATTGTAGTTGTTTGGGAACAGCTTATTATGCCTTGTGTTGTTACAGCAGTTCTTCATCTAGAAAAAATGTCTCTTGCTTATGTTTTCATGGAAGGGTAAGTATGTATAAAAATAATTATACTTGGATCAGCATCTTTTCAGGTTAAAAATCAGCTGCTGATTATGTGCTGATTCTTGCAAAACAGAAAATCTGCTCTTATACAAACATTAATTATGGAATATCTCCAGAATCATTCCAAACTGGCTTAATTATACACAGTTTTTATACCCCGTTTAATTACATTTAACACTGCAGAAAGATCCAGTCCAGTCATTTTACTGGTCTGGATCTTTCTTCAGTGTAAAATGTAATTTTACACTGAAGCTCTTTTTACATCTTTACCTTGTTTTAGAGGTTAAACTGACTGCATTGTGCTGAATTCTTCACTGTTGCGGTAGGCAATTTTTTGAGTGTTTCTCCAACCCCTGTTAATTACCATATTAGGATGAGCCTCCTGTATCACATCAAACAGATTGCATCTGTTACATCCAATAAAATTGGTGTGTTGTGGTTATTGATGGGGCCTCAAACATCCCAATTTTATTAAGACCACTTTTACACCTAGGTTACAAGTCAACAGTGCCATTATCTTTCCCCAGAATCCCTTGGCAGTTAGTACTGCCTGCAGCAGTAGAAATTACAGAGGGATTAATCTCTGGCTTCAGCCCCCAAAAGCTTTTCTCCAGAGGTACAAAATGGTATGTTGAACTGTGTTAAGCAGTGAAAGATTTAATGAAAAAAAATGCCCCAAATGCCTGCCTGCATCAGAATCAGTGTCTGTCCCTTTCCAAACCTGTCAATACCACTTTCTGTCTGTGCAGGCCTCCTGGGCTACCACTATAAACACGATGGCTTGGCCTATTTTGTAGCTGTAGTTGTTTTTAAAAGCCTGACCCTGCAGAAAGTTGGTTGGTGCATTCAATTTCATAAGAAAATGAGGAGATGGGGTAGAAGAAGGAGGGAATTACCCATCTCTCTAGAGTTCCTTTCATTGCAAATCATTCTTTCAGCTGTGGGAGAGGGTCTGGCACAGTGAGCTGAGCAGGGAGAGACAGACCCTGTAGAAGAGGACAAAGAGCAACACTGGGCACAAAAGGGTGAGGGAGAGGAGAAGGGACACAGTGACTTGGCAGGTCACTCCCATGGCACCCTGCTCTGCCTGATAAGGGTGGGTTTTACAGCGGGGATGCTGCCGTGGACACACCTCTGTGCACACTGCAGAGGCACTGGGGTTTGGGAAAGGAATGATAAGGAACACAATGAATAACTAACAAAGCTTATTTGATGAATGCAGTCATTTGCATTACAGTGCCAAATAGCTTTGCTCCTGGTGGCTGAGTGTCATACCCAGCTACAAATATTAATAGTGTTTCAATGACATCTAAGGGTGACAGTAGACTGTATGGGGGGAGAGGTTGTTAGGAAGTTTCAGATTTTGCAGAAAAAAAGGGAACCTAAAGAATAGTGAGCTGCCCATCCCTTGTTTTTGTTTTGTTTAGAGAAGTTATGGCAAGATTGCTAAAATAGGCTTCCTTGAGTTTTGAAGGGTGTATACAAGTAAAGGAAAAATACAAGACATCGTGGTATATATCAGGCCTTCCTATTTACATTTTGTGACTTCTCTGAAATGCCAAATGAAATGCATGGTAATTGATGGCTTCTCTGCATAGGTAGTGCCTGTAGGTGCAGCATGTACATGTCATGACATTCTTGAAGACGCTGTATAATAAGTTAGCATCGATCAGAGATTTCCTTGTGTCTGTTTTTTGTTTTGTTTTCACTTTCACTCACAGTTTTCCAGTGAAATATAAATGGATACATATTGTGCTATGTTTTGTTCTTCATGCCTCATTCCCCAGAAAAAAAAAAATCATTATTTCTAATGTCAGAGAGAGAATATACAGGTAAATCATATTTCATTCTTTTACCTAGCACAAGAAGAGTATAAAAATCTGTGACCCAGAGACAAATGCAGGCTTCACCTTCCACTCAAGTTATGATCTACCATCAGATCCCTGATCTGTATCATCTACTTTTGCAACAGAAAAAAACACAGAATATAGAAGACTTGTACAATAGATCTAAATGTTAGTTCCATTTACAGTGTGTGGTCTTGATCTTCAGACACAGAAGCCAAGAACACCCTTGAATTAATAAATTACCTTAGCTGTCTTTAGTGTCCTTTTTCCTTCCATGTGTTTATTTCCCTGGTCATTTTCCTTGGACACTGACTGTCCTGAACTGATGAATATGGCACTTTTATGTGTCTGTGGTTCATATATGTTTATATGCTCTGTATTTCCACTAGCTGATAGTACCTGATGGCAGTACAAAAAATGTGTGTGGTGTCAGAAGGTGGAAGGGTGGTAAATAGTAGCAAAGCACCTATGTAACTCTTCTAAGAGGTCTCTAATCTCTTGCACTGTTTGGTGTACTTCCTTACTGAAATACTTCTGAGAAATTACAAATAGAAGCTGAGAGATGAGAACAACATCTGAAGAGGGCTATAAAGCATTAAGAGCCTTAGACCTAAGGGTTTCATCACTCCTAAGAAAGACAGTGATTGCAGACAACGCCAGCAGCATGTAAGACAGGAATATGTTTGTACAGCCTGATGTACAACGGTTTGCATTAGCAAGGGCCCCATCAGACTGTGGGCAACCTGCAGCGATGTGAGCAATCCTTCACAGATTTTGAGATCAACAGAGTAATTTTCTTATTTGGGTTTTGCTATGGTATGATTGTGTTTTGTTATTGCTGCTGTAAAAGTTAATTAATAATTTTCTCCACTTTGTTGGCTGAAGTCTGAAGAGCCTGACTTCCAGTTGCTATTATTCTTGTGAGCTGTGATATGTTGTATGCCTTCTTCCTTTAAAAGCCTGTGGTGTGTAGAGATTTATTTCCAATTAAATAAATATAATTATGCATGATTACTGAAACTGTGTTCAGAGTAGAAACTTTGCCGTCAAAGAGGAGAAAGTATTTAAAGCATTAATAGCTAGATAGTATCAAATCATTTATCTGAAGAGGCCTCACCTCCTCGTAAGCTGGCTGGGGAGGAAATCCCAGTTGTACACTGGTTTGGTACAATGGGTCTGTCTCAACATAACAATGTAATAACATAACAAAGCTGTGAGATATGAAGAGCACGTCACCTCTTTCCTTCCATTGCTGTAACTTACGCACAGGCTTTACTAGGACTCTCCTAGAGCTTAGAATACTAAATGCATAGAGGCTGTATTTCATTGTGGAAATTTGTTGAGCAACAACTGGTTTACAGTATTTTTGCAAACAAAATATCATTCTTACAGTTTTCCAAGGTCCTCTACTACTGAAGAGTAATCCATTGTCACTACCTTCAGCTTTCATTCTCATCTCTGTGTGAATGTTCTTTCGTAGTTTCATCTATTGCCAGTGTCAAACCAAAATTGACGCATCTTACTTATTAATAGATTATGAATACAGTGCACCTCCAACGGGGTTTAGTCTCTAGTCTGACTCCTAGTCATCTTTCAGAAGTGTACAGAAAGTGAAAATGGGCCACTTGAAACATTTTAACCTGATTAGAAAAAATCTCTTCTCTCCTTATCCTTGCAGCTCCCTGGTAAAAATTGTGTGGACTGCTGAGCTGAATATGGAAGCACAGAGTGTTGTTCAGATGACCACCCGTCACTGTGTGCTCATTGATAGGCTTCGAAGGAGAGTGCTGTGTGACTGACAGATGCTAAGCAGCAAGTGCTCCAATTTAAATTTGGCATTTTCAAAATAATTTCTCTTGGAGCAAGCCCATTATTGCTAAGGATATGCAGCATGGCTCAGTGTGTAAGCTTCATAATTTATGTGAAGCAGAAAATGGGAAGGAGAAAGAAAGAATAAATATGCAAGCAACTGAGAATTATAAGGCTGAAGTCAAACCTAAGGGATGGCATGAAAGCGAAGCTCAAGAGGTTTGTTATCCTTGGGGACAGGAGAGGTCTGGTTTTTAAAGGTACATATCAGAATATCTCTTCTCTGTGCCTGTGAAGGGTGAGACAATAAATATGCTTAAACTGCAACAAAACAGATTTGGGTTTGAGTCCATGTCACTGGTTTGAGTGGTTTAGCCACTTAAAGAAACACCATCAAAGGTATTGGCAAAAATGGGTTTTAAGAAGAATTTGTGAAAATGCGATTGTACAGAGTTAGATGGCAAGGTTTACTCTATTGCTTACTATACAGGTTAAAGCATACAAAGAAAGATCAAACTAGAAGCAATTTGGAATGATTTACATGGAAGCTGGAAATGCAAAAGGGGATAAGGGTGCAAAGGATATAGAGGTACAGATAAGGGTGCAAAAAGGTTTAGCAGCACTTAATCATTGAGTACTTTAACATTTACAAAGCAATTCAGTAGGGTTCACTACAATTATAACAGTGACTTAACCATAGATTTGAGATAGTAACATTCATACCATAATCAGTTCATTTGCACACAGGTAAAACACTGTGTATGTGTATTTCTATGTATATGAAGGTACCTATCAAAAATTCCCCTCAGGTTTAGTGAAATGCTTACATCAAATTTCTTTGAATTTCCCGACAGGCAAGGATTGCACCTTGGAGAGCGTGGAGATGTGTGCTGGGGGGAAGTATTTGCCTAGGTCTTGTTGTCAGTGATGGTTCTTTGAGTATCACGAGTTTGAGGATTCATGAGCTCCGAAAGGCATCCCACTCAGAGGGAGGTGCTACTGCAGTACAGGAGAGCTCGCTTGGGACCACTGTTTATAGGGTCACAAGATGATTGAATTGGATCATCAGTAAGTTTCTATTCTGGCCACAACCCAAGTCACAGAATCACAGAATCAACCAGGTTGGAAAAGACCTCTGACATCACTGAGTCCAACCCATGAATCAACACCACCCTGTCAACTAAACCATGGCACTAAGTGCCACATCCAGTCTCTTCTTAAACACCTCCAGGGACGGTGACTCCACCACCTCCCTGGGCAGCCATTCCAATGTCTGATCATTCTCTCTGTAAAGAATTTCTTTCTAATGCCTAACCTAAACCTCCCCTGGCACAACTTAAGACTGTGCCCTCTTGTCCTACTGCTGGTTGCCTGTGAGAAGAGACTGACCCCCACCTCGCTCCAACCTCCTTTCAGATAGTTGTAGAGAGTGATGAGATCTCCCCTGAGCCTTCTCTTCTCCAGGCTAAACAACCCCAACTCCCTCAGCTGCTCCTCACAGGACTTGTGCTCGAGTCCCTTCATCAGCCTCTTTGCCCTCCTTTGGACACTCTCCAGCACCTCAGTGTCCTTCCTAAACTGAGGGGCCCAGAATTGGACACAGTACTCAAGGTGTGGCCTAACTAATGCCGAGTACAGGGGCAGAATCACCGCCCTGGTCCTGCTGGCTACACTATTCCTGATACTGCCCAGGATGCCACTGGCCTTCTTGGCCACCTGGGCACACTGCTGGCTCATGTTCAGCTTCCTGTTGATTAGAACCACCAGGTCCCTTTCTGCCTGGTCCCTTTCCAGCCACTCTGTCCCCAGCCTGTAGCGCTGCAGGGGGTTGTTGTGGCCAAAGCGCAGGACCCGGCACTTGGTCTTGTAAACATCATACCACTGGATTCAGTCCATTTATCCAGACTGTCTAAGTCTCTCTGCAAGAGCTCTCCTACCTTCCAGCAGATTGACATTCTGCCCCAGCTTGGTGTTATCTGCAAATTTGCTAACGGGACTGAATCCCCTCATCCAGATTATCAATAAAGATATTAAACAGGACCGGACCCAACACTGATCCTTGGGGGACACCACTAGTGACCGGCCGCCAACTGGATGCAGCCCCATTCACCACCACTCTCTGGGCCCGGCCCTCCAGCCAGTTCTTAACCCAGCACAGAGTGGCCCTGTCCAAGCCATGGCCTGCCAGCTTTTCCAGGAGTATATTATGGGAGACAGTGTGAAAGGCTTTGCTGAAGTCCAGATAGACCACATCCACAGCCTTCCCCTCATGCACCAGGCGGGTCACCTGATCATAAAAGGATATCAAGTTGGTCAGACAGGACCTGCCCCTCCTAAACCCGTGCTGGCTGGGTCTGATCCCTTGTCCATCCTATAGCTGTTGTGTGATTGCACTTAGGACGATCTTCTCCATAACCTTGCCAGGCACTGAGGTCAGTTCTGGAGAGGCCTGTTCTGGAACTGACTGCACTTCAGACAAACAGTGGTTAGTTGCTCTGTGGAGTTTTCCAAATTGTCCTTGGATGAAATTGTGTTGTACCCTGAGGAACAGTAATACATAAATATGTTATTCGTCAGTGTTGTTGACAGTCTATACATAAATAAAACACTGTTGCTGTATGTTTGTTTTCACTGGGACCCAGCAACAACAAAAAACTTCTGTGGTGATACTATTTTTTTTCTGCTCCAGTTTAAACCTGTGTAAGTAGCCTTCTGAAGTACCATGCTGATATATTTCTCATAGCTGTTTACACACATCATATAACTTATTTTGTTTAGTTTTATTACCTGCAAATATCTACCACCTCATGAGAATATATAAATGGCTGTAACGTATCGGACCATTTTTCTAACTTTTAGAAATACCCTATTCCTGACAGTGGTCAGACATCTGATAAAGGATACAGTGATGCTTCTTCCAGTGTACCCTCAAATCTTTCACCAGTGTAGTGCTTAGAAGCTTCAAGACCTATATGGTGTACCTATATAGTAGTACTTAATACTCTTACATGAATCTATAATAGCAATTTTTTCATATTAC
>JAWWLV010000045.1:28362769-28428326 GCA_035041135.1 Platyrinchus mystaceus
CAGGAGTATGCTGTGGGAGACAGTGTCAAAGGCTTTGCTGAAGTCCAGATAGACCACATCCACAGCCTTCCCCTCATGCACCAGGTGGGTTCACCTGAACATAAAAGGAGATCAGGTTGGTCAGACAGGACCTGCCCCTCCTAAACTCATGCTGGTTGGTTCTGATCCCTTATCCATCCTGTAGGTGCTGTGTGATCACACTTATGATGATCTGTTCCATAGCCTTGCCAGGCACTGAGGTCAGGCGGACAGGACTGTAGTTTCCCGGGTCTTCCTTCTGGTCCTTCTTGTGGATGAGCATCATATTAGCCAGCTTCCAATCATCTGGGACCTCCCCAGTGAGGCAGGACTGGTGATAAATGATGGAGAGCAGCTTGGTGAGCTTTTCTGCCATTTCCCTCATCACTCTAGGATGGATCTCATCTGGTCCCATAGACTTCTGAGGATTCAAGTGGCTCAGCAGGTCACTAACCTCTTCCTGCTGGATAACAGGGGGGCTATTCGGCTCTCCATCTCTGTCTACTAGCCCAGGAAGCCAATTGTCCTGGGGACAACCTGCCTTACTGTTGAAAACTAAGGCAAAGAAGGTGTTAAGTAACTCAACCTTCTCCTCGTCTTTGATAACTATGTTTCCCTCTGTGTCCAAGAAAAAATGGAGGTATTCCTTGCCCCTCCTTTTGTTATTGATGTATTTATAAAAACGCTTTTTGTTGTCCTTAACAGAAGTGGCCAGAAAAGTTCTAAAGTCAGTAACTATTGGGCTTTTTTCCCAAAGTGCAGTAAAATGGTACCATTCCATTCAGGCTACAGTAGATTAGGATTCAGGTAAATGGTTTACCAAGGCTACAAAAGATAATTGCTTATCCTTTGTTTCCCACCTTGATTGGGCAGCTGATGTTTCCAGTTTTTCCCATTTATATCATGCAATAGCTCTTGGTATGATCAGGGAGTGCCTCACAGCTCAACTGGTACAGTCAAGGGACATTTCACTACTCAGACAGATTGGTCAAGGCTTATCAGGCTTCTGAGGTGAGGTCTGAGGATTGTTTGAGGATGGGAGGTGGATGGGGGAGATGCACCACCACTGTCTAAGAACACCCTAACATGAGTAAGAAGGATGGCTGGGAATCGCTGGTAGGCATAATCACAGAATCACAGAATATGTTGAGTTGGGACACACATAATAAACTCCTCTCAGGTAAATCCTTGAGGTGGGGTAAATCAGATTCCCTTCTCTGATCCCTCTCTGCAGTTGCTTATATTCCACAAGCAAAGGAAAAAATGGGCATTTTTTTTTAAATTTTAGTGAAAGCCGTATCTTCATTTGGTATTCTGTAAAGCAGTGTAGAAGTGTGATGAGGAAAAGTACTGTATAGCATCACTTGGAGGCAGAAAGGGAATTGTAAAGTAGTAAATATATGGCTTCATTTATATGATTATTTTTATTCAATCTGAGCATCAATTTTTCTGATATGGCAAGCAAACCCCAGGCAGCCCATCCCATGGCTCACAGGACACCCTGTGGTCACCCATCTGGCCATATCCAGACAGGGCAGCGAGCTCCTTGAGCAGGGACCACTGCCCTGCCCTGGCTGTGTGGGTGCAGGGTGCTACGGCTGCCCTTTTTCCGGCTTGCCCAGCAGTGCCTGCCCACCATCTGGGGCAGGGAGCGAACATGTTAGCATTTATGTGACCTTACAGAAGACAACTTCATGCGTTTCCCATCTGTAACTTGGCTAGGGGCATTTGGTCCTAGGTTTTCTGTCAGAATGATGACTCTGCTCATCAAACCATGAGTGACATGTTGTTGAAGAGTCAGTTTGTCAAAAAAGAGGGGTCTTGGGTAATCATTTTACAGTCATCATAGTCCGTTGGTGGTCTCTATTACCTTAGGGATAGAATCCATTAAAAAGGTTGCACATTTAAGTAAGACTCTTCTCCCTGGTGGTGGACCAGTTTCTGTGATCACTGTGCAGCTGTAAAATTCTATTATTTTTATGTAGCAGCTGACTGAGACTTCTCTTTAAATGAATGGATCTTCTCTTTGCAAAATATTTTATATATGGTAGTTTTGACCCTGTCTGATGGGTATCATTTATTCCTTTGCACAAGTGAGTATGCTAATGCTGTGGTTTGAAGGGAAGACAACAGTCTAATTGCTTGTCTTATTAGCCCACTGGAAATAATGGAAGACTATAGCATTGAATTGCTATTTAGCTACCATAGCCCTGGGTGTACATGGAGCATGGCATAGCAGAGTTAAATCATTTATTAACTCCTTAACAACATATATTTAATCAGTTTTCTGGTGCTTCAGACCTTGCAATCAATAAGTACCTTTTACTTTCTTGCCCTTAATTAGTGTATATTTGTCGAGATTGGCTGATTTGTAAGCTGCAAGTGATACGTGGCAGTGAATTCTTTACATCATTAAATGGGACAGTTGTGAATTCTTGTCAGGATACCCTTGAAAGATAAAACAAAATGAATCTCACTGGTTGACATGAACCCAGTAGCTTTTTTTTTTTTTTTTTTTTTTTTGCTAAACCAGTGAGTGAATTATTAAGATTAAAACTGGCAAGGGATAAATTTCCTGTAGTAAGGCAGCATTCACAGGTATCATTGTAGTTTTGTTTCCCCATGTTTGTAATTAAAACCTGGTGCACTGGTGCAGTCATCTATTCACACAGAATGCTCTGCACAGGTGTGGAGTTTCTTAAGGTTGTGCCCACGTGTGCATCGGAAGTGGTGTCCACTGAGGTCTGAAAACTTGTTCTTTATTTGGATTAGTCAAAAGCATTTGGTAAAACCACACATGAGCAGACGGATCTCGTACCAAGATCTAATTATACAATTTTAGTCAAATCTGAAACAGATGCCCTTCTGCTTACCTATTGCTGAAGCCATTTGGTACCATTCTAACATTACACTGACACCAAGCAGGAAGGCCCTTTGTATTCCCTGCTGAATCACATGCCTTGGGTGCTGATGTAATAACTTAGTCCCAGGAACCAAAGGCGTGTTTGCAGGACATAGGCGTGCAAATCTCCCTACGAGGTGAGCTGGCTGTCGTGAGGAAGAAGATGCATTTGTTTATGTCACTGGTATATGAGAGGGGAATTGACAAGCAGGAGCACCTTAATGGCTTCAAACTACCTGTTAATGATCATGGCGCTGGTGCTTGCCTGGCAGCCTCGGTCTCCAATTAAGCATCTGCCCGAGCTGGAAGCAGGGCGCTTAATTGGAAAGAAACAGATTCAAAGCAGGTTGCATTTTCTGCCAAGACAGATTTATCAGTAAGGCCATGCCTTAATCTATTGTATCTCCTTTCCCACCCCCACCTGGCTTTTGTCTCCATGTACACTACTGCTGCGGGCACAGCCCTAGAGCAGGGCAGGTAGCGTGGACAGATGCTCAGCACCCCGGGGAGGTTTGGTTCTCCCCTAACCTTTTGCTGACCTGGGGCCCCATGATGGATGCTGTCCTAATTGCAGACCCTCGACAGCACGCATACGCCCATTAAGATATATTGCCTAGTACACATTCAGGAGATCTGTTTGCAGCTATCTTTTACATAGAACTGATTGTTTAATTGCAGATTAAAGATTAATGCGAGTATAATGATTCCATGAGGACACTTCAGACAAAAGCATCCTGCATCAGGCAGCCTGCATCCATTTTTCAATTTGGCCATAAATTTGGCTGGGAATTAAATAGTAAGTAGCCGTGATTGCAACACTGGTCTCTGAAGGCACTCACGGGAATGAAAATAAATGAACAGGCTCTCACACAAAGCATGTTTCATTATGGTCATTAGTGGACATATACTCAGCAGGGACTGAAGGTAAAATTGTCTACAAGAAATGTTGGCACATGTCTGATGAAATTAAAATAGTAAGGAAGTGAGTATGAAAACTTCCAGGTCACAGAGCCTGCAGATGACAAACTTACTTTCTCTGAGCTGAGGGCATAAGCCATAGGAGGCACAGACGTGGAGAGATCCTGGTATGCATTTCAGCATAGCTGTGTCTTATCTTTTACCGTGTGAGTATATGGGATGATATGTTTGCAATGTCATGAATGCAAAACTGTGTATGCTGTTTATGTACCAGGAGTTACTACAATTCATTACCCTGCTGATTTTGATGACGTGTTCAGATTTTGTTTTCCTTTATGTTTTTCAGGTAAGGGCACTTTTATTTTCCTTAAAATGCCCAGCTGGCTGGTAAGTTGTTTATTTCTCTTCATTTCTCTTCCCTCGTGTTACATGCTGTGAACAGAATCATGGACTATTTAGGTTGGAGGGGATGGGTAGAGGTCATCAGGTGCAGCCCCCTTGCACAGCAGGGCCAGTTTTGTGCAGGTTGCTCAGGGCTTTCTCCAAGGATTGAATCTCCACAGCCTCCCTGGGGAACCTGTCCTGGTGTTCCACCACACCTAATGTCTGACTGAGATTTTCCTTGATTTGACTTGAGCTCACTGGCTCCCATCCTGCTCCTGTGCATTTCTGAGGACAGCCTGGCTCTGTCCTCTCTATACCTCTCTGCAAGGCTGTTGGTGGCATCAGTAAGGTCTCCTTAGCCTTCTCACAGTGCTGGAACCTGTCCTGAGAGACGGGACTGAGTTTCAGGCTTCTGGATGTAGAAAAAAGCACTGAAGTTACAAATTATTTCAGCTCAGTTTGGTTAAAACAGCTTTCTGAGGACTCCCTGATGTCTTGCATAGTTTTCATAAATCTTAGCAGAAGCCACTAATTTTGAGTGCTAAAACTTCCTATTTCTTCTGTGTAAATAGGGGTTTTTTTGCAAAATTGATGCTATTTTGAGACTAACTAGCAATCCTAAAGTTAAAATTTTCTTCTGAAAAAGCAATATATTATGATAAAATATTTCCTTTTTTTTCCCCAAGTAACAGAAGGAATCCACCTGGGATTTACTGAAATGTTACAAAAGGAATCCATCTGGGGATTACTGAAGTGTATATTTGACTCAGCTTGACAGAATTTCATGTAATTGCAATAAAAGTGCTGACATGTTTGAAGATGTTCAGTAGTTGGGATTTTGTTTGTTTTCCATTAGCTGAAGAGTCAGAAGCATTTGTTTGAAAATAAGGTCCAGTTTCCTCCAGTGTTCAGAAGCTTTTTTACCTTTTGTTGCATCCTCGAAGTTGCACTTAAATCTATAAATCGTTAAAGGGGCACTAGTTATAGTCTTAAAAAAAAAGATGTTATTTAACAACAGAAGTAAGTTACAGAATGTGGTGGTGACATAATATGCTGATAAAGCAAATTTCACAGTCTTACTGTCAATCTGTGTACCTCCTTTTGTTTTACTTTTTTCTGTTTGTTTCTGTTTGTTTGTTTTGAGTATATGCTGATACGCAGACTGCTGGTTATGCATTCATACAAAGAGAGTATATCAGTTTTCTGATAAATCCTCCACATTTTATACCTTTTAACATGTTAATATACACTGATAATGCTAATCTTGGTTTCCTTCTGAACATGTCAGTCGAAATCCACATTCACATGTCCCTTTGTGTGTATGAGAAAGCAGATATTTTTGGGCAGTAGTGTCTGAGTGGCAGTGCAAGCACTTTTACTTTGACTGCATTCCCTGGGAATAAAATAAAACCCACAGTGTTTGTAGCAACCCACTGTTATCTTACTATCTGTAGCATCAAGAGAAAAGCATGCTTCCTGCTTCCTTCAACCCATTTCAGTTTTTGGAAGTGACCTCCTTAGCAAGGCCCTGCCTGTCTGCCCAGCCACATGCCTTGTTGACAGACCTCCCACTCATCCTGCTCTTAGCAGACTGGTCTGCTTCTGCCTGCAGGTTGTTCCACTCTACAAATCATTCCCTTTTAAGAGCCAAAAGGGCCACTTAGCTTAAGCTACTTTACCATCCCATACTGATGAACTTGGATAAAGAAGTGATGATCATGACTAGGGTAAGACAGGATAAATTACTACCCAGTATCTTGTCAAAAACCTTCAAAGATTAGGCAATGAGGATTTTATCAGCATGAGAGGATGTCTGCCTTGGTGCTGGGGAAGGCTTCTGTTATGCTTTTACTTGTTCTGGTGAACATTTGAAGTCTTCTTGTATTTTGATATTCCCAGCAGCCTTGATGTGGTCTTTTCTTGGCACTGAGAGTCACAGTATTGACAGCTCCAGCTCTGAATCTGCCTCTTGCATGTGCACTAGCAGAACAAGTAGTGAAGCAGTCACACTTGCCTAAATATTTGCTTGGACTACAGCCTACATATTTATTCTAAGTTAAAAAATGCTTTAAAGTTCAGAATGAATTATGTTACCTCTGTAAGGACAAAGTCCTGAAGCATCTAGGAGGACTGTGAAATTAGAGCAATTTTTGTGCCAGAGGTTTGTAGATACTGCTGTTCTACTGCAGTTCTTCTGTAACTGTAGAAGCCTCTGTAACAATGTGTGCAGTGATAAAGACCCCATTTCTGTAGTGGGATCCACGCTGGCATTTATCTGATGACTCAGAGGTAATGTAGAATAAAGAGAAAGGTATCTTGCATTGAAGAAACTCCTGTGTGAGTTGAAAGGATGTAAAGCTCGCTGAGTATGGCTTATGGTCTGGAGAAAATAAAGTAATGCAAAAAAAATGTAAATGGAAATACTTTGTTGAGTTTCTAAGCAACCAACATCATGACCCAGTGAAATAAGCGATTTGTGACTTCTGCTAGATTTGGTTAATGCTGGTTTCACAGAGGAAAATCTGATGTGGTTTGGGAGGAAATAAGAATGATTAGTCCTTCTGAGTTCATGTCAAATTTTATATTTGAAGTATTCAGCAACTCAATCCCAGTTAGCGAGGTTAGAGACTTGTCTTTATAATTGGAAAGTCAGCTACTTCATCTGAAGAGTTAGCATTTTTCTTTGATGTCCTACACATTTTTCTTTCTATATACAGATGATAGCAATGGTAATACTTTATGGACCACTTAGGTCTTCTCCAAATTTGGTGGCTTATTCAGTGAATTTTGCTTACTCTTTAGTAGAGCGCAATAAAGCAGCAGGCAAAGAGAACTGATACCTGAAGTAATGCCCCATGACATGAGGAATAGGGCCTAGATCTAGCAAACTATTTAAGATCTTGCATATTTTTAAACTTCACATTTTCCATTTCTGTTAGGAATTGGGAGCCTTTGAACCAGAATCTAAGTGTTTTCCTTCTAGGGAAGGAATAAGGAGTCGACTTGCTAATTAAGCTACAATGAAATATAGAAAGTCCTTGTGAAATCAGAAGCATACTGTGTAGAAATATAGCTCAACAAAGCTAATTTCTCAGGTACTGTGTGACTTACCCAATAAATAAAAGTTATTTCTTTTTATTATTCAATTGTCTGGGCTGAATTAGGGCACTGTGATGCATATTGCTAGATAACATCCCTGCATTTTTTGAGGATTCTGTGTTTGTCAAAATTGCTGGAAGAAAATGCTTTAAAAGGAACAAAAAGGCAATATGTTACAATATTTGCCAATTATTTATGATGACCTTTTTTAGAGGTGTAGATATTGTGGGATAAACTTATTAGCAGTCTGTATTTTGTCAGCTGAGATAACAAAGCATGAGGAAGTGCTCTTCTTACTTCAAAAGACCACCAGCTCTTTTAATATATTGACTTTTGGTTTTTAGAGGGTAGCCTTACTATAAATAGGTTAGTGCTATGCTTCTGGTAGTGAATTCAGAAAGAGGAAGAGAGAAAAAAGATTATTCACCCTAGGCATGTTTTATTTATCTACATGATTTATTATAAGGTTTTAACGATTCATAGTTGTTAGTAATCTGCTTGTAATTGATCAATAATTCAAGTAGCATAGGGCACAGGCTCTTCCAGTAAATGTCCAGGCCTTTACAGCGATCACCTTGTATAGATGTGCAAATACAATTCTGATAAGGGCTGTTTGCATGAAAGTGCTAGTACTTCATGCACAGTGATGCTGCACTTAGCAGCTACAATGCTAGTGATGTGTATACATAGGATGAGTTGTTAGCACTCTGAGCAGGCAGAGGGAGGCATCTATCTTGTTTCATAGAGAACATAAGACTCACTGAACTAGTTTCAGGAACATCAGTCTGTCTGCCATCCTGTTGTTTCTTCAAGAAACTGGTCTGAATATCCAGGCGGAGCTTTCTATTATTGTAGGGTATTGCTTTTGTACTGAGCCAAGAGTAAGATTTTGTAGAGACCCATCAATCATAGTCCAGCACTGCTTCAAGATAATTCACTTAGGATAGATTATTAAAGAAAGATTAAGGATGTGTTAAAATAGTTTATTTGATCTTAATAGCATGCCTGAAGTATGTGTGGTCATTCCAAGGTGCTCCCATAGTCTATTTATACGAAACAAATCAGCTCTGTGTAGTACATCCATTACAATTGAGCATCTGGAGATAGAGGTCATGGAGGGAGTTCCTTGGACAAGCGATGGTGTGTTAACTTGGGAGAAGGAGATGGAGTTAGGACATAAAGGTGCATGAAAGGAAGTATGAATAAGGTGTAAAACAGAAACATCTGCAGTTATTAGGATTCTTGCAATCACTGTGTGGAAGCCAAAGTCTTCTTTATGAGAATACTGATGAGAGAAATCATAGTTTTGCATCAGGAGACACACATTAGCAGTCCTGCTCTGGGTGGACTGTGCTGAGCAGGAGAGAGTGAGAATGTAACCCAACAATGTAATTGCTTTGGCTTTCGGTCCCAAACAGACTGTTCTCTCAGCAGCAGCCTTCACAGTCTGCAGGAACCCAAGGAAATACACGCTTTTCTGTTGGTGGCACCAAGAATATCTGGATGAGTGAGTAGCCACGGAATGGTAAGGGTAGCTAGATTAGCTGTCCTGGGAGACCCTGCCAAGGTGTCAGCGTGTAAACAATTAAATGGGATGGTTTTCACTGTCCAGAAGGAGCTTTAGCAGTGTTTTTCTCCCAGATATATTTTTCCTTTCAACTTTTCAGGGCACAGGAAGGAGGACATGACTCCAGTCTGGAATCAGTGCTACTCAGGCGCTACTGAGGGTGAACTCCCTCTTCACACACAAGTTTCCTGTGACCTTTCAGTCCAATAAATTGCCCTTGTGGTTCATGCGATCTCAGAGAGAGACGCAGATAGTGGGTTACTCACTCCAGGAACACCTTTGTGAAACTTCGGGCAGTTTTTAATTTATCATGTGCTGCATGTAATCAAAACAGAAATTTCTCAGATGATGAAAGATTTGTACCTGATTAATTTGTGACAGGAAATATTCTAGCTGTGATCTGGTGTTTGCAGTGTGTGAGGAGGAGAAATCTGTTCTTGTGGGGTCTTTTATTCATTCTGCTTTCAAGAGCTGGAACAATCTGTCTCTGTGCTTATTTAATTAATGTGATGTCAACAGCGATAATGTGTTAAATAATATAGGATGAGTTGTAAACAAAGCATGATTTGAATCTTCCAAATCAACTAAAATTAATTGGCCAACCTCAGAAGATATTGTAGTGCCGAACCTTCTTCTAGAGCTTTGTTGCCTTTTCTCTGAAGAGTGAATAGTTTCTGTTTTGAAGCACTCTGAAACATTACCAGTTTTGCTGTCTCACTTAGAGAAATATCTCATACTCTTTCTCAAAAAAGAAAAGGGGAAAGAAAGGGAAAAGCAAAAACCTCTGTGACTGAGGCACAGAGCCAAATCCTGAGTTCAGTATTTGTCTGAAGCAAGACTGGATGTGGTCCTGTGTGAACAGTGACAGTATTCAAATTAAGCCATCAAAACACCCAAAGGTGATCTTAATTAGCAAACATCTGAATTTAGTTATCAAAATGTAAGTGAAAGTAAGATTACCTGAATGAAAACTTCTGGTGGGTTGCTAATTAAGATATTTTTATTTTAATATTCACTTGTTAAATGTTTTTATTGTGTATTTTCATCTCCTTGGAGGCTGATGCCCAGTTACTCACTAGATGAAATAGTAACTCTTTGAGGTCAACAACCAAGCTGCCAAGAGAGGAGTGACACTTGAATAAGATTCCTCAGGCCTGTTTCAACCATGTGTCTGGACTTGGGAAAAAAAGCGTAAGAAATAAGCACCATTGCAGTACAGCTGACCTCTTCCTTAGCAGAGCTTAAATGGATCAGATGAGTTGGCTTCAAGCTGCCTTCTTCCCCACTGACTTCACAGGAATCACAGAACATGCCAAGTTGGAAGGGACCCACAAGGACCATCAAGTCCAACTCTTGGCCCTGCACAGGACCATCCCCTAAGATGGAGCCCTGTGGAACCCAGCTAGTGACAGGTCACCAGTCTGATGTTACCCCATTCACTATTATCCTCTGTGCTCGACCCATGTGCCCAAGAGTATCGTCTAAACGCTTCTTGAACTCTGTCAGGCTTGGTGCTGTGACCACTTCCCTGGGGAGCCTGTTCCAGTTTGCAACCACTCTCTGGGGGACAAACCTTTTTCTAATATTCAACCTAAACCTTCCCTGACAACTTCAGGCCATTCCCTCAGGTCCTGTCACTGGTCACCACAGAGAAGAGATCAGTGTCTGCCCCTCCTCTTCCCCTCACAAAGAAGTTGTAGACTGCAATGAGGTCTCCCCTCAGCCTCCTCTTCTCCAGGCTGAACAGATCAAGTGACCTCAGCCGCTTCTCATACGGCTTCCCCTCAAGGCCTTTCATCATCTTCATTGCCCTTCTTTGGACACTCTCTAATGGCTTAATACTTTCTCATATTGCAGTGCCTAAAACTACACACAACATTCAAGGTGAGGCCACATCAGTGCAGAGCAGAGCAGGACAATCCCCTCCCTTGACTGGTTGGCAATGCTTTGCCTGATGCCCCCCAGGACATGGTTGGCCCTCCTGACTGTCAGGGCACTGCTGACTCATCTTCAACTTGCCGTCGACCAGGACCCCCAGGTCACTTTCTGTGGCACTGCTTTCCAGCACCTCATTCCCCAGTCTGTATGAACATCCAGGGTTGGCCCATCCCAGGTGCAGAATCTGGCACTTTCCCTTGTTGAACTTCATATGGTTGTTGATTGCCCAGTCCTCTAATTTGTTGAGGTCTCTCTGCAGGGCCTCCCTGCCTTCAACGGAGTCAACAGCTCCCCCCAACTTTTGTATCATCTGCAAACTTGCTTAGTATCCTTTCCAGTCCTGCATCCAAGTCATTAGTGAAGATGTTGAAGAGCACAGGGCCTAAGATGGAGCCCTGTGGAACCCCACTAGTGACAGGTCACCAGTCTGATGTTACCCCATTCACTAATGCCCTTTGTGCTCGACCCATGAGTCAATTGCTCACCCACCGCATGATATGTTTATACAGCCTGCAGCCTCTAGACACAGAGCTTCAGGTATCTACAAGGCAGATGAGGTGGACGCTATCTCTTGTTTTTATGGTAGTATTTGCCTGTGGTAGAATAAACCTGCCAGTCCTTCCAAGCAGGATAGACACTGTGGCCTGAGGGAAGCTTCTTCGCCTCCATGCCTCTCCAATGCTTATTTATTTGACCTAAACCTTGCTATTGCGTTAATAATGAGCTCTGAGACCTGGCCTCATGTTGAAGTTTTCCTCTGCTTTTCTGCCTGCACAAGCACATTTAGCCTCTGTTTATCCTGCTGTGTTTCAGTTTTGCTGCTCTGAAGCAACTGCAGAGAAGAAATAAAGGAGAATGAGAAATTTTCTGTTTAGTTTTACATTAATCTGGGGTTTTATCCATCCTGACTTTCATTGGAGAAGAAAAATGATCTTACCTTCTAGAACTCCTGAAGCCTTCAGATGAAGAAAGAAGACACCTGTTGTTGTTAATTTTTTTCTGTTTATTGTGAAACAGTATTCAGTCTGTAAGATTAGTGCAAAAGGCACAAAGAAAATATGAGAGCCCTTCTGGCTTTTGTCTGGGCTTTTTTGTGTTTTGTTTTGCTTTTTTTTTTCTGATTCCTGCTCTACCCCAGGCTTGCAAAAGAGTGCAGAAACCATAACATCTCACTTTCTTAGGTAACAGTGGAGGCAACAAAGCCTTTTAGGTGCAATATATAGAGAAGATGTATGACATGCTGCTCCTTTGTGAAAGTACCGAGAATATTAAAATACTCCCATTATCAGTGCTTAGCCTCAAGCATCCTTTAATGATCCTACTACGTCTTGGAAGAATTAGAACTAAACTGAGTATGTGACTTCAGAAGGTAGCTACACAGTGACAATTAATGGTTCTTGTCAAAGTCCTACACAATCAGTATCTGTGAATTATGACATATAACTACTATCCCTTTTAATCTCCACTAAAGGTTTTTGGGTTCCTTATTAAAGTATCAATCTGTGGCTCAGATGTGTTCCCTCAAAAGAAAAAGTAAACAACTAATCAAGTAGACAGTGTTCTTTGTGGTTTAATTCAAAGGCTGCTGTTGTACATATATTGCATTTATATGCTAATATCAGTTCATCAGACATTTAGGCATGTATTCTTTTCATCTATATTTTGTGTCCTCATTATTATGTCAGTCTGCTGTTGAACTTTCCCCCGTTCTCCATTCAGGGAAAGTGGCTAATATAGTCAGCTAAGCAGATGAAAGAGTTACAGAAATAGGAGTTGGATCCTGCTGTTCTTGTTTTACTCACCAATAAAAGTCGTGCAACTTAAAAAAAAATTGAATAACTTACCAAAGATGTGAATGGCAAAGAAGTGGTATGTAACAAGAATGAACAAGCTTTGCCTTTCTCTACAGGGTTTCTTTTTTAATGTACTGTATCTGATCCTGGTGCCTTATCTAATTTAGAGAATAACTATAGATGTGCTTTAAACTTGTGAGACTGAAGAGCTGAGACACATTTACTCCTGGAATTGGTTTGAACAAGCAAGGCTAAAAGTTTGCTTCCCCTTGCTCTCCATCACTCAATCTACCAGCCAGGCTACTGCCACCAGGGCAGGTGGTGGCAGGAGCTGGAAGTAGATCTTCCTGTAACATGTGGTGTGCCCTGCATTTTAAATATTACTCTGTCTCGATCAAAGCCCTGTCATGACAGGTTTGAAGTTTGTGATACTTAGCATGGTTTTTCAAGAGTGACTCATTCTAAAAAAGGATGCAGCAAATCCCTTGTCTTTTCTCCTTCGCTAAAAAATGAGCACACTATGGCCCTAAGAGGGGACAGGTAAAATAAACTTGAAACCTTTTCCCATGGTGCATGACTGTCATGAAGTTGCAGCAGATACTCTGGTTGATTTCATCTCTTTCCATTCTGTATTCTCTTCATACTAATCCCTCTCCAGCAACATGATGGTACTTCTAGCCTTGACTCACACTATTGGATCTACTGGTGATAAATTCTGGATGCCTTCAATGCCTGGGTTCATAGTTCATTATTTTTAAAATCTTTTTTTTAAGAATGGCTTAAAGATGACTTAAAAACATAAAGACTGATTATGACCAGTAATCTCAATAATGAACTTATGTATTTGGCAGAGGACATCCGGGTGTGGGACATAAGCTTCTATGTGCAGGATTTTTGCATAATAACTAGTGCTAAAAAGCTAATGCTTCCTCAGTAGAAAATCTGTAAAGGGTTTGATTTTCGGACACACCCTAAAAAGCTATAAATTCCTCATAAATTCAGCAAACTCAGTTCAGCACTAAATCCAATGCATATCTGTGATGTGTCTACTTCTCCGGTTTACCTGAGTGCATTCATTCCTAAACTAAGACAGGAAATTTCTGAGAATCAGGCTTTCAGATGTGATTTGCAGTTTTCATTATACACCAGTGACAAAAATACAACAGAATGGAAAAGATTAATGATTTCTTAAAAAGGGTAAAAGATAGAAACTTTTTTGCATAGATAAGTGAAGATTAAAGCATTTCACCCTTCAAATCCTGATCTAGTTTTAGCATCCTAAATAGAAGATTAATTATCTCTGTATACTTCATTCAAGTCTTGCATTCTTAATTGGTGATGTGGTTTGACATTACCTTGTAGTCAATATTATTCGGAATTTGTTAAATCTGGCTTTAATTGGTATTCTCCTTTAACAGCGACAAATTGATTTTTTTTCCCATTTCTTTTTCACAGAAACTCCACTTTTGGAGTCTTAAAAAACCCAATATCTAATTTTTCAACCATTTTAATGATGGATCCCATCTCCATCAATCAATAAAAAACATTTATTATGATAACTTATTCTGCAAGTGAAATGTGTTGCATAACTGTACCTCAAAAACAGGAAGCTCTGCCTGGAAGACAGACAAATGTCAGTCATACCCCAAATCATGAACTAGATTGAGACAGTTGAGCAAATTATATTATTTTCTCATAATCTGCATCTGACTAAGGTAGCCATACACTGTTCCAACCTGCTGATTCCTTGTTCTTCTCTCTGGGTTCTTACTCCTTACTTCCACTACCTCTTGCTCTACATGTGCTAACTACTCTTTTGTTAGCTTTTGTGTAATTAATACAGCTCAGTTTAAATCAGAGCAACTGCTACGGTCCTCATTTCATTTGAAGTTGCTGTGTCTGTTTTGGATGAGGAGAAAAGCTTGCCTGGCTAAATTCCATGTATATTCCCCAGCTCTCCTGGGCTGTCATTCAGTGATGCAGTAAATGCTGCTCTCGGACTCATAAATACCAGAGAGCAAGTTCTGTGACTGCATTTCACTTACCATTGACTGGGTTAAAATACATCTTCCAGTTTCGTTGAAAAAAGTGTTGATTGGCTAATTTTCTACCAGGAGGCTTATGCTTAATACCAAATCAGATATCATCTGTCTGCACTGTTCTAACTTTATGCTGGTTCAACAGTTGTCTGTTCTCCCACAATGTCATGTAATTGGCATTGCACCATAAACTTGCTATCATGCACTCCAGCAATACATTAGAAATGTGATTATAATGCAGTGACATAACTGTACATATATTTGGGATCAGCAGATTGTGGAACTGTTGCATGACCTTTTCTTGTACAAGATATATTATCATATGTACTTTATTCTGATGTCTTTAGATAATAGCATCAATAACACCATAACTAGCTCTGTGTTGTGTGTCATTGAAACAGAGAAATGCTCTGATATTAGATCATTTATTGAAAAAAATGGAGATAAGATCAAGTCAAACTTAATCTCGTAGAGGAGAAATGAGACATGCTGTGCATTCTGATGTTTTCAAACCCACTTGTTTTAGTTTTATTTTTTCCTAACGTTTAGTTGCTGTGGTATCTTTTTTAAGTAGATCTTAAAGGTATGCATCAGCACAAGGGCCTATTAAGCAGCATTTTGATAATTTTTGGTCATCAATCAGATTGCCATTTATACTGTTTTGATGCACTTGTATTTTTACTAAGTTTGAGGTAGAGAATCTACTTAGAGCAGAATAGATTAATTATTTCTGCTTCAATGAGGCCTGTGAAAGCAAAAGCAATCCATTCTTTTTAATGGTTACATTTATGAAGCACACCTCTTTCCAGTCTCCTTCCCCATGAAATATGCAGGGGGAAACAATTGTGTAAGCAAACAGAAGGCAAAGCTTGAGGATATGCATAGTAAGTCTTACAGATAGGAAAATTTCTAACATTTCAGGGTGTGCAATATGAATTATTATTGGTACCACATGTAGGTGAGCATACTGCCTCATCTGTCTTTGTTGCTCTTCTTACATGCACAGTTGTTGATCAATACAGCTAATTTTGACTACTTTAAAATTTCGTCTTTATCTTCTGATCAAATCTGTCTAAGGTATTACATTTTGGCCTAAGTGCCTTGCTCTGGAAGATTTACTGGAGGAAATGAAGGGGTTTATACCTTAAATGTTGTGGTTATGGTTTGCTTGATTCTCCTTCAAGATTTGTCTTTACTACAGAGAAGTTCGGGACTTTATTGTTTATAGAACAAACTATCTGAGTAAGGCTAACATATAAATAGGGTGACATCGAGAAAGAGGGCTGGATGGAAAATGCTAGGAAAGCCTGTCATTAAGATGGAGCCCAAATACAAACTGTTGACTTGTGCTTTTCTCTTCATGTTCTCAGTGCAGAGATCGGACATACCTATTTATGCCTTTATTCCGAAGGTACCCACTATCATATAATTGGAGAATGTCTTGAAAAATAGTGATGACGTGTTGGACAATGGAAAGTATCCCAAACAAAGTGCAACTAGCAACAGAGAATGGTTTGCTATTAGGAAATGCTGGTTAAGGAGTAAATATGCAGAGTAAGCCCCTTTGTAATTAGTTGGTAGAATCCTGTTCCGGAGACATTTTTGCACAAGCAAGAACAAAACTGATGGACTAGCTGATTGGGACTAGGACCTATTTGCTAGGGCAAAAGGTCTAACTGTAAACCGTGGAAGGCAATAGGAGAGTTTATACTTAAATATGTTTCACATTTTTACTGAAAAGAGAAAGTAATTTAAATGCCATACCCCTCCTAGACAAAGTACAGCTGAGAAGTAAAAATTTTTTAAGAGCCATGTTTCAACTATTTGACTACAGTGCTAAAGTTTTTTGATGTCCTGAAAGAGAAGGTGAAAGGGAGGTCCCTGGGAAAGGCTTTCAGGAAGCTTTCTGCTGCCAACTGAACAGCCTTAAATCTGTGCAACAGGCTGACAAAGATAGCATTTGCATGAGTATTAGGAAGAGCAGGTTTTGATTCTTAGATATGAAAAGGAGAAAATATACTTGAAATACACACAGAAAGTGGAAGAGAAGCCAGAGAAAGAGAAGTGCAGCACTAAGTTTTACTACAGGAAAAGTGCTTACAGCCAGTCTTCCTAAAATGTTGCAAAATCTATGCAGATCAGCTGTACTTATGTGTGTTTATAGTAAAGCAAGGATCTATATGCTTACTGTAATTCAATCATAATGACCGGAGGTTGCAGTGTGTGAATATATGCATAATATATATTATAAATGAAACATCCATTTTCATTTCAGCGTTTATTCCCAATAAGCTAGTATCCATCAATAAATGTTTGCTAGCAGATCAATATTTAATCTGTTTGCCAATTTATTTGTATCAGGTGCATCAGACTGATAATTTTCTAGTCAGTCTCTTGTGTTAACTGAAAAAAAAGGTAAGAAACTATTTTTGCAATTATAAATTAATTAAATATTTCAATGCAGCTAAAATGCTTTGCATTCTGACCCATCTAAGCAAGCAGAGACTCAAAGCTGTTGTTTATGTTAAAGCACTAGATATTTTAGGAGCAGAAGATGCATCATGTTAGATTAATGTAGCTATTTTATTTAAATTTGCAGCACCCAGTATAAAAGAATGCAGATAATTCAGTGTGGGACCACATGAAAAACATGTTACAGCAGCACAATTGGGAATTTGTGTCATATAAATGAAAGAAAGTCTCTAGTAGAAAAGATGCTGTAGCAGCTCTTGGCTGTCACTGTGTAAGTAGACGGATGAGTGTTTTTGTGACTCCTGAAGCTGGAAGGTTTATACTGCATTAATGGGGCTATTTTCATCTGATTGCATGGATCAAATCCAGCGTTTGGCCAGGCTAGCTAGAGCTGGAAATCTGCCAGCTATTATACTCTACTGTTTAGAAACAAAGTGAAAAGGTCTGTTTTTCAGGTTCTTTGTGCAACTGACATTTTAAAAGGATGATCTGTAAAATTCTCTGAGCGCCTGGAAGGCTACATGGGAATGGATTGCCAAAAGTAGCTGTCCTCACAGTCACTCCAAACAGCATTTGCCATTGCCATTGCTGGAAGCAAGCTACCTAGGTGGAGGTGGTTGGTCTGAACCGGTGGGACATTTTTTGCATTCTCTCTATGGTTCACTGGAAAAGTCAGTCTCATTCAAACCTACTGTCACTTTAGATTATTTTTCCTCTTCTGGAAGAATCCAAGGCACTTTGGGGCATCTTTTTCAGAAATTGCTGCTATGACATGACATTTAAATTTGATTTCAAAATAGTCTTACATATTTAAAAGGAAAAAACCCTGCTCTCTGAAGGTTTATACTGCAGTGATCTCTTTTCAGAATGGATCTTCTGTACATATGAAATTTTGTAAATTATATATTCTGTTTCACAGAATTACTATGTTTACTACCAGAGGAAAATAGATTTTTATTACAGCCAAAGGCTGCTTTGATTAAATATAAAACTAATTAGCTATGCTAAGCCCATCCCAAAGCTTCCAATATTTTCAGCTGGATGGTTTTTCTAGAACTTTTAATTAAAATTGTTCTAAAAAGCCACAAGTTAGCTGCATGTGTACTTAAACTGAAGTTAGCTCTTCAGTTTTGCTGGTTTCTGTGTGCCATCTAATTAATCTGTGGTGATTAAATGTACATAAAATCATCTGAAATACAAGATAATTTGTGCAGACACGGAACAGTGAAGAGCTTTTACTAGTCCTTGACATAATTGTTTTATCTTTGGAAAATAATTTCAAAAGGCTGCAGATGATAATTGTTTTGATGAAGCAAATGTGGAAAACAGCATAGCAACCACAAATGGTAGAAAAAAAAAAGCAGCAGCACAGACTTACAGAGATGAAGGGTTTCACTTTTCAGTGTGCAGCTTGTCTTTGTTTCTGGAGGTGCAGGGTCCTTGTTGGCTGTCCTCAAAAGTTTGGGAATCTCACCTAAATTCCTCTGTGCTGTCTGGCAGTTTGCGTCCCACTCCTGTTTTGTTGAACTGACTGTTGTGTGGCTAGGAGGTGGCTTGGAGCTATGTTTTCTTTCATGATTTATGAATAAAGTTAGGGTTGAGTTTTCCAATGGGACTGAGAAAGCAAAGAGCTCCTACAAAAATCCACAGGGTTTGTTTTTCTGTGTGCCATCAGTATTGAAATCTGTCTTTCTCATTCATGCTGAACTGTTCTCAGCAGAAACCTCTGAGAGATTAGTTTGTAGATAGTGAAACTTTCCTTGGAATGGACAGGGTGTTTGTCTTTTAAAGTACAAATGCCTGGGATTTTTGGCAGTTCCATGTGTTTTTGTGGTCATGCATGGGAGTCACAGACCCTTTATGTCACAGTAGTGATAAATTAAAGAAATTAAGACTGGGGTTGGGTCAGGGGTACACTGTCACTGTCTGAAGCACCTGTCATTCCAGGGACAGGAAAGGAAGCCCCACAGGTCCTGGTGATAAACAAGGGAGGGATTAGAGCACGCATGTCCAAGTGCACTTTTCTCAGAGGTGTCTTATGTCCCTCACCAAGCCACTTGTGCATTTGTCCTTTTCCTCTAGTGGCAGCAGAGCTATCCAGAGCATACTAGCTTATGACCCTGTGGTTAGAGCAAAGTCTCACAAAGGTTTGAGCCCTCCAGAGTGTGGAGGGACTTGGAATCAGGTCGTCTGTTTCCAAGTGCCCACTCCAGCTGTGAGGTGTCATTGCATAAGATCCGAGAGCCTCAGGTGGTCTGCTCTCTTGCCACAAGGTGGGTGATCCACGGTTAACTTTCTTTTGTTTTGTTTGTTTTTTCTAAATTCTTGTTTGTGGTCTTTTGTTTTGTATGTGGTTCTCCATGAACAAGCAAGGACAAAGTTGCAAATGATTTTTTAATATTAAAAATATCTATTAGCAAAAAGGTCAGAGAGACACCACAGAGGAGGGAGGCAGAGGCAGCATGGAAGGATTTTGATTTTGTAGCTGAAGGTGGAGACAAACAGTGTAAAGTTAATCTCCAAGGTCCTCTGAGTGACCTTTAGTTTACCATTCTGGCATATAAGATTCTTTTCTGTCTTATTCCTTCTTTGTCCTTCTCCCCTTGAGAACAGCAAAATTCCTCTGTGCGGCTTAAATGAAGTTGCTGCAGGGTGAGGAATATAAGATCCAACTTAAGGAAGAGCTGTGCATCATAACAAAATTATATATACTGTCTCCAGAAGTACTTCCTCGCCTCTCTTAAGGCTTCGTACTTTTTTTCTCTTTTTACCCATTGCTAGTTCTTTTCACAGAAAAAGAAAGGGCACCTTTGCTTGGAGTAATATTGGTGTTCAGAAGGCTCATACTAAATATGCTACAGAAGTAGCAAGTTGATTTTCAAGTTCCTAGCTGGATGCTGGATCATTCCTATCATATCTCTGCACAGATAGTTTGTCATAGCACAGTCTGTGTCCTAATCTCATGAATTTAATGTGTATGAGCCTCCAGCTTTTAATGGTACATTAGCTTAATTTGTACTTGACAAAAACAATGTTCCAGTTTTGCACATCTTGGTCTATAAATATCATTCTACGTCAGGCAACAATATTCTGGCCTCCTATCAAATATGCTTCCAACTTTTTTCACGAAACTTTTTTTTTTTTAATTAAGATTAATTTTACATTCACAGGCCTTGTTTTTCATGTGCATTCCAGGGGGCTAATTAGTGTATACAACTACATATATTCTAGGTTTCTCTATTTATCCTGAGGACTTCTCCACTTTATTATTTTGACACAGAAGGGAATTTCTGAATATGTCAAAAATTCTGTGAACAGTGGTTTAAAAGTCTTTCTCATGCCACGTAACAAAGAATGTACTCCAGGCACAAACAGGCATATGCTACATGTCACCTATTACAAGCAAACCACTGTAGTAGTGTCCTAACCCAGCTGTATCCATGTGTTACAGCATGCAAGTATGGAGATACCAAAGTTTTGTGGTTAACTGTGCCTGTATCCACTGTTACTGAAGCTGAGAGTCAGAAATCTGAGGGCAGAACTGGTTTTGGTGCCATCAGGTGCCATCCTGTTGCTGAGGGAATGTGCCAGAGGAGGATCTGGATGTAGCCATGCAGAGTACTCACACTGGGAGTTGTTCTTTGCAGCCATCCTATTTTCCAGGAGCTGTACCTGTAAGCTATTTATATCTGCATGTGCCAACAGGTGTCCAGACCTTAAATGGAGTCCTTCAGCTGTCAGATAGATTGGAAATGCAGATATGCTGGCACAAGAACTGTCCTTTTTCTGCTAACACCGTGCTGTGATTCCCCTCTTGGTAACTTGTTCAATATCAGTCCTAAACATTGGTTACATTTGGCGATACATGAACAACAGTCAGATATCAGTCATGACTTTTGCCTGTTTTTGCTCTGTGCTGTTGCTGCAGTTTTTATCAAACTTCAACATCTGTCCTTATTACAATTTGTTTGGTGAATGTGCTCTTTTTCAGGTTCAGAAGTCCTTTGCAAACATGAACTCAGCTGGACAGCATTTCTGAGATGTAGTGCAACAAGCATGTGTCATGTTTGGAGATGGTTGTCTGCATATATGGCAAAAAAAAATAAATTGAAAAAGTTCTATATTTAAAAAAAATCAAGAATTTATTATTGAAGTCAGAGTAGAAGTCTACTGTTTCACCTCCAGCATAACAGTAGGCAGAGAAAAGGTCAAAATACAGTTAATTTAAGTGACTGTGCAAAGATGACTTGATAAAGGCAGACCTTTGACATTTTCAGTCCTGCCCCATCCAATTCACAGCTCTGCTTCCACCTTTTTTTTAACATAACTTTTAAATGAAGAACCACTTATTATCTAAGTGCAAAACCTGGCACAATACATATCTCCACTATAGCTCTTCCAAGCTTCAGTATAAATACCGCAAACCTTTACAGCCTCTTTCAAACCCAGTTCATTATGATCTTTTTTATAAGTCTTGAAATTCACAGAAAATTGATAAGACAGACTCTAAGGGGCTTAGAGCCAACTATGTTAATGAAGCTGCTTTAGGAAGTTCTAGTGCTGAGAAGCCTAATCTGTTATGGGAGAAAAATAAATGTTTGCCCATACATAGCAACAGCTATAATAAGTGAAATACCTCAGTTGTTTTCTATTTTATTTTTTCACAAAATACCCAAAGGCAATAATCCACTTTCTGGATTAACAGCCTGTAAAATATTACTTTAAAAAGTAAAGCCATCTTTGAGCTAACTTCTGGCTACACATAAGGCATCAAGAAGCACTGGAGTCTCTGCTGTGTTGTACTTGTGTAACTGGAAACCATGCTGAGTGAATGCTTTTTTTCTGCTTTTGTAAGACATGGGAAGAATAATTTCTGTCCAAGACTATAAATCAGACCTCATCCTGGGATATATGTTTACAACACCCTTGAATACCACTATCTATTAATAGATATGTTCTCCCTGGATTAACAAATGCCATAATAAAATATCTTTATAATTTTTCAGCATTTTAAACTGTTCTCTTCCTGTCTTTCACCGATTTTATTTTAATGTCTGATTTTTTTGTCTCTAAATTCTCCAAAACCAAGGTCTTATAATTTGGTAAGTTGAAAGAATATTCACACAAATGCAAGTACTACAAAAGTAGTGACATTTGTGTGACTGTAGTACTATTTAGTACTACAGAAAAATTGCTGTCTTCCTCTTCAGCCTGGAGCCCTGGTTGGCTCTACTGTACATTGGCTGTGCCTTGTGTCCAGATAGTTGCATGAAATACAACTTACGGAGAGTAATCATTTTATCACAGTCTGCCCATTTTGAAGATTTTCTGCGTTTTCAGAAGGTGTAATCTCTGTCAAGCAAAAAAGTTTAAAACTCAGAAGGATTTGCACAGGTACCTGTTTTGAGTGGAGGCGAAAAGCACCTGAAGGGTGAAGGGGAAGGAGAGTGGATTTGAGAGGAACACGGGCAACATGGAGGGAGAAGGCAATTGCCTGTAGGGTAAATAACCAAAACATTTTAATAAAGATGATTTCTGAAGCAAGGGTTTTCAGTGATTCAATTTGTAGCACAGCCCTCATATCAACATAGTTATACTGAAGGCAAGAGACACAAGCGTTGAGAGTAGCCAGAATAAATAGGAAGATTTGTTAATATAGTTTAGCATGGGGGAGTTGGTGGAATAAATTTAAATGGTGTACCTAGGTTTGGAATCACTGTGGGATTTGCCAGCCTTCAAATTCAGCATACACAGTGTAGAAGGTGTTAAAGTACAATTCGAAGAAAAGGATGATTACACTTAGGAGAGGAAAAGGGTAAGTGGGGCATAATGAATCACAGACTAAGCAGGGGTGTATGGTTACAAAGCCAGGCTAACCCGATAGACTTTTTGATTAGCAAATGCCTTATCATGATGAAGAGTATGTGCTAGGTCCTCTTTGTCTGTACTTCAGATAAACAAAAATATCTGGTCTGGTATTATATAGGAAAATAATAGCTAAATTGGAATAGAATTGCTTTGATAAGAGGTTGTGAGGAGGATATAGAGTTGACTCTGGAGGATTATCCATATACATGTAATGTTAAAAAGGAAAGTGAAAGGCTGGGGAGAGGTTACTGCTGGAGCTTCAGAAGCGTATGTCTTTACAGTGATCACGTTTAATGCTTTTATTAGTGACATTTGCTTAAATATCAGCAAACTTTGCCTGCCAATTCCTAAAGACGTGCTTAATGTTTTTAAAAATACCAGTGGCTTCAGCAAGACCGGAAGGTTTACCTGGAACCCTGAGGGGAAAAAGGAGAAGGTTAGGAGGGGAGAAGGCTAAATGATGAGGCAAGAAGGTAGAGAGAAAAAACAGGTATGCCATAATGAGTCATGTTTTATGAAAAGACAGTAATCAGTATAATAATAAAGCAGAGATTGAGACTAGAGCACTTATTTCTCTCATTTGCTTCACTACTGGGAGGTTTCTAAACATAGTTGTTGTACCCATTTGCCTGCGTTGGAGTACTCAGAAGAGTAGTCTCCATCTACCCACATACTTAACTCCTTAACTCCAGCCCTATTTGATAGGTGGTTAGATTATATTTGATGACTTGAAATTACAGCTTCAGAAAGCAATGTATAATTTCTTGCATTCCAAAATGTCTAGTAACCTGATGGAAAGACTGCCTTGCAGAGTGAAAGACCTGAGTTCATACAGTTATGCTGAGTTCAGCTTTCCCATTTTCTAGGCAAATGACTTATTTGTTAGGCTAATGTGCCAATATGCAGCTACTACTGCTCCCAATCTGTACTGTCCTCATTTTTTAAGGGAAAACCTTGTGTTCTGGTGGTTGACTTACTTTTTAAGAAATCTGGCTGATTATCCTGGGCATGGAGTAAAGGCTAGATCGAGTGGGGAGAAGTGGCTGCTTAACTCCAAGGCTTTGATGGCAGCTCTAAAAGTGCCTTTTGAGTTTATTTTCAGCCTGTTAGCATGATGGCTCTTACCTTGCTCCATGGACCACAAGCAGCTCCTGCCTGACAGTCTTTGAGGGACTCTGTGCCTCCTCCTGCCCAAATAATGCGGGGTGAAATGAGGATACTGATACCTTTTGATACTCATGCACCTGGGCTGTTGATCATACATGAGGATATCAGATGGGATAGCATTGCCCTCTCTGAGATCACAGTGTCACAATCTGCTCCAAGTAATCCCTCTCTCGCTCAATAGAGCTGTGCGACATACAGGATGAGATGGCTGACCTGCAGCTTGTTTCCACTGACTGCAACAGGCACCAGGGGAAGCTGGAGATTAAGACTGCATGTCTGGATACCTGACCTCACAGTTCCTGGGTTTTCATAAGGCTGAAATTTGGAAGGGGAGGTGGGGATAAATGCACATTCTGAATATCTGTAAGATAGCACTGGCTACCTTAACTATGTTTTTGTGAGACTTAAATGCTGACAACTGATAGTGGTATTTCCATTTGGTATTAAGGAAAGCACTCAAGGCCACTAAGCAAAAATCTTCTCTGACAATCTCCATTAAGAGCAAATTTGTTTCCAATGTATGCAAATATTGAATTTCCCCAGAATTTTCACAAAATTAGAAACCTACAGTCCCTTTTCTCAGATGTTTTCTTTGTTGTCTAACAATAGCAATAATTAACTGCAAACTAGTCACAGTGAGAAACAGAACCATGAATATTAACTTGGCAGGCTTATTTTTACAATGTCTGCTTGAAAAGCAACCTGTACCATTTCAATATTTCCCATCTCTTATATGAATAGTAATCAAAGAATTTTCTTTATAATGGCAGACCTGAAATACAGCAAACAAAATGGTTTATGCTTGGAACAACGAACAAGTGATACAAGGGTTGGAGACCTGCGGTCGGGTGGTTCCTTCTCAGATGTGGAAGCTGGCCAAATTTCCCCAGTGGCCTGGCCTTTCTGCCATGGTTCCACATCAGCAACTGAGCCCAACAAGTGTCAGGACGAATTCAAATAGCAGAATTGATTGCTGGGAATGATTTATGCCTGTCTGCCTCTCCTCGGGTGGGGAAGGCTTGTTTAAATTTGGCCCTGCCATTTTGAGCTGGCTTCAGACATTTCTCAATTTATTGGAAGTCACTGCTTTTCACATGCGGTTCTTTTCACCAATAACTTTATGCTATGACATTTTACTTTACTAACTTGTAAAGCCAGCTTACCATGAAAGTTTAAAGGAACCTGGTTTTCTTAAAGAATATATCAGCAGTAACAGGAAAGCTACACTCAAGTTCTACATAATGTGGATTTTGAAACAAGAACGTATTTGACTTTAAATTTAAGGGGGAAAATACACTTTTCTTCAATTGAGCCATTTTAAAACATAACCTTTTCAACAAATAAGCCAAGAAGAAACCTTTGAATTCAGGTACATCTCAGCTGTAAAAACACATACGACTTGGTTGAAATTTGCACTTCACTAGAGCATATTGATCCTATGCTTCTGCTCCCTGCATGCCTCCTATATAAAGAACAAACAAAAATGTTACAAGCTGTGATGTTGCAGCATCACATTTTGGTTTCTGTGAGAATAGACTAGGCTAGACTAGAACAGAATACAGCTGGAAGAGACCAAACCCAAGAAGATAAAGGAAGTCAAAGAAGCAAGTGAAAGATAACGGAGGGAAGCCAAAGGGGCAAGTGGAATAAAACAGGGGAAGGAAGCGGTGAAGGAAGGCGGAGATATGGAGGGAGGAAAGAGAGAGAGACTCTAGAAGAAAGAGTAGAGTTGGAAACACTGGGACAGAAATAGCAGCTGTAATTGATTTTCAGCCAGAAAGGAGCTGCAGCTCTTACCACTGAAGGCATGTACACAGGCATGCACACATGTGCTGTAGAAATAAGTCAGAATTAAAATGGTACTGATATTCACATCTCTCACCATTTTTCCCCCTAAGAAGGAATGTGGCAATTAAACTTTAGAAAGAAACAACTTAAAACATTTCTGTGCCAGTGCAGTAAGCCATCATTCAGTAGAAAAATGAAGTAATCTCACATGAATAAATAGTCTTTAAAAGAGGATTGGATTAGGAGAGAGAGAACAAAAGGGAAGAAACAGTCATAAATATGTGTCATCAAATCCCTTTTCAATGCCTCTACATGTAGGTTTATTTGTCTTCATTGTAACTAAAAGCTTACAGCTCTTCTCTTGATGTTCAAATAAAAATTGTCGCTAAGCTTTCCTAAAAGCTACTGGGAACTTTCTGGTACCAGAGCATCTAATGAACTTTTGAATGGCGGGAAAAGTCCCATCATTTACTTCATATTAGGAAATGGGTGGTTCCTCTGAATTAATTTCTTCTTTGAAAAAGAGATCAAGGAAGTTGCCATGCTCCAGAGATAGGGTGAAGATAAACCTAATTGTAATCTGTTGTTTTTCAGCCTGTATGTCTGAAAAAATCCAAATACATGTGAGCTTGTCAAAAGTATTTTTTAAATATTTAGTCCTGTAAAACATTGGAAGGAATTTTTGAAAGTACTATTATGCCAAAACAAATTGCGAATATGATGCTTCTGGAGTAAAGCCATGGAAATCACTGAAGAACAACAGTGTCAAATGAGTGTCAAGGCAGCATGAGAGAAGAAGGGAAAAATAATGAAAGAGACCCTCCAAGTTGTATTTCCAAAAAGGAGAAGCCTTTTCTATTCCTTCAAGATGAAAACTAAAACAGATGCACAGTAAAAAATGCATATTAAAGTAGAGCTAGTGTGTTGTACGCTCATTAAAAAAGCCAGTGCAGGTGCATTTAGGAATCACTCTAACCATAGCACTTCGTGTGGGTGCCACCCCAGCAGGACATCGGGGTGTGCTGGATGTGTGGCAGAACCTGGGAACTGGCCAGGGTATCAGCCAAGCTGGGACCTGGCTCAGTGCTCTGATGTTGGGTTTCATCACACTACAGTTTTGCAGTGTGAAATGCTGGCACGTGGAGCACCCTTCTGGCCAGGGCACAACTCCACTTACCAGATAGGCTGGAGGCAATGAGCTGTTGGCTGCTCTCCTCTGCAGCTTTGTAGGAGCCAATCCTGTGTCCTGGTGCGTGCTGGTGGACATGCTGGCAGAAAGGGGCTCCCTTGCTGGGTTGAGGATCGCTGTGGCACAGTGGAAGCAGGGTCCTGGTGCTGGCAGTGCAGTCGGGAGCAGGGCAGTGAGACCCAGACAGCTGCCTGCACTACTACAGCCATCTGTCCTGCTCCTGCACAGCTGGAGTGGCTGGGAGTTAGTCCTCCATGCTGGGAGACCTCTAGCTCTTGCTGTGCTACCTTAAACTTAAAAAAATAGAGTCTGCCTTGTGCTTAACTACATGCCTTAAATGGGGAATTTTAATAATGTGCCAGCAGCAGCAGTTTGGAGTATCTTACTGAGGAAAAGGTCACTGTGCCCATAAGTTATCCTAGCATTTGATCAGTAGACTCTTTTCCAAGACTTTAAGTCTCATTATTCACTGCTTATAAAGTCACTTGAGATATAAAAAGTCTTTTTATAGTAATGAAAGAACTCCCACAATTAGCCAGAAGGCAGCCATCTATCTTTTTAAACTCCTCAGTTCAGAGGAGACCAGGAGTTTTAGTCGTCTGTATGTGGATGAATTGTTATGACAGTGATAAGTGTAACATTCATGTGGGATGCCAGCCGTGGCTGAGTTCATGGAAGGGTGGGGGATTTTTTTAGAAGTGAAAGAGAAATTCTTCTGTTAGTGAAACCTAGAATATAATTCCCTGAAAAGGAAAAAAGTGACTACACATTGTTTACAGAGTCCTGAAATGTGCCATTCAGCCTCTTCCATTATTCTTTGGGAACTGCACATGTTTAAAGAATGTTGTTAATTTGATCTCTGAAAAATTTAATGGCAAATATCTTTTGAAGAGCCTCTTCCCTGAGAAAAATACCTACCCTGTAAGATAAACTGGAGAGTTAGCTTGTGATAGAGCAGGGACACCATGAAGTTTGCAGGAGAATACAGCATTCAGTGTAAGGGCTTAGAGATAAAAAGTGTTTGTTCTGAGCACACACATTGACCTTTGATTTCCCCACCATAAAAGAGTTGCTGTATGTGGTAGATCTCTTGAGAGATTTATTTATTGTCCTATACATAAATAGAAAAAGTTTGCAATTATTAATGTAATAAATGATGGTCTAATTATATCCAGAAGTAACACAACGTATTTTATGCATGCCACAACTAGTTTGATCTTTATTGCCCTCAGGCAGAATCTTAATATCATCAGAAAAACTGTTTGTCAATATTAAAAGCAATTTGCATAGTAAATACACCCCAGCCTTGCAGCATTACCATCTGGGTTAGCTGAGCATTCGTGTTAGTACCAGGAGGTGCTGGTAAAGGCAGACCTCACGGGGGTTCAGATTCTCCAGCTGTCACCGTGGAAGGATGACAAGTGCCAGTGTTCCCAACCTGAGGGTAGGGGACAGGTTCAGTGAGAGAGCAGTGGGAGGTCTTTGTGGAGAAGAGATCAGGAGAGGAAAGATGGAAGGCACTGAGATCAGCAAGCATGAGAGTAAGAAGAGTCCTAGGGAGTAGAGTCCACACTGAGAGAAGGTGAGAAGCGTGAGAAAAGCTGGCAGCCTAAGAGAGAGACCAGAGGTAGCAAAGCAAGGGAAAGGAGAATGAGTCTTGGAATACTAGCTGGAAGAGGATGTGAGAAAAATGGCTGTTGCAACTAGTCACTGTTGGGCAGATTGCTGGAGTCAGAAAAGGATAACAGCAGCTGATCACAAATGCATATGTACCTGCTCTTGTCTCTGGGAATCTCACTCTGAAACTAATACAGTGATTCTTAAATTTAGTTTGGTGTTTTGATTTTACTCACAAACCAAGAAAATTGCAGATAACACAAACCAAGAGAACATAGAGAGATAATAGTACATTCTCTCTTCCAAAACTCAAGTGAATGTTTTCTGAGCTGTTGCTGTGCTTTCTGAACTGTGCTTTCTGAGCTGTTCTGATGTTGTTGGACATCAGCATTAAAGGACTTGAAAGGATCTTTGTGAGATGTGCACTGCTCTAACACACAGCTGTGAGGTGGAGAGCCTATTCTCCAGTTACACAGACTGCCAAGCCCCATGTTGTGAAGTGCAGAAATTGTTTGCATTTTGGCCACAAATTAAACCTGCTAATTCAGTAGCGATTTTAAACTTGGAGCAGGCATTACTGTCCTGAAGATGTGAACTGTATAATCTAAGTGGTTTTTTTAAGAGATGTCCCAAGGTGAGGGCCCAAATCCACAGAGCCTTTAAGCATGGAAATGTCCATACACTGTTGGAGGAGACTGAAATGCTCACAGGCATTTATGGTGAATGATCGTTGTGCCTAACTCAGCCAGCTGGAAGCAGCCTTGCATGTAAAACACCATCCATTTCCTGTACTCAGTACCATAAATGCAATTAGGCAGTCAATAAATTTTTATTTAAAACCCCAAAACTCCTCTTAAAGTTCAGAGGGATCTTCAGTGATTGTTTTGCTTACAGTGGACTTGATTTTTCTTTCAAAACATGGAGCACAATTCTGCACACAGAATTTTGGGAGACACTTCCTCTAGCAGAGGTTTTTAGTTCAAGATGACTAAGTCAAGAAGGCAAAATTGTGGAGAAAAAAGATATCAAATGAGTTTCTATTTGTTGGAGAACTGAAGTTGCACAAGCTCATCCATATGAGTTTCCTTGTTCACTAGTTTGCTGTAGTTAACTGCAGTTGTGATGAGAACTATTTGTCTGTTCCCTGTACAAGCTGCACGTTCAGCAGCTTGTGTAGGTTTTAGAAGGTATGACAAGATTTTGCTGTCACTGTAGCAAAGTTTCAAGCTGGAACAAGCATTGCTTAACTCATCTGGCTAAGGAAGAAGAAATGTCATTAACCAGCATAAAAAAAGTTGTCCCTTTACTGAACTTGCGTGAACCCTGACTGAGATAGTGCTTTTGTATAATGGCTGAATTTGCTATCTCTCAGATTAATTTGCTGAAGAAATGCAGTTTAGTACTTAACTGTAACCTAAAAGGTCAGTGTGTCAAATGCCCTTTCAGTAGATAAGGTACATTTGTGTTAGCAGAAGACTTGCAGTGTTATCTTTGGCATGTGTGTCACTAGTAGTTCACATGTGCTGTGTCACCGGTCCTGCCCAGGGAGCCTCACAGCTGTTGCTCCTCAGCAGTGGAAGTTTTCTAGAGCCAAAAGCTGTAAGTATGGGAGGAAGGTCGTGTGGTTTTGTTCTTTTTTTTCTGTTGCCTGCAGTTAGGGAGGGCTCAAATTCCTGTCCTAAAGAAGGACTGGTCAAACTTAGGGACAGTGTTCAATCTTTCTGCCAGTCTGCTGTCCAAGGATGCACCAAGGGTGTGGTAGCCTGAGTGTATTTAGGGTGAGAGATTTAAGGTGAAGAGACTGCTGTGATGAAAGTAGATTTAGCACCTGTCAGGTCAGGGGCATCTTCTGTATCAGTGTTGAAATCCCCTAGGACAGTGAGCCTTGTGTGAACTCCATCATCACGTCAGACAGCATCTCTGTCATTTTGCTATGAAAGCCTTATGTCTGGACATCTCTGCTCTTGCACAACACTCCTGTTATTCTTCTCTTTGCCTCTACTGAATAAATGAAGCATCTGAAAGGATTTTACTTCAGCAGAATTAAATTTCAACCTGCATATGCCAGGTATTTGCTGAGGATAGGAGGTTTACCTCATGGGCTGCTAATGCAACACCTTTTGTGATGGTTGCATTCACATGACTATTCATATTTCTTCCTTTTTTCCTTTTTTTAATTTTCTCTTAATATGGAAAAAGTAAAGGCAACAGGAAACATATAAACTTTTCTGGCCCTTTTGGTTCAAAAATTCTGGCCTGTATTAAATTATCAAGAGCAGAAAAGTGTTAGAAGACAGACAAGGCAGTTTAAGTTCTCAGTCACAGGCACTTAAATCCTGGAAGCAGTCTTCATCAAAGGACTGATTTTTTTTTCATCTTTTCTTCAGAACTCATGAGGATAACCTAACAACCTGTTGTCTACATTTGTTATTGTCAATGTTTTGTTATTTAGTCCTGTCCTTCCTTCTCTTCTGTCCACCTCTATGTGAGTGGGAATAAGCATATGTACAGTGATGCTGGCATTTGGAAGTGGCAGTTCGCCAAAGTCAGTCGATGTTTGCATGAAAGACAAAGCCCATTTCCTTGTTTATTTTCTGATGCTGATGAAGTTTTGCATGTGGCTGGATTTAGAGCAAGAATCCAAAGGGGATGGTCGTGATCCAGGCAGTGGTCACGAGTCACTCTGGGGAAGATGTTGTCAAGTGGCCCAGACTTTGCAGTGTGTCCAATAGCAGGGCGGGGCAGGAGGAGGGAATGTGAGGGGGTGGGGGAAAGTGTCCATTAAACAGAAGCTTAATCAAACAGGGCAGGAGAATGGTTTACTTGAGAAAAGATATATTCTTTACTTAACATTCACAACTTGCTTGTGGATTAATTAGCCCATCTGCTACAACAAATGTATTCCCATGTCTTTGTGTTGACTGTTAAAAGTGACTGATTTGTCTATCCACTTAAAATAGTACCCTGGATTCCACTGAAAGTAACCTTTCCTAGACAAGGAATTTATTTAATCATCCACTAAGAACCTGTAAATGGCTTGCTGTAAATAAGTGCTCAGCTGTCTATGGCTCCCAGGGTAACTATATGTGAGTGTTAAGTTGGGGGATAATGCAGGAGGCTGAAAATCCTTAAAGAAGCTGCATGAAGAGAGCTTCCAACCCCATCTGCATCTGCACTACTGGCTTTAGGTTTTTAAAAAAACTCTCCTCAGCCCCAAATGGGCAGGACAGCTGCCAGCACACAGTAATTCAGCTATAGATTTTCTTCTGAGAAAGGCTGCATTCATAAATTATGTGACCTTTATGCAGATCGAGAAAGTGTGTTGATGAACTTCAAGTGAGAATTTAAACAAGTATATGGTCCAGTGTGCTTGTATTTCAGAGGAAACCAACATAAAGGATGGAATGTTTTCAAGGTCTTCAAATTAAGTAGGCGTTTAAATGAAAATAGAGGTCAACCATAGGTTCCCAGGATAAATGAAAATGTGTATCTTTTGTGATTTTTTCACATTCATGTGATTTTAAAATATTACTATTCTTTAGAAATAAAATTTGCATGTAAATGGCATTGTTGTGAATTTATGTCTGTTTCCGTAGAGTAAGTGATAAGTACTGACTGATGTAAATAAACAGAGCTTCTGGTTTAAAAAAAAAAAATCTAATTATGTAATTTTGTATTTTGTATCTTTTTGATTTGGTGATGTGAATCTGTGACAAAATGGTCAGCTTGAGCCAAAAATCCATGTGGTTCAGCTGGGATACAGAAGCATTGTGTGCTTTATACTCGAGTAGGGGAAAAATTGAAACAGTGCTATGTGGTATTTATTCCCAAGCATTGACTTCTAGGAGAAACACCATATAGTTATCTGAAGCTTTAAAAGTATCAAAAGGGGTTTGGGAGTTAAGAAAGTAATTTTTCTTTTCTTAGGGCATTAGGAATGAGAGTTCCTCAGAGAGTCTGTAGGACACTCTTGTTAGAAAAACTGAAGAAACTGAAAAATTGTGTCCTTGGTAGGACCTGAGGTAGAAACAAGAATGAAGCAGAGACTAGAACTGAAGAGGGACTAGAAGACCCAGGCTTGAAGCTTTATCTCTAATTGCCTGTTAGACGGGGCTTATTCTGACCACCCTAGTGACATAACTTGTCTTATTGTAAAGTGTTTGCAGAAACACTCTCCTTGGGTAAATTTCTTTGGTTTTCTTATAACGTAACTTGTTCTTTGACTGCTCTGGCTCTTCCTCTTAGATATGACTGATACTTTTCCATGTAACTTAGATTGATGTAACCCAAGGTTATAATGTAATGGATGATAAGCAATAAAATTATAACATTAATAAAATTATAACATTAAATCTTAATATTTTCAGTCATCAGAGAAACCTTGAATTTAGGTGACCAAGCTAGTTGCTGTTCGTATTACCTGTCACTGTCTAGGCTGCAGCAGTATGGAACTTCTGAGTATCTCAGGCATACAGCACAGGGAATTTTGAGCTTTTTTGTGTATAGAAATCTGTTATGTGGTCTGTACCATTTTTGGGGAGGGTTCAGTCTTATTTCATTAAGCAATGTTATGACTCATTGTCTATACAACAAAGTTTATTTGGAGATGAACTTTCAGTAGAATCCTAGTTCTGATTTACTGCCAGCGTAGAAATTTTCCTAGGTATATAAATCTTAATCAGGTTTTGGTACCTTCAGATATTCACAATTCTTACTAGAAAACCCTGCCTTTCTACCCCAGCACAGGATCACCTCATTTCCACAGTGGCTCACAACAGTTAGGTCCTGTACAGCAGTCAACAGTGATTTCATTGCTCTGGACACAGTGTAATAGTATTTTCTCTGCACAACCCTGTGTCCAAGGGCTTAGCTATTCACTGTCATTAACAAATTGGCCTTCACATTTTGTAGTGGGCTGATACTTGGAAATCTTGCCCTAAACACCTGAATTCATACAAATTTAGCATAATCCATCCTTGCAGTTACACGGCCTCATCTAGACTGGGAAGTTTATTATTTTCCTGTTCATAGCAAATTATTTATTCAGTTAGTTTGTTTTAGATTTCTCTTTCCTTAAAAAAGCAGCAGCTGATTACATCAGTCAGTTCTTACTATCTTTGGTCTTAATGGTTGTATAATAGCCACAGCAGATAAGTGACAAAACATTGAAAATTGACCTTGTTTCTTTTTAGACATCAGAGACATGTTTATTGACATCTGCATTATTAACAATGCTATGCCTGAAATCCTTAAAACATTTGCATGCCACAGAAAATGATGAAATTCAAGATTAAAGACACCCCTCCTTTTTCATTTGTATTTTATGAGATGAATAAAATAGCATGAGATAAATAATTTTACATTACTTTCTAAATATTGCAGTTTCTTTGCTGTGTTTGGATTCCATTAGATGGGACAATTATGGAAGGGTTCTAACCATTTCTAATTTTTTGCAAAGATGAAAGAATTTATTTCTCCTCCCAGCTGTATCTTCCCTCTTGCATGCATACCAAAATATAGTCCAGTCAATGTCATCAGGTGGCTTGACGTACTACACAAGTATTTCATCCCCCTATGTTTTACATCCATATTTTTATGCTGCCTTTTCTCTAACCTTTGCTATATTTTCTTTTTTTTGTCTAGGTCAATGGGAAGGACCTCTCCAAGGCCACTCATGAAGAAGCAGTGGAAGCTTTTCGCAATGCCAAGGAGCCAATTGTAGTTCAGGTTTTACGACGAGCCCCAGTTAGCAAAGCTCATAGTAGCTCTCAGGATGTTCACCTTACGGATGCCAGCACTCAGACTGACATCACTTTTGAGCACATTATGGCTCTGGCCAAACTAAGGCCTTCCACACCACCAGTTCCTGATATCTGCCCTTTTTTACTTTCAGACAGGTATGGTTTATGTTCTTCTGCATTTTACCTGTGGGACTGAGGCATTGCAGTGGTAGTTTGTAGCCTTCTTTTGAAAAAGTGTCAGGAACACTTTAAATAAATTACAAATGTCTTTGATAACCACTGTCCCTTTCAGGCTTCAGTGACAGCTTTCCCAAACTCTGCTTGTGGATTAGAGCTACAGAAAGAAATCTTGGCCATGTTTGCTTTTTTATGTTCATGTGTTTGTTCATCCTAAGCTAAGCCCTGGTTAAGAAGAAAAACTCTTCTGGCTTCCAGAGTACCAACAAGGTTTCAAACCTAGAAAGAGCTTGTCTTGTTGTTTTCTGTTCTTCTAAATTTCTTACAAAAAATCAAGGAAACAAATCATTTAATATGAAGGTCCCCTTATCAAAACCAAAACGATTCCAAAAATATAGAGATCAAAAACTACAGTTTCACCTGTCATATGGCAAATTATATGAATTAAATTATCCATCAGTTCAAATCTTTGGAACTGAATTGGATGCAATCACCAGCAGGTAGAACTTATACATAATTAGGGTGTAGGGTTCTTCCTCTTTTGACTCCACTGCCTGAGTAACATCATGTAGTGGGTGACCCTAGATTATCCTACAGACGCTCTGTCTGTAGCCAGCAGAACTGTGATAGCCCTGACTTGCTATCATGTTGTGCATCTGTGCAGAATTGATGCTAATGGAGAATATATAACTTTTGACTTTGATGTAGGTCCAGTTTTAGAAATCGTAGGCAAAATGGATTAAGCTTACTGCCAACTGCTGCACAGCAAGGAACATTATATGCGTATTTTTGAGTTGTTACTGGATATTACCAAACTGCAGGCAACAGTGATTGAAGTTCCCATGCCCTCAGCATGGAGAAGAGTTTTCTACCTCTGCTAAGATAGAGCCACACTGAGTGTTGCATGGTTGGGATCCAGCCTTGGGTCTAAAGCTGTTGTAAAGACCTCATTCTTTGTGTACTAAGCCCATTTAACAGTGCAGTTTCCCGACATTTGTAAGTGTGCGGTTGCTCAAGTGCACTTCACCACCCTGTTACCACTTTAACAGAAGAGAATAATGCAAGTTGTTTTATGTGAATTCTTGAACAGTTTGTGAGCCTGTTGTGTGTTGTAGACCATGGATGTTACAAGACTATGACCAGAACTGGAGTTAAGTACCTTTATGAGTGTAAGGAATCCCAAATTGTCACAATTAAACAGTTTGGCCCAAACTAGACCCTTTTAAGAAATCACCCTGTGTCAAAACTGACAAAAAATGAACCCAGAAAAATGAACTCAGCCAGAACTTGAGCTTTTGAAAAGAAAACAGCCCGTGCTGCTTCTTGGTAGAGTTCCTTTCAGGCTGTCACGCCATTCAGAGTGGCAGTCCTGAGATAACTGCAAAGAAATGTGGGGTTTTATCACATTTTAATTTAAAAAAATCCCTATTGCCTCATCTACTGTTGTTGTACTGCTTTGTTCCACATAGCTGCCATTCTCTTCACCCGGTGGAGCATGAATTTTATGAAGGTAATGAATATCTTTCCAGCCTGCCTGCTGATGCAGATAGAGCAGAGGACTTTGAGTATGAGGTAAGATCACTGGCACACTTCAGCTTCTTTTTCTGTTATTACAGATATGGCATTTACACAGCTGATAGCAGGCTTCTCTCAGAAAAAGAAGAGTGGGAATACTTCTTAAAAAGTCGGCACCAGAGACTATTTTATCTTATACCTGTGTAATGTCACAGGATATACTGGGGTTAGGCTGAACATGTGAAATATAAAAGCAGAATTCTGCAGTGGGTGACTACATACAAGTCTAGGAGGCTTATTAAATATGTTCCCTCTTTGTGCAGTGAAGAATTAAAAATGGTCACTGGAATTTTGATTGCTTTCCTCCTGCCTCTTAACTTTAAGAATCAATTGGCCTTAGATCTTATGCCTTAGAGATCAGTCTTTCAGATACTTGGATGTGTACTTGAGTACATGATCATGCTTCAAATTGGAAAATTAATATAATTTCTATTACTTGCTCTTTGATATTTGACATTGTAAGTATTGCATTTATAAGAAATTGTGCTCACTACCACAAACCTCCCTTTGCTGTTGTTGTATTGCACTCTCCAGTGACAAGGGTGGATGTGTTTCTGAGTCACTAGAAAATCATTATATTAGGCTTCCTAAAATGGTAACATCATTAGTGATGTTGCTCTTCATTAGATTTTCATTTCAATATCTAAATAGTCTGCTTGTCAGTCAGTCATTAGCTTTTCATGTTTTCCACTATCATCCAGTAACAAAATATTTATAGGGACAAGCATAAGAAACAGATGGTTCTTTTTATTATTACACAGTGCTGAGTCTTTGCATAGGTTCAAGTTACTGTATTTTAAATAGGAGTGGTTATAAATAATTAAATATCTTTAATACAAGATTAAAAACATCCTATCCTTCTGTTTGCTCTACCTTAAGAAACCTTTTTCAAGGTTTCATATAACTGGATGACATTTGGAAATTAAATGAATGGTGAAAGCTTTGGCAAATATGCAGTGAGTTCACTTTTATTGGTTTTAGCAGCTAAGATGCTCAATTGCAAGTTCAGCCCATTGTTCTTCTAGCAGCCTGAGGAATCTGAAGTTCTTCCCCCAGGAAGCAGAAAAATCAAATAACATCTACTTAGTGAATCTCATCAGAACAAGCAAACTTATATTTGAACTCCTCAAAAAGTCATTGCTAGGGATTTGCTATTTCTTCCCAGTTGGGTTTTATTGTGGTATCTTGCAGCATAAGAGTCTCAGAGTTTAAGTTCTATTTTGAGTCCCCATGTGTAATGTAATATTAAATTTCTCTGTCAAGTGTGTTTTGTCATGCTACTTGTTTCTTAAATGTAATAGAAACTATTTTTTCTGGTTATATTTAAATATAAATTAGTACTTAAGCATCTAGAAACAACATTTTTAAAAATGGTTAAATAAAAATAATTTTCACCATTTAATCAGAATAAGAGTGACAATTTTTAAAGGCTCTACCTGGTGGAATCAAATCCTCTTTGTGGCCATTATTAATCCCTAATAATGGCTGGCATAAGCATTGTGACAACAGCAAATGTTTTGGCAGGCTCTCTGTTGCCTGTAATCTCTACTAATCACACCATCATAGTCATTAGTTTGCTGTCAGCTGTGATTCAGTTGCCCAAGGCAAATTCACTGAGCTATTGAAATAAAGTGTTTCAAGTGAAATTTAAATAGGAAAGGAAATGTCTAGACTCCTTTGAGAAGAATGCTTTCTACTAAATGTGAAAATTTTGTAGGAGAAACAAAAGAATCTCATAGCCTTTAATTAACAGAGCTCTAAACATGAGAGGCATTCCCCAAAATTTAAGCTCATATGGTAATATTATGGTTTAGGTTACTCACTGGTTGTTACCAATTAATAATACTCATTATTAAAGCTCCCATACCATAAGTAAGGAGCTGGAAAAACTGAGAGCGTTGTCCTTGGAGATATATATGTCCATCCCCCAAAAAATCTCAGAGTCAAAAGGAACTTCCTAGCTCCTGTTGCCAGTCCCAGAGAGAAGCAGCAGGACAGTGAGTGGAGCAGAGGCTATGGTCCAACACTGTCACACTCTACAATAGTACTGGCTTAGGTGTACCCCGCTGTGGCCACTCAGTTCCTGTACGGAAGGACTTGCCCTGATGTTTTCTGGCCCCTCAATTATGCCAGTTTTACTTACTGTGAAACAGTTGTGGCAAGTAATCCAATATGTTTTTTAAAATAGATTTTTAGAAGGGTTGTTTTTAACCTAGCCCAGCTGCCTGATCTAATTTCCTGCACAGCTGCACAAGTTGCTCTGCTGTGGCACTAGAATCAGGAAAGGGTAAAAATGCTAAGGACTTGGGAAGACAACTTCTCAAATCATCACTGTCCATCCACCATCTAAGGGTGAAAGCAGAAAGAAGAGGAGGTGCAGAAGCTCTGCTCATGCCACCCTGCGGTCTGCAGGCTGGATGGAAGAAGCGCAGGGTGTTCTCTGTCTCACACTATTTGATTTCTCGTGTGTTTAGGGGAAAGAGGTTTATCGTTATTCCTGTGCTGTATGTAGAAGGAGGACTGTATTAGTGGTCCTTGATTTTGTCTTTGTTTTTTCCTTCGTAACAACTTTCTGGTGTGAACTTTAGCTAATCGCACACAGCAAAAAACCTGTCCGGTGTCAGGAGTGTGGTTCAGTTTCTAAAATGCATATTAGCATTCCCATTGTACTAAAAGGATGCAGATAAGCTGCTCGCAGGTCTCCATGGCAAACTCAATAATTTTTAAATGGATTAAAAGCTGAACCTGGAGATTTCAGAAAATAATTAAAACAAGATAGTGAGCCGAAAAAGAACTAGTGCAACACCTCATTATGTCTTAGAAATGGTCTGTAAATGAAGAATACATCAGTTCTGAGACACAAATGCAAAATACTCAGCCAAATTAGGAAATAAGGAAATAAGATGACTAGCAACTGAGATGCTGTAAACAAGAATGCTTTCCAAGAAAGGGAATATCCTGAAAAACTCTCATCAGTCTGGAACTTGCTTAGAAATACATGCGAGTGTTTAGCTACATGAGTTACCATCATAAGAAACCAACAGGAGGCTCACATACAATAACCTGTACTGGGATGTGAACTTGTACTTGCAGTGGTTTTGGTAGGATTAGACATTTACAAGACTCTTTTACTCCATTTGTAAGATAGAAAAGCCCCGTGGGTTCTGCTCAGGTTGTTGCCATGCAAGGAACTCAAGTATGAGCCAATTGTCTTGGAAGGATGAACTCCCAGGGAGGCTCATTAGGCTCCATACAGTACCATACTTTAAACAAATGTCTGGGAAGATGATGAATGATTGCTGATAGCCAACTTGAACATCCTTATGCTGCTGCTGCAAAAATTGCCCTAAAAGGAATCCGAATTGTTTGTAGATGTTGGGATGGGGGCAGAGTCAGCATCAGTCAGTATTGGCAAAAAGAGACTAAAAGATTTGCAATTCTGGCATAGCCAGATAATCATGACTTTTAAGAAGGAATTGACTGATTTGTAAATGCTCAGTTGGACTTGTAGTCAATATCACTGATAGAGAGCCAGAGATATCAGGACAAACCCACCCAGTCTGGCTGTAAGTGGTTATTGTGCTGCTGGAATTACATCATGTGATTTTAGAGCAAATGTCACACTTGCTGGTACTAATGAGGTGAAAGGACTAAAGCATCACAGCTTCTGTTTAATCTGATGTTAAAAGTGGCTCTAAAATTTGTTCTTGTAAGAAGAGTAGAGGATACTGGTGCTAGAAAGGAGCAAATAAGGTAATGGATGTACACTTATTCATTAACATTTCTGAACCTACTGTGCAGGAGACAGAAACATCATATACTTGGTTTGCAACATTAGCAGTAACACAGAAATTAAGGGGCCAGAGTCACTTAAATGGTGGAACAGTTGAAAAATAGGTAGAAGAAAAACCCCAAAAAATGTTGTGAAGACAACATTCCGGTCAACATTCTGTAAAGACAACATTTTCCGGTCAAAAGAAAGCATCACTGATGTCTGAATATGTCCTACATATTCAGTCGAAGGGGACTGCCTTTCAATGAGAGAGGCAGAAGGAAATAAGTTGTTACAAGCAGACACAAGCTGGTAGTGTTGTTTAGTCAACAGTTCCTTATCCAAGGGCAGAGACCTTCATATCATGCATGTACTGAAGTAGCTTCTGAGCAAAAGCAAAATGGGAAGTGATTGCTTTCTGCTGAGGGATTACAGCTTTTAAAAACTCATATATCTCAGATAGGAAAAGATTCTTATTTCCAGCTGAATGCTTCTTGCAAGCAGCAAAAGTAGATATCCTTGACAAGGAATAGCAGTGGGTTGAGGTAGCTATTGTTGTTGCATATATGAGGAAGACTAGGCTGAAGGTTTTTTTGAAGTTTTTTTTAAAGTTTTTTATCAGTTTTTTTTTTGGAGGGAGGTTGGATTTTAGCTGATATGGATGTCCGAAGGAGACCGGAATAATTGTCTAAAAGACTTTCCAGCTCTGGATGTTCTCATTTTTAGGCACAAGTGATTGTTTCAGTACAATGACACAGCTCTCAGGAGACTGGAAAACCACATCAACAGTCCACCATGCCAGGTGTAACATTTTCAGAGTGAAAAAGGGAGAATGGCAGCCATTGTGTGAGCCTGCCTGTGTCTGATGACTTGAGTTTTAATGTGTGGCAATGCCAGTGCTGACAGTTTGGGACAGTATGGAGACCAGACCTGGCAGAGGTTGCTAATGGTAGAGTTGACCCTATATGAAATTACGAGGTACTCTGATTTTCTTCACTTAAGGTCTTAGAAACCGCTGAGCTACTTTATTTTACTTTTTTGCTCATGAAGTTTGTGCATGTCACTAAATGAACAGACAAGCATATGAGTCATGTGCAGGTGAAATCTTTCTGTGGTCAGTTTTTTTGTGTCCAGGCAATGCAAGGATAAGAGTTCTTGCAGGAAACAGCAGACATGAAAGAGCATAGTATTTTGAGAAGGTACCATCTGAGATTTGTCCCTCTTGGAGCATGAGCTAGAAACTACACAGATGCTATTTGGATTCCTCTTATGTTCTAGAAAATAGGACTTCTGGAAATTAGAATATTCATATGCAAGTTGCTTTACTCTATCATCAGTACCTCCCCCTAAGCAGAGCAATCCATAGTGCTCGGGGGGTTGGTTAATATCTTTGGGCAAAAATTATTACTCTTAAGATTGTGTTCTGATTTGTAGACCCAAGGGGCAGATTTTTCCATCAAAATAAGGAAATAAATGTGTGTTTATGCATGTTGAATGGAAGTGCTAATTTATGGTTATGCACAGCTGTTCATATAAATGTTTTGATAAGTATTTGCATTCATAAATCTGTTAACTGTAAGTTTAGATTAGTCCCTCAAGTTTACCACTGGCCTGATCCAAACCTGCTGAAATTGCTAAGGTTTCCTATTGACCCGAACATTTCTGGATCAGATGCTGTCGGCTGTTTTCACAAACAACTAAAAATGAGCCATGAAGAGAGATAAGCTAGAAACCTTTTGGAGTTGGCTATCAGTAAGGCTTTGTGTAGACCTCTTTTCACTGGACACTTAAAAGTTTCATAGGGGGAAATTTTATCTTGTTCTCTTTGTTTCCCTTATTGTATCTGACCATTGCATGAGATGCAATGCTGCAGTAACACATTGGTTCACTCTTCCGGTAACACTCATCCCATTCTGATGAGGCAAGGCATTTCAAGAGCAAATTCAAATTTACCATTTCTGTGTCATTACACTTTTGAAGTGATTGATTTTACTGGTATTTTTTCCTTAGAACTAAAGAAGGAGTAATTTTGTTCAGATTAGCAGTCTGAGTGAGACTGCTTATGTGAATAAAGTTACTTTAACACCGATAAGTATTTATGGGTTGACATCCTCATGGGCCACTAAAGTGTGGTCTCCAGTGACATTCTGAACAGCCCACCACTGCAGTAATAGGCCAAGAGAGACCTGCCTGCCTGGTGAATTCCAACTTAAGGCCTTTTCAACACGTGGATTATTTAACCAGTAAACCAAACAGATCTGTCTATCTTGTAAATACATATTTAGGGCCTTTTTAACATGAGTATTACTGAGCTCATAGCCTGTAACAGCACCCTCCAGAGCTGTGATAGCCTGCAAAGACCCATCTGTGAGCATTACAGGAGCTTGTCGCCATGCAATTAAAGCTCCTCCTCAATTGCTAGCACCTGAACAAACAGCTTTTACGGAAACAGCTTCTGTGCACACACTGCCAGCACTGCTGATTGCTGCAGTCAGGCTCTTTTGTTTTGTTATCTGATGAGTTTCTGTACAATGAAGCTAAACCAGAAGATGGATGTGAAACCACTAAAATGGAAAATATTTCTTAGATAAGAGTTTTCTAGAAATCCCTTACATGTAGCATAGAAATTCTCTGCAAAGCTACTAAATCATGTTTTCTATTCAGTAGTATAAAGGGGTGAGAGAGACAGAGAGAGAAACCTTGTTTTGGTAGGTATCCCTCAAACCAAGTTCCAGCCATGTTCAGGAAGGATGACAGTGATGTGGAAGGGAAAAACCACTTTAATACCTCTGTGACTTGCTATAAGGTTGTGCTTGTTTTCTGCACAACCTACTGTGATTGGAGTCTTTTTTATCTCCCTGAACGTCTTCAAACTTGGGATGAATCAAATAAATAGCCTTTAGCAAATAACTGGCAGTTTTTGAATTTAGCAACCACCAGACATAAGTTGAAAGGGAAGGCTTCAAGAAAAAAGGATCCTAATAGAGATGTGGGTGTTGTAGTTTAGAAGAGCTGAAATGGTGGACAAGGTTGTGTCTTTCCAATGTCATCTGACCTGATTGGTATGGTAAGAGGAATGGGAATAGGCTTGCTGTGGTGTAGATTTTCAGTGGAAAAGCAGATACTGCTCACCACATGCCATACCTTATACAGCTGGTCTTGTGGTGGAGGGGCTGATCTGACAGCTCAGAGTAGGCTTAGATAAGCTGGGATTTCATCTTAGAATCATAGAATGGTTTGGGTTGGAAGGGACCTTAAAGATCATCTGTTTCCAACTGCCCTGCCATGGGCCGTTCATTAGACCAGGTTGCTCAAAGCCTCATCCAGCATGGCCCTGAACCCTTCCAGGAAGGGAGCATCCCCAACTTCTCTGGGTGCCTCGCCACCCACACAGTAAATAATTTCTTCCTGATATGTAATCTAAACATGCCGTCTTTCATTTTAAAGCCATTACTTCTTGTCCTATCACAACATGCCCTTGTAAAAAATCCCTCTCCAGGTCTCTTGTTGCCCCCCTCTACATGCTGGAAGGCTGCTCTGAGGTCTCCCTGGAGCTTTCTCTTTTCCAGGGTGAACAACATCAACTCTCTTAGCCTGTTGTTATAGGAGTGAGACTTTGTGCATTATGGTTTTTTTCTGACCATCAGTTCGTAATCTGCCTAGCGGTTATGGCTGAATTGTGGATGCCCCATGGTATAGAGACATTTACTGACACCCTCATTGTGATTTTTTTGTGGCAATTCTTATTACTATACAGTGTCTGCTGATAAGTATCATGAAGGAAGTGAACAGGTATGTGTGTGCCTGTAATCTGTGGTCTTGGTTGCTTAAGAGAGTTTTGGAGTGATTAGGATTTTTTCTTCCATTCCTGCCTGTTGTATCATACAAATCCAGAGGAAAAAAATGGACTGTATTTTAAAAGTATTAATTGAAAAGCTTATGAGGAAAACTCCTGGATGAGTAAATAGATTATAAGAGTTGTTTCAGCTGGACCCAAGAAAGCACTACAGTGATTGGGGCTTTTAAAACCCTTCCTTATGATATTTTTCTTTTAACTCAAAAGGAGTTCTGAGCTGCTAACACTTGGCCTGTGATCCAGCTGACTGTGGCTGTTGACTAAAATGGAAGACGTTAGAGTTAAAAGGGAAAAGTGGCACTGGAATATTTTTTTTTTGCTGTATTTCTTGAATAACATGTAATAATTAAAAGAAGACTAATAGCATGGATTTGGCATACAACAGCATAAGATTATGTATTTCTCTGGCATTTTTATTTTTTAAATACCCATTAATTTATATGATTATAATTTGCACAGAGACAATTATATGTAGGGAATTTCTCCCTAACTGTGGCCAATTGTACACTGTACATGAGCAAAGGATTGGTAGAAGGAGCAACCCTTTCTTTTCAGTTTTTCATTTGTCTTTTAATAATTTAAGTAACTTTTTAAGTATAAATTAATTAAGCTTAACACCATTCTACTAAGATTCTTCAGTTTATGATGTCCTGTATTGCTACAGGAATTCACAAGCAGGTCAGCTAAGGACAGTTGTATTGAAAGAGTTGCCAAGTCAGTCAGTGACAGAACTGGCAGTAAAACCCAGGAGCCTTTAACTGTAATGCATCTCTTTTTTGGCCATTAAATCATTCTTCTTCCTTGCTAGTCAGTGGGTCATTTAGGTAGAAGACGATTTCAGGGTAGTTTCTGTCACAGTTGTTTGTTGATTTTGAATGTATTACTGTATGTCATCACAAAATTCTGACATTCAAAGCCAGTGAAGTTGCTGTCATCTCATCTCTTCTAAGTAATGAATATCCCAGTTTAGGGATTTGAATTGAGTCCACAACTTCAGAGGATCATGAGAGAATGGGGAGAAAAAGACACAAAACTGACATGGGCAAATTTATCAAAGTTATTACCATTTATTGTGTTTTAGAAGAGGAGAAAAATATATCAAGTCAGTGATATTAATTTTGTTTCATGATTTCATAAAACAAACACTGGCTTACTCCTTACTTCACCTGGAAGGTAATAAAAATTCTTCCTTGTTGTCAGAGGTTATGTTTTTCTAGGCAAATGAAGAAAAGTGACTACAGTTCAGCAACACTTTATTGTTGGGCAACATTACAACATATGGTATGTGTTTTTTCACTCAGTGAAGAGGTTGCTGGCAATATTTTCATATTTATGGTAATCTGCAGATTATAAATCTTCTGGTTTGGAGAAATTCTTTGTTTAGATAGTTTTTATATTATTATCCCACATATCTCCATTTATGCTTTACAGTCAAAATATTTCTAAGGTTTTTATTAATGCTATTTTTCATATGCCTTCTACTTGAATGTTCATGTAGTCTGTCTTGGAGGCACGAAATCTAGCTATAAAGACAAAAGATGGGAGAAAATAATTTAGTTTACATGTTCTTTTAAAAATAGCCTAAGTCGTGTTAACCAGCTTATTATAATGTCACTATTTTAAAGCTTAGTATCTTGGGAAATCCTAGAGCACAGGAAGCATGGGCTGAATCCACCTAGGAAGAGAGAACCTTTTACAAGAAAATGGACTTTAAACAAGGTTTCAGTATTATGCATGCTGGGCCTTCAGAGGAGAAATCAAAAAAATCAGGAGAGACCTTTTCTCTGGGAGTTTGCTTTTTTATTTAATGAGGGATCTCTTCAAAGAGAATGTGATAGTCATTCCTGGAGGGCACGGTTTGGTGAGCAGGAATGCAGGTGAAACTGTATTGTGCATCAAAAAAGCAGGTGATGAGTTTGCTTTGTATTTCATCTCATGATTTTACCAATCTACACAAGTATGTGTTTGGGGGTGGAGGACATTTCCATGTACAACAGAAGTTCGAACAGCTGAAACTCAGCATGGATATGGTGCCCATAGACCTCATTTTGGTGCCAGGAAAATAAAAATGTGTTTTGAAAGTCATTGCCTATTGCTTCATGTGCTTGATTTATAGGCACACGTATGTGATTCAAATTTGCGTATTTTAACTTTATATATTTTAATATGTGTGTACCTCAAGGTAAAAAAGAGCATGGATTGGTTGGAATTTTAATAGTGCTTTTTAAGAATTTCTAATTTTATAAATTCAACTTTAAATTCAACTTTTTCATAGTATTTTGCATTTGCTGTGTTTGAAAGACATGAACTGAATTACAGGAAGGTATATCTCACAAATGTAATTACAGTTTCAACTTGATTTTAATTAATATCCCAATATAACCTTCACACAGTTGTAGATCTAGGCTGTCCAAACACATGGAATTGTAACTGGTTAGGAGTTTGGATCTACAGCTATATGTTCTGCTGTCCAGATAAATGCTTGCAGCAGCAGATGTTGGCACATCTGTTATGCCTCCCCATTTCAATTGGCTGCCTGGGTGTTTAGAAAGTGCTGATGAGTCAGATAAATCTTCTGACATGTCTCAGGCCCAAAGCAGTCAGGCAGCAGTAACAATGATGTTTATAGAGCCAAGTACTGGGCAGTAACATTTTGAAATATAGCAAATATAAAGTATGATTTTACCTGCAGTAGGTGAAGTTTATTGTATTGTATTGTTTTAATTTATTATTTAATTTATTGTATTGTAAAAGCTAACTATGCTACATGATTCTCAACTGATTTGAACTGCAGCTATGACAACCCATAAGCTCCTGGGGTTTTGTCTAGAAAAAGGCAACTTGCTGCTGTTTTGAAACAACTCTAAGCTATGAAAGGGCTCTTTATTGAATTCAAGAGCATTGATAATCAGAAACAGCTGCAGCCTACAAGTTTTTTGGAGGAGGAATAGCAATCTTCTGGGGACCTGAAGTTCCTGGTCTTGTCAGAATTCTCACTTTCAACAGGTTTTCTTCTACCCACTGAAGCATGTCAGATTTGAATATTTTGGCACCATTAGGACCAGGAAAACTCCAGAGTACCAAAGAGGACATTCATGGACAGAGAAGGATATATCTGACAGTCTCAAGTGCAGAGACTGATTTCCAAGTATGTAGAGCTTCTGTAGGCATTGGATCACCTTCAGACCATAATTTCCAACAGGACAAATGATAAACAGAAATGTAGAAGTCACTGTAAATACTTTAGCACTGATGTCGTGTGCTAATATTGTCCCATTTCCTGCAGTAGATATCACCTCTAAATTTTCCAAGTTGCTTTCAATTACCCCTATTTGAGGCAAGTCCAGAAATTGCAGAGACCCTTCTGAAGAGGGGTAAAGAAATGGATGCTGATTATACAGCAGATATAGTGATAGTTGGTATGTTTTGCAGTATACAGTCTACAACTTCTCAGGACAACTGTTCCAGTCTTTGACTACCCTCATGGTAAGAAGCACTTCCCTAAATATCTAATTATAATTTTCTGAGTAGCAACTCATGTCTGTTGTCTCATGTGGCTGTCACAGTACACCTCAAGGAAGAGTCTGGTTCTGACTTCTCTGGACTCTTGCCTTCAGTACCTGAAGGAAGTAATAAGATCTCCTTATTAAGAAGCCTTTTCTCTTCAAAAGGCTAACCAAATGGAGTTCTCCCAGCTTTCCCTTGTAGGAGATGTACTCCAGCCCTCCCCATTACCATTAGGTAGTGGACTTCTGGCCAGACATGGAGTGCTGTATTCCTACTTGATAACAAAGAGAAGGTCCATTCCTACATTTCATGTCAGAGCCATTGTCATTGGAAAACAGATTGGAGAACAAATTCTGGAAAGTGTCAGCAGAAAAAAATTGGACTGCTAAGTTTGAGGGATTTCTTCTCCCCACCCTCAAGGAGCTCTAACCAATGATTTCTTAGCTGTATCTCTGATTTTTCAAAGTTGAAAGCCAAAGAGTTTTAATATGGGGGTCAGAATAGAAGCTTTAATGAAAAGTCAATTTTTTTCCCCTTCAAATACTTGTAATAATATATATATTTCTTTTATTTTTTGTCATAACTGTCCAAATGTAAAGGACTCCTTTGGAATATAGAGGCTGTGAGCCAATGTGACAATTCCGTATATTTACACACACTGCACAATAGAATAGCTATTACTTCAGTCTGCTTATCTCATTTTGCCATAAGGTTCAGTTTCTGCCTTGTCTGTGATATTCCCACCTACTTCGTTTAATGAGAAGAAAGTGAGAATGTAGGATCTAAGATTAGTGAAAAGTAATCCCTTTGCGGCATATTATCATCTAGCTAATTATACTGGCCTCCTCCTCTGGTATCCTTGCAAATTCACACTTCTGTTGAGTAAAAGACCAATAGTGAGGGCTGAAGTTGACTACTGAGAAATACTACATATAAGCAGTTCATCATGGATCTCTCTAATCAGAAAGCAAGAATTCATGGTTTTCCCGAGTACAAAACATACCAGAAGGGGTGCTGTGTCTCAAGCAGGAGAAAACATGTATGCATTTATATTGTAGGAAAATATATGTATGTAGTTAAGTACTTCTAATAAATTAGCATCCATACTGCACCATGGGAAAAGAATAGAAATAAAGAGGATGAATACGAAGGTGGAAGAATTAGGGACGATAGTGATACTATGGCTTATTTGAAATAAGAAAGTGGATATTTTACTTCCCAGTAAGTTTGATCATCCAGGCAATAGGGGAAAATGTTTTTTATTAGCATTTAGGGTATTTTGTCTTTAATACTTCCCATAAGGGTTGATTTTGGGATTTATATTTCTGACAGGAATATGAAGATTTGGTATTATGCATACTAGCTAAGGGGGAAACCTCAGCTTCATGTCAAGTTTTGTGACTTCCTGGAGGACAGACTGTCAGCTATTGAGCCTTTAGCAGCCAGGAAGCCTGTAATCTGTAAAGGATTTCTTTTTCTCCTCTTTGACTTCCATGTGAAATACACTCACTGTAAACTCCACCATGTGTTGTCAAGCTAAAATATCCTGTAAATAAAAATCAGACAGGCCACACAAGGCTTGCCAGGCCCACAGAGTTAAAAATTGTGTTTATCTCATCCCCATATGCTTAGACCCTTCCTCCCACTGCAATGCTGAATTTGTTCACAGCACAGTGATCAAAAGTTTCTCACATTTGTAGTCCAGCAACCTCGTTTATCCAGCCTAACTCATTTCCCCATCTGCTCTGTGACTGCTGTCCGCTCCTTGTCCTCACCCGATGGGAGTCTCAACTGACACCACGGTGTCTTCCTCCTCACACTCATGGCCATCAGACTCTTACTTATCATCACATATGAGACTGCTGAATATGCACTAGCAGACATACCATGCCTCAAGTTACTCCACTGTTTGATTTTTTACGTAGAAGTGTAGAACACACCAAAAGTTTTTACTCCAGAGTGAATTCCCACATCCAATAGAGCTTCTTTATTATCAAAGGATTCATCAGCTACAGAGCCAAATTCTGTTCTCACAAGTACAATTATTAATAGGTGCCTATATGCCAGCACATTAGTTCTGGGGGTTTTTTTTTGTTTGTTTGTTTGTTTGTTTTTACCACTGCTGTCATTGCCTACAGCATCCTGCTGTCCCAGAGCATTCTATGTCTGGACACAAAACAGCATGTGGCTCTAAGTGTAGCTATAAAGCAGGGTTTTCTCATTCTACATTATATTTGTTTTTGGTTGGATTATGCATTTGAGAAATGCTTGCTGATAGTTGTCCTTTCTGCTTTGATGTAAACAAATCTTGTGTCAGAGATTCCTAAACCTAAACCAGACTTTAAAAAAATAGGATTAAATTTAGCCTATAAGGTAGAGACCCCACCTCTTTAACTGAGCATTGTTTCTTCCCACCATGTGGAATGGAGATAACCCTCTGTTTTTTTGTGGTGAGCTACAAACCAGATCCATTCTGGCAAATCTGACACCCAATGTGATTTGTCCTTTTTGGTGCTGTTTATGTGAAGTCAGGACAGTCTTCTGTCAAAATTGATAAGTGAGAAGACAATGGGGAATGTAATTTTATTTGTAACAGCACAGCTGCCACCAGTTCCAACTTGTCTACATCTGGGCTGGCTCTGTCTTGCTCCATAGCTTTTCTATTTCTATCCAAATAGCCCCCAAGTACATTGTGGTTGTGCCTGTCTATGTAAAATCTGAATAACAGAACATACTGGGACTGTTAGAGAGAGGAAAAAAGAACTTATTTCTTTAGGTTATTTTCACAACTTGAGAATGTCAGTCAAAGCAAAACCTTGAATTCTACCAAATCTCCATAGGCATTTACAGAATGGGTTCTAAAGGGGTTCTAAAACTGAACTCTAACCTGCTAAAATCCTGCAGCACTGGTTACCTTTCATTGTGAAGGTACCAGAGGAGTTGTTTTGCTTCTCTGATGGAAGCATTGTTTTTCTGATGGAAGTGGCCAGTGTTTGTAAATTAAATCCCCTACAGAGTTTTGAATACAAGTTTATTCATTGTGAAAAGGATGCAGTGGGACCCTGCCGTGACCTGTGAAGGGGAAGGCCATTTCATTGCACTTTGTTTCATGCTGAATACTTCTGCAACATAGCCTACAATTAGCCTGTGTTACATAGACATTAACGCATTTCCTGGAAAATCTCTTTGACAGGAGAGCATAACTCTTGATGGCATTAGGATAGTGATCAGGTCTAGGATGCCTTTGTTTGCCTGTGGTATTATTTGCTTTCAGTCTGGCAGCCCCAGAATCCCAGGTGGTTTTGATCTTTTTTTATTGGCACACGTAACAAAGCTGTAGTGATAAGCATTTCCTCTATATAGTCTCTCCTGCGAGCTGTTTCGTTACAGTAGCTCACCCTAAACAATCAGTTGTCATGGAGGTAAAGTGAGAGAAAGGGTTTATGTTTGACTGATCTATCTTATGACAGACGAGCTTTTCTAGCAAACTGAAAATTCTTGTTTCCTTTTGCCATTTCTCTTTCTGCAGTTATTAATAAATAGTTAGTCTTCTATGTGGTTTGTCATTAAAAGGTAGTAGAGTTCAGTGATGGCTGTAAATGTCACTGCTCTGGTTCTGTGAATTGTGGGGTCATCTGACAGTTTTGCTTTCTCATTATAAGCATATAACCTGTCACTGTCTTTTCAAGATTTGTAATCATGCTCTTAAATGAATTTTTTGATGATTGTCAGGAAAGACTCTGCAGTGTAACTGACCTGCTTGGCATGAACCTACACACAGATATATGCACACACAAGTAAAGAATTAAATATTTTAACACCCACCCCAAGCCTGAAAGCAAAATACCTACCTTAGTATGAAATTACTTTGTTAAATATACAGTGGAAGCACCATAGACTCTCTTCATCTAAACAGAGATAGGTAACCCATAAGAAAAAAAAATCATCCTATTTAAAACAGATTGTTTTGATGACTTCTGCTAATGCTAGGACTTACATCTCTTTTTTTCTGAGTTTCCGCAAATTACTTCTTGTCACCCTTAAAGACATAAATTCTAAACCAAGCAGAGCTAAGAGTGTTGGCAGCATCATTTGGCTATTGTGTAATGTGATACATGTTTGAAACATTTCTTCTGTTTTAAGTGTGCAGTCTTACACATTGTACACACCCCGATCATTTGTACATGACAGTCACAACTCCTCTTGCATGGTACAAACTCGGAAGTGAAATAAACTGTGCTTTAAAATGAAGTCTAAAGAACCACTTTATTCTGATAATGACGCGTTTTTTTGTTGTTGTTGTTGTTACAAACCCAGGCTTTCATTTCCTGTTTTACCCCTACTCCCATTTGCAATATATGAGTTTATGTAACATGTAATACCATTCTCATCACTTCTGAATTTGAGATTAACTTTTCTTCTTTATTAGCTCCACTCATAGCTCTCTACCCTCCTAGGGCTTCATTAGATTGAACTGTTCCTGTATGAAGAGTGAAGGTTCTGTTCACATTATTTATTTTTATTTCATGGGTAGAATTACTTGCCAGTGATGATGAGTGTGTGGCATTATGAAGATTAAATATTATAGAAGGTAGCAGTGTATATGACCGGTGATTTGGCAGCCTGAAAAAGGCAGTCATGTGGAGGAAAAGGCCAAGAAAGTGAATGCTATTAGCGAGATGCTGCTATGTGCTTGGCTGTTTGAAGCTCTGCCTGATAATGATCAAAATGCTTGCATCACTCCCAATGACAAGAACTGCAGAATTGGGATTCCTAACACAGTTATGAGACTGAGACCAAGCTTTGCTTGGTTTCCATAGTTTACAGAAATGACTAGCAAGAAGTTGATAAAATTGGTCTGACTTTATAGGACAACCTTCCTGTAGTAACCCTGACAGAAAGTATGAGAAGCAGCCGAAATTCAGCTACACATATAAACTGGAGATTGGTCTCACCCATAAAGATGGAGAAACAAGAGGATATTGAAGAAATAATCTTAATTTTAAGGTGTGTATAGTTCTTGTAGTCCCTGAGCACTTCTATTTGATGCCTCAGAAGAGTGACAGTAGCTCAGATGAATTAGGATTTTTTTTTCAGTGTAACTAGTTTATTAAAGTAAGTCAGTCTTTAATGTACTTTCTCAGTTAATTCTTCGTTGAGCTATTCTGTAAGTGTTCTTGGCCTTTTGTGCTTCATTCATTCTGTCAATTACACCATTAGCAAGATGAACATTAAAAGCAGCTTCTCAGCTATTACTACAGGTAAAGAGGAAAAGCGAAGATAAAAGTAACTACTCTTCTCCTATTTTGCTTTACTATTTTGTTTTTGTTTTATCTTTTTCTTAAAATTTATGCTAAATGCTGTGGTCCTCCACCTTGTATCATCAGATATTGGGCCCCTCATTGCATTCAATGAGCCTCGATTTCTTCTCAAAGTGCAGTCAAGGCTACGACACAGAATAACTTGCCTGGCACAAAGACACTGCTTTACAAGTGCTTCTGAGAGAAACTGAGGAAAACAAGGACATAATCATAGAAGTTGTCAGCTAAACCTTGGTGTATTTTAGCCTTTGCAAACTCTTAGGTCAGCCCACTATGAAGTAAATTGTGCAAAGAGTTCAGAGCTCTGCCTGGTAGTGGTCTGTACAGGGGTAGAACATAAAGGTGTTTCACCTCACGCCTGAGGTTGTTTCAGAGTCTGCACATGACCACTTATTTAGCAATGGGCAGTGATTCACTAATTGGTGAAAATTGCATTGTTCTGGGTGGCTATAAACATAACTTTTTTCTGACCCTTGATGTTGCAATAATATCAACTAGTAACAATTGTAATCTGGTTTTGGTCCAAGAGGTACTGATAATCCTCTGCTGGTATCACAAACTGAAAATGTTGTGGATCCTCTGTCTTACCATGTAACAAAAATATAAACCTTGAACTATGAATCACAGGTTCTGTTGCACTGGAGAGTAACACTAATTAAAATTAATTTGTTTTTTGACTATGCCTCAATGGTGAGATGATATTTTCATTGTAATGAGAACTTAAGTGTTACCTGATCGCACACTGTCCATTTAGGAAAAACACTTGTATTTTGATTCCATACTGCCCCTTCTAATGGTGTTACCACAGTTCATGGGACTCATTACTCTGATATACTGTACAGGTGAAGGGAACTCGGTAGCTATGACAATTTTGGTAGTCTCTTTTGGTCCTTTTAGTGGGTGCAACAATTGCTTTAAAGGCAGATGGGGAATATTGGAAGGATGTGAAGTATTTATAGTATTTCCGCAGTGCCTTTCAAACATTCTGCATTTATTCTTTTATGTGCTGCTACTCTGGTAGTGTTTGCATTGTTTTCTGCTTATAGGTAATGAAAACAAGTCTTGAAAAGTTACATGAGGTGACTGCACCAAAACAGTTACAATTGAATAGGGAATAAGGACTTAAAATCAAAAAGCTTGTGGAAACCTGCTAAAAATCCCCTGTTTTATGAGGCAAGATCCTAATAATAAAAAAAAACAAAAACAACAAAAAAACCACAAACAAACAAAACCCCCCCAAACACAAACAAACAAACCCAAAACAAAACCAAACAAACAAAACCCAAACAAAAACAACAACCAAGAAAAGACCAATTGTGATGAATTTAAAAAGGTAGGGAAGTTTCCCCTCCTCAGTATATCACATCCTCCAGGGAAGAATCTCAAACATATGCTCAGTAATCTAAAGTATACCAAATGATTTTTCAAAAATTTTAGATGTCTTGATTTTGCGACCAGTTACTTATATGGATAAGTTCATCCTCATTCCTTATTAAAGGTTTCCAATCTGGAAATGGGTCATTGTTTTCATATACTAAAAAGTTGCAAAGGGAATTGGCACATTTCCTTGTTGTCATAGTCTCAGGAGACTCTCAGTCCTAGATGTGTGTTTGGACATGAGGTGACCAAGTGTAGAGTTTACCTTTTTCATACTGTAAAATAATGTTGAATAACTGAATGGCTTTAGTTAGTTATACTGATCTACAGTTCATATAGTAAACTAGTTTTCCTGTATTTCATGTCAAGTCATCAGTGGACAAAAATGAAAAATGAACACAGAATGAGATGAGACCACATTATACTGTCTAGCAACTGGACTCTAAGCCCTTTAGAGCTGAGGCAGTGTTTTTCTCATTAAACCTCCATTGCATTAGAGCAGCCCAGGAGTTACAGTTCCATGTGATGTCTTCACTAACTGTGGATATGGTAGGTCTAATTCAACAAAAATAATATTAACACAGAGAGTATCAAGGCTTCTGTGGACCATTCCATGGAAGTTCCAAGGAAAGGGACACATTGGATCTCAAGTTTATTATGAGTTTCAAAGCCACCCTGTTGCCTTCAAACATTGGAAGTTCTTGTATGGACTTTGAGAGTCTCCTACCTTGGGGAGAGTATGTCCTGCTATTCATTGCCACTAATTTGTATTGAGCTATAATTTCTTGTTTGCCTTATTTCCTACCCATACAAAAATTTCTTCTCATCACACAGAAGTGTGAGGGGGCAGGCAAGAGAACAAAGTGGCAGTAATAATAGGATATTTCAGCAGAGCTCAGCTGTATGTGTGTTATATACAGAGTGGTCACTTTAGTAGATGGGACTTTCTGATTACCAGACAGTTATTTTTTTACAGATTTCTATAGGTGAGATAACAGGATGGGTTATAAGGTGACAGTAAAAGGAAGGTGATGTGGGGGCTGTGTGGACGTGGGCACTTAATAAGAATGATAACATTTGGTGGGAAAAGGGAGAAAATGGTGAGTGAGGCTACTGTGTGTGAATATGAGTTAAGGGTCCCTTAGGAAAAGAGTGAACTGAGATGGTTTTGAAGATGAGGATGGAAGGACTGTGTTGGTGGAGAGCAGTATTGGGGTGGGATGGTTTGAATGGAGGTGGGAAGTAATGACAGAGCTCAGCCACACTTTAAACGGGGTGGACACTGTTGAACAGGGAGTAGCTAATCCTGAAAGAAAGTGGGGAAGGATTCAAAGATCTTAGTAGACATCATTAGCAGAGTGGTCAACAAATCAAAATATAGCAGAATAAGTTTCCCATGTGTGCAGTTATTCCAGCACATGTTCATCTGGTGAATAACTCTTGTCAACATCTTCTGTGTGCAGTGAGAAGAAGCTTTACCAACTTCCCTCTTAGGTTGTAATCTGTTTTCCAGTGTGTGGAGGGAAAATGTGAAGAATTCAGAGCTCTTCTTCCCCCTAAAAGACTGATCATGGAAGGGTTCATGGTCTCTTTTGTACCAGACCATCATCTTTACTCTGTAACCTAGTCCTTAGTAGAAAGACCCACTATAACTGCAAACTGATGCTGACTTTTACAAGGTCTCCTCTAATAGCACTTAACCTTTTTTCAGCAATTCTAGAAAGCCAACAACCCACTTACTGATGTTTATAATCTACTCTTCTAAGACTTGAGAGAAATGACAGTAGTAACCTAGTCTTCCTTCCACAAAGAGGTGACAGCTGATTGTTTGGTCTTATGTCTCCTGAGGCTGATAGCCTGTAAACTGCTTTTCCATCACTGAAGAATGTCAGCCTTTGGCCAGGAGCCACAGACTACAGCCACTCCTCCATCACTTTAGAGGATGACCAATATAACTAGTTTCAAACCTTCAGAAGCATGCTCTGCACCTCTTTGTTCTTTTTATCCCATGTCCGCAGAAATCAGCTAGTTTGGAAATTTGCATCTGAGTCTTTCAAGAGGGGGTAGTCCTTATTCTAGTTTCCATGTTTGTCTTTTAACAAAATAATTTATGGCAAAACACTGTAAAGTACTGCCTAAACTGTGGCAATACACTGAATTTTTGTTCTGCCCACACAGAGAAAAGAAGCAGTAAATCAAAGAGTTAGGAATTTGGCATTGATTTCTGTCACTTGGCAGTAGAATACTCTTCGTGTTGAGAGGCGACTGCCCCAGTGTGCCCAAAAGACAAGGAGGCTGTCATCTCCTGAGCTCTCTCTTCAGTCCTTCTCCTCCCACCATCTGTCTGTCAGCACTATGCGTGAATATCCAAATATTGTTTCTGGTACATTTTTAAAAAGCTGAGTTTTGAAGACTGTCAGTTCAGTCCCTACATACACACTGACAAAAGCCAAAGACAAGGCAAGTGTTTGAGTGTGTGCACATGTCTGCACATATCTGAAGGGATTTCAGAGAAGGAAATTACATTCTTACAAATGTACTGCTGCCAAACTTAATGTTTCTTCTGTTAAAAGCCATTAGTGAGAGAGACCTTGACAAATTAAAGGACTGGGCAATCACCAACCATATGAAGTTCAATAAGGAAATGTGCCAGATTCTGCACCTGGGATGGGCCAACACTGATTGTTCATACAGACTGGGGAATGAGATGCTGGAAAACAGTGCTGTGGAAAGGGACCTGGGGGTCCTGGTCAATGGCAAGTTGAAGATGAGTCAGCAGTGCCCTGACAGCCAGGAGGGCCAACCATGTCCTGGGGGGCATCAGGCAAAGCCTCGCCAGCTGGTCGAGGGAGAGGATTGTCCTGCTCTGCACTGGTGCAGGCTCACGTTGAATACTGTGTGCAGTTTTAGGAACTGCTATATAAGAAAGAGCTATTAGAGAGTGTCTAAAAGAGAGCAACAAAGATGGTGAAGAAAGACCTTGAGGGGAAGCCATATGAGGAGCGACTGAGGTCACTTGGTCCGTTCAGCCTGGAGAAGAGGAATCTGAGGGGAGACCTCATTGCAGTCTACAACTTCCTCATGAGGGGAAAAGGAGGGGCAGGCACTGATCTCTTCTCTGTGGTGATCAGTGACAGAACCCGAGGGAATGGCTTGAGGTTGTATCGGGCCATGTTTAGGTTAGACTAACTCATGTACGTGGCTGTGAGCAGCTTTCTGAATTGCTGGGACAGTACTGCCTTTTTCCCCACTCTCCCCAGGTTGCTGCAGGTTTTTTCCACCTCCACCTGGGAATTTGGGACTTTATTTTGTTTCTTCTGAAAGTTTTTGATTGCACCATTTGCTGTTCATTCAGATTTTTGTTAATAAAAAGTTGTTTCTTTTCCGTACTTCCACCTGAGGTCTCTTAATATTTAAGTTATAATTTTTGTTAAACTAAGACACATTAGAAAAAGGTTCTTCACCCAGAGGGTGGTTGGGCACTGGAACGACCCCAGGGAAATGGTCCCAGCACCAAGCCTCACAGAGTTCAAGAAGCGTTTGGACAATACTCTCAGGCACATGGTGCGACTCTTGGGGATGGTCCTGTGCAGGGTTAAGAGTTGGACTCAATAATCCCTGTGGGTCCCTTACAACTTGGTATATTCTGTGGTTCTGTGAAAAAACAAACAAACAAACAAACCCACACTAAAAGCATCTGTCACAAAATACAATGTCAATTGTATTTGACCATAATGGGCCAGGTTCTCCAGTGTCTCAGTTGCTGCTCTTCTGTTGAAATTGTTTCAGATGGGCTTGTTACACAGAGTTAAAGATGAGACTTGTGGGCTTTTGCTCTTAGAGATGATTTAATATTTTATGTGAAGTGTTTTTAAAATTTCAAAAGATGTTTTTTCAACCCTGGTTTGTTTGCTTGTTACCAGGATATTGTGTTTCTGGTTAAAAAAAAAATGCTGTGAGGTTAGTAGTGCAGATGTGCCATGGGCAAAAGGCAATTATCTGGAATAACTTCCAATGCAAAGCAAGAGACCTCATCCAACTTCTCCCTCATGCTGAATGAGATATTACTTGAGTGTGTACTTGCATCTAGACTGAAAAATATGAAATGATTATTGGGCTTTTCATGGTAAGTACCAGTATCTCAGTGTTAGGTATCTACAGCTTCTAAGTGGCCAGAGCCATGTGCAGTCATCAGACTGCACCCCATATAGTCATTTAGGAAAGAGGTAATCCAAGAATACCGAGTACTGATCTCAGCTCTAAACTCTGTTACTGGAATGGAGAAACAAAAGCTGTGGTAGCCTATGTTCTATGAGCAGCTAGGGCACTTGCATCCCAGTCAGAGGATGTTAGTCTCTGATACTTGTCATCAGCTGGTTCCCAGAGACAATTTTAGCAAATCTCTTGGATTCCCAGGATGAAGCCTGTTAGGTCATCCTCATTTTCCTTTGTTCTTTCATGCCCTGAATGGTTAAATTATTCTGCTCATTGAGCCAGTGCACCAATAGGATTCAGTCTGTTTGCAGCCTGAAACATTGGTACAGCTTTGTAGTAACATTTTGAAACAAATCATCCATGAGAACTTCAAGGTTGTTCCCATCCAAAGAAATTGGTTTAAAGCAGTCCGTGGGGCCCTTGTCCAGCCTTAATGTGGGGATACAGGAGGTTGTGTCAGCAGGACAATGAAAGTCAATGGATTTCTGCTTGTGCACAGATCCTCATTTGCCTTGATTTAAAGGTCCCAGTTTCAGTCTTTTATGGTGTATTTAGGTTTCCTTATAGGCCTCCAAGGGATCACAAGCTTTTCTATTCCTTAAAAGTATACCTTGTTGCTGTAATTGAAGCCATTTTGTTACTGTAATTTCTCCCTAATATTACAGTTCTAGTCAAGTGTTCTTTCCCTGTGGAGGCATCAGTTATGGGTTTTGAATAGGCCTCCCTCCAGTACACATACTTTTGCTCCCAATGCCAAAATCAGGTCACTGTAATTGTTTTCCCTAATAAAACATGGTCCTGTGTTTATTCTTTCAAACCCAATGTATAATGTGTACTGGTTAATAACTCCACTCTTTACCACTCTATATAAAACTCCTGCCATTTTCAAGAAAAACTAAAGAATACTACAGGTTTTGTAGGTTTTTTTCCTACATTTTCTTACTTTTTGTTAATACATTGAATGCCCAAAGTACAGAAGCAGAAGCTGTTAAGGTCCAAGTGTCACTTGCAGACTCCCTTTAAATACAAATATCAACTAAAGTTTCCCATTTGCAACCAAGCTAATATTCGGTGTTGTTGGGTTCGTTCTTCTTTATTACAATTGGGTTTTTTCACAGTGTTCAAGACAAGTGCAGTTTTTTGTTTTTTGTGAATGGTCCCCCTAAGATACCCTAAAGATGCTCAACTCAGATGGATGGATGTAGTAGTTATCACTGTGCCATCTGCCCTAAAACTTGCACTTTTAATAAGATGCCATTGCTGGGACAACTGACACTAAAAATATGTTTTCTACATCATCTCACAATTGAGGAAGATGCCATGGCTGTTCAGCTCCACAGGAGATTCCTTGAAGGATCCTTTTTTTATCTAACAGCCTCTGCAATTAAGCTATGTCACTAAACTGGCCAGGAAAGGAATTATGCTATTGATGGAAGGCTGTGTTTTTGCTTTATGGCTTGGATTGCTGTTATAAGGGAGTGGCACTTGTGTGATGGATTGATTGATGTGTAGCCAGTCTGTCTCATATCCTATAAATCAATAGCTGGTGTGATGGGACTAGAATGACGGGACTAGAATGACTATGTAATCTGTTGTAAGCCAACTTCTATTATCCAAAAGTCAAAAACCTGCAAAATCGATGCACAGCTGTATTTCTCAAAGTTTGGCCTGTCTTACTGAATGGTTTCTATATAGCTTGAACCTGCAATGAACTGGAATTTACTTCTTAATTCTCAGAATAGTTTCCCCCTTAAGGATGCACACAAAATACTGTATCTTAAGACTGAGCACTATGAGTAGGTCATACAGTATGAGTATCTCTGTGGCTTGGTGCTGCCCTGTGCTGCGCAGTTTTGCCCACCCTTGGCAAGAGCCACCACACAAGCCTGTATGTTTTCTTGTAGGAGGTGGAGCTGTGCCGCATTGGCAGCCAGGAGAAGCTGGGGCTGACTGTCTGTTACAGAACCGATGATGAGGAGGACACAGGGATCTATGTCAGTGAGGTAAGGACATGGCATTGGGGAGGAGTGTGGGAGATGCTCGTGGTGGAGGGCTAACTGTGCCAGGGAATGTACAAGCAAGTGCTCTGAGACCAGAGTGCAGAAGTGTCAGCCAGCAACCAGCTTGTGTCACTCTCAATTCATTTATATTATCAGTTTAAATCATGTTGTCCAAGCAGTGTAGTTATTAAAGTGCGCTTCTGTACTGCAAGTGCTTTTAATTACAACATCATAGTTAGGGAAGTAAAAAGCAGTCTGTGCATAATCTGAGTTATGAAAGAAATGTGACCTTATGATGGAAATCAGGCGGAGCTTTAAGGGAGAAAAGTGCCTTCTCTACAGCCTGCTTGCATTCTCCCCTTGCTACAGGCTTGGTAATCATAACAGTGGTCAATCATTATTGTATTGTTTTTGCTTTTGTTACAGTTGTGGTATACACAGACATACCACATGTGGGTGGAGAGAGTAGCTTGGGAGACGAATTGTTGGAAAAGCAAAAAACAGAATACTGGATACTGAAATGGGATGAACCCTCAGATTTCATTTGCTTCACTTGTAAAATGCGGCATGTAGCACAGGGTGTTAGTGTTTCACGGGTCAGTCCACAAGACTTCCAGGAACACTATCTCCCTTTGAGTCTCCAACCATTCAAAGAGGGGGTTGTTTTGGGTAAAGCAGAACTCTTGTGAATCCAAGGTCATTGCTAAGTCCAAGCTCACTGGTGATTTTTCTGCATGAAGTGTGATCCAAATTTGTCGCTTTTTCAACATGTTGAACCAAATTTGGACATTAAGAAAAGGTTCTTCACTTAAAAGGGTGGTTGGTTCCTGGAGCAGGCTCCCCAGGGAAGTGGTCATAGCACCAGGCCTGACAGAGTTCAAGTAGCAACTCGATGATTCTTTTAGTCATATGGTTTAATTTTAGGTAGTTCTGTGAGGAGAAGGTTGTTGGATTTCATGAACCTTATGGGTCCCTTCCAACTTGAGAAATCATGTGATTCTGTGATTCTAAATTCTGAGTGAAGCTCATGGACAGAGAGGATCGGTAAAGACAATTCTCCTATGTATCAGTGAATGGGGATGAAAGCAAGATTGCATATTTATAGGCCAGTAGCATTGTCAAAGAAGCTGAAAAGCACAGCCTTGGAAAAAGAATGAGGAATTAATATAAATTACCCAAGAATATATCTTCCACCAGTTGTATAAGCACTGCTATTAAAGTTTGTTTGACCTTGTAAAGGCAAAGGAAGTTCATGAATCTCTTAATACGTTCCAGGATTATATCTGAAATGTTCTGGTTTTCCTACATAGTAGAATTTTCTCAGACCTTTGAAAATTATATTGTCTTTTGTGTTTGATAGAGCACTTCAGATTCTGGGGTTTTTTTCTATGACAATGCACAAGAAGAAAATAATATCTGAGATGTAGAGGATGTAACCTGTGAACCAAATGCTCAACTCAAATGTTTGGTTTGAAAAAATAGCTTATGGCATGATGAGGCAAAATAAATTATTTTAGATAACCATCAAATGAAAGGTGATAGATTGAATTGCCCTGCAGCAAACAGTAGGTCATTGTTCAGGGATGAGCTATAGTGACTTTGATAAACTATCAGTGGAGCCCTAAACATCTATTTAGCTTAAACTAACTTAAAATTAACTGGTTCAGACTAGGAACGATATAGAGGACCTTTGAGTGTTCTATACATTGTGGATCCTTTGGGTTTTTTTAATGTTCCCTTGCAAACTGCAAAATTCCATAGGAAATAACAGATTGATTACTAAGATAATAATTTAATAGTAAGTGTTTCCATGGAAGAAATAGAACTGTGCTCTTTTCCCAAAGACAGGCTCATTTGTATAGAGGTATCTGCTGCAGAATCACCGCAGTCCATAGTGAACTTCCATAGAAAAGGATCTCTGTCATTAATTTTCAATGCTCTGACAGCTGAAGGTTAATGCCTGGCAGTGGCATAGGAAAGTATTAATCTGAAAATCATATGCTCCCAATCCTTTCACCCTTTCTGTTTTGAGGCCTTTTATCTGAAACAAGCTTATACAATCATTTAAAGAACTGTTGAGTTCATATGACTATAAAGGAAACTACAGATTGCCTCTGTATGGTGTAAAAATGGTACTTTTCCAAATCATGCAATTGTGCACCTGTTACAATTTCCTGTAAAATTCTTTTCGTGTTCAGTTAATGGATATTGTCCTGTGCAGGTTGATCCAAACAGCATTGCTGCCAGAGATGGACGGATCCGTGAAGGAGACCGCATTTTGCAAGTATGTGAAAACAGACTCTTCATTAAACTCTTTCTTCAGACAAACATGCAGTGCCATCTTCTCTGTGGACTGTTAATGAGGGAAGGAAGTTCTCTTTGTTACTGTGATCAATGAGAAAATCCATGTCTGTCTGTTTTTTAACACAATAGCTGGGAGCTAGAGTGCGTGTACTGAAAAATGAGACTGACAAACTCGTTCTGGCTCATGCACTTACGTTCCATGTCTTTTTTTCCCCCATATTTATTAGAAAATCTCATTTCCACTATGTTCATCTCAGTGTCAAATTCTAAACAGGATCCTGCAGACATAAATATAAGTGTCAGAGATTTGCTGCTCATTCACCAAAGGCATAAATTTGAGTAAAGCTCATTTATGCTGAGCATAGATGATAAGAGTTTTCTTACAAAAAAATGTGCTATAAGAGAAGGATGATCCTGAACATACTTAAGTAGTGGGTTCATTAGGCTTTTGTTAATATTTTCTTTCCTTCCCCAATAAAACATCGCTTTTCTGAATTCTTTTCTAATCCACCATCCTGGCTTTTTGTTTCCCCTTCAGTTCAGTTGATCTGTTCACTGAAAGAGCTGCCCTGAAGATAGGTTTTTGTGATACAGTATAGCCCCTGTGGGTGAGGGTAGCTGGCTCCTGATTCTGGAGGAGGGAAATTAACTTGTGCGGAGAGGGAAGTAGCTAGAAGGGCAGTGGGAACAGACAGTGGATAGTGCCTTTTTCACCCTAGTGCAAAATCACAAAACTGCTACCAAAGTCACTAAACTAGAAACTCTTTGCTGTATTGTAGCATTTTAATTCAGGTTCCAAGTTGACTTCCCTTGTATTTTGACCTTTTTTTCTGACAGCCCAGAAGTAGCTTCTGGTGATCACAGCTTGCTTTTCTGTAACGTAGTCCATGATTACCCTTCATTAATACATGAGCTTTCAGGCTGTCACAAGATCAGTCTGTTCCTTCTGTCCAGTCTTTTCATTTCTGCAGGAAATGTCTGCTGAAACCTGTACCTGTATCTCTTATCCTGGTTCAGCTTACATCACCTTTTGGAGTGTAGCTACACACAGGAGTGTAGCTACAACAGGGTCTACTAGCTGGCTTGCCAAAGTGGCCCATTATCTAGAGAGGAAATAATAAATTAGATTTTAATGTCAGGGCTCACTCAGGGGCTGCTGTCTTATTCTCTGTGTGGTTGGGACTGTAAAAATGTTCACAGGACGATGTTCTCTGCCAGAAGACACAGATGCTACAGTGTGAGGAAAGTGAGGTCCTCAGCAGGACTTGGGGTGAAAGAACCACACCAGGCGGTGCATGCAGGAGAGGAAAAATCAGGGCATTGCATTGTGTCCTTCTGTAAAATACCTAGTGAAGAAAGAAAGCAGGATTTATAACTTTCAAAAATCAGAAAAACACCCCTTTTTTATTCAACCAAGTAGAAACGACTTTCATTCCTACTCTATGTTTGTCAAAATAAGGAAGTAAAGTAGTTCCATTTTCTGCTCCTTTCCTAGCTTTGTAAAGTTTCTGGGTGGACAGCCAACAGCAGGTCAGGTGAATGTGCTCCAGTTCCTAATGAAATTCATTTCAATTTTGAGTAAATACTCTGGGGATGAGAGAAAACGTAGATAATTCTGCCATCCTCTTGTGGACTGGAGCATTACTTTAATGTCAGTGCTGATATATAGGTATGAGTTTGATCATTAAAGTTAACACCCAGAGAGTTATGTGGGGTTTACTTTCATATCTGAAAATACATTGAACCTCTATCTACTCTTATTGATGAGATAACTCAGAGAAATAGAAGGTGACAGTGCCATTATGGGGGGATTACACCGAGGCTGGGAGAGATACGGATCCCTGAGCATGGGGGCATTTTCTGTGGGTGGCAGGTGGCATTGGTTGAGACTATAGGGAGATGCTCTGTTTTGTGTATTCCTCACAAAATTACAGCAGGTTTCCTCTCATTTTTGAGGCTGTTAACTGCTGCCTTCTCATTCTCAGAAACTGCCAACCTTCACAGTTTCCTTAAGCATCTGAAAACTGCTTGAGTATTTTACATGAAATGTTACAAAGTCAATGGAAAGGTTTTATAAGGACAGTCCTAGTGGGACTTGTCTAAACTTCTGCTATTTTTAGCTGTGAACCTCCAGGCTAAGTGCTGTCCAACAGGGTCAGATGCCGTGGGGCAGGCTGAAGTCCTGCTCATCCCACATGATGGTGCAGCTGAGGTGGGGTGGGCACGTCCATGGGGACAGCCCGGCAGCCCCCTCAGCTGATAGGAGTCACAGGAGCAGCCACTATGGCTAGGAATGTTTTGCACAAGATGGAAATCTGCTCCTGGGCCTCTCTGTGGTTGCATCTCTGCTTTTCAGGTTAGAGCAGCACTGTGTTACCCGTGTTGTCTGGTCTCCCAGAGACCACAGCTATGTAAGCTTTGAATGGTCTCAGACGTTTCACTCATTGCCAGTTAGGTCATCAGGGTACACTGGAGTTTTCTTTAATGTGAATTTAAGCTGTGTTTTGAGTCAGACCAAACATTTATACAGAAATTCAACTTTCATTTTCAACCAGAAGTTCCTGCTACTTTGAAATTGAACCATTAGATTTTTTTTTTCCCCCAAGTATTCAGAACATTCTGTCTTCCAATTTTGTTTTTACTCCTTTTCAAATAGATCAAATTTTTGATGTTTTGTTGCATGATGAGAATAATCCATTTCTTGTGCTGTGAATTGGACAAAATGAAATGCATATGGGAAATAAGATTTTTACTTGATTCCCTCAATAAAGGGTTTTGGACAATGCAAATGGTGTTTGTTACACGGGTGTGGTTGTTTTAATGGACTGACAGAATAGGAGAAAGGTAGCAAGAAAAGCACAGTCTCATGGAAGAACCACTTTTATTTTGATTATCCCCTTGTAAGGGGGATAGATATGTTTTGTGTGGTTCTGTCTACTAAGCTGTCTATAGG
>JAWWLV010000045.1:28428426-28445855 GCA_035041135.1 Platyrinchus mystaceus
TCTTCAGAACATTCTGTCTTCCAATTTTGTTTTTACCCCTTTTCAAATAGATCAAAATTTTGATGTTTTGTTGCACGATGAGAATAATCCATTTCTTGTGCTGTGAATTCAACAAAATGAAATGCATATGGGAAATAAGATTTTTACTTGATTCCCTCAATAAAGGGTTTTGGACAATGCAAATGATGTTTGTTACCGTGTAGTCATGGGTGTGGTTGTTTTAATGGACTGACAGAATAGGAGAAAGGTAGCAAGAAAAGCACAGTCTCATGGAAGAAACACTTTTATTTTGATTATCCCCTTGTAAGGGGGATAGATATGTTTTGTGTGGTTCTGTCTACTAAGCTGTCTATAGGAATATGAAATGATTAAATGGAGCAGCAATAAGCAGTGGCCTGTAAGTATTGCCTGGTGAGAGATAATACTGTAGCTCTCTAATTGGCTCTCTACCAGCATACAGTGTGACTGATTTCAGCTGTAGCATTACCAGTCTTGCTTCCACCAGCACTATTATCTCAGAGTGACACTTCCATTACTCTGAACGGAGAAAGATGAACGTCACCTGTCAGGGGCTGGTTAATTGTGTTGCTAGATGTATGTTACCAGGGCACAGGTTGGACATTTATGAACATAACTGCTTCCTCTGATGTCCACCATCCTTCAACGATCAATACAGCTCTTACAGTAAGCGCATAATTGAGTGAAGGCACTTACCGCTGAGGGGCTGAAGATGAGCCCGTTGCACAATTTTCATTGTCCATACATTCAGCACAAATGAGCTGATATCTGCCCTTTATTGTGTCTTGCTTTGTGGAAATAGAAACTAATATGCTGCTTTCATTTGTTTTCTAGATAAATGGCCAGGATGTCCAGAATCGTGAAGAGGCAGTGGCATTGCTCTCCAGCGAAGAATGCAAGAAAATTGTGTTGCTGGTTGCAAGACCGGAGATACAGGTTAGACTAAATAGATGCACTGAGCCAGAACCTGGGTTATACCATGCATTCACTGTCACTGTAACTAATGAACTGCCAAGAAATAGGAACGCCAAAGTTACTGACAAAAGGAGCAAACAGATAATTGTGGAGCTTCCCCTGTTTAGCCAGCAAAGAAAATAATATGATATTACTAGGGCTTGTTTTCACGAAACTAAGCAATTTCTTTTCCAGCAGAGTAAGCAGGTATATAAATAAAGCTGGCAGGACTAATATGGTATTAGTAAAATATGAAGTAGAACTTGAAAACGATGCATTACTCATTACATGATTCTGATCTATTCAGGGGATAAATTTCCCATACTTACCTTTATCAATTTTATCTTTTATGTGAACTTTATAGTTTATATGAACTTACACAAAGCTGTAGCTTGTCATTGATGAGGTGTCTTTTTATGCTGTATGCTTATAAGCAGGCATGTAAATGATTTGTTTATGTGCCAGTTATGGGACTTTCACTACAATACCATTCAGCAAACAAGAATCAAATTGGTTTTAAAGCATTTTGGTCCCAAAAACGTGCTTGCATCCTGGGAGGTGCATTTTCAAAAGCTTTTAGAAACAGTTTTATGGTTTTAAAAATAAGATTATGCCAATGTCAAGAATTTTATCATGCCAAGAATTTTTAATATCATTGCAGGGGGCAGATGTTAGATTCGTCATCAGACTAAAGGACAGGTAGAGTGGTAGAAGACTACTGTTTGTACGTCTTTTATATTCCGTTTGTAGGCCTTTGCAGAGCTTAAAGACATTACATTTTCACTGTTCTCTCCATCTGCCAGCAATTCAGAGTTGGTTATGTTGCCATTTGTCTCTCATGCTATTGATCTGATTCAGTCTCGCTAGCTGCATACTCTGTATAAATTAAATTAAATAAGCGTAATTCAGTGCGACTTGGAATCTCTGCTTGAATACAGAAGTTATAAAGGATTCACAACTTCAGCATTCATTTCCTTTGTGTTTTTCAAGAATCTAAACAGATCCCATAAAACTGGTGACAAAGTACAGGGAAAAAAGCCATGCCTCAGTTTATATTGCAAAATTGTAGCCCTCAATTGCAGAATTTTGAAATAATTTTTTCAACATTATTCTTACTGGTTTTCACTAGGATTCTGTCTTTCAGTAGTGAACAGAAACCCACCCCTTACAAGATATATGCCCAGGGAAAGTTCATTTGTTTAAACTGGTCAACGTGAAAAAATTACATCTATCTGAGTAAAGGGATTACTTATCACTTATTACTTACCAGTGCAGCTTCCCATATAGATGCTCCTTACAAATCATAAAATGTGGTTTGGTTTAGGTTTGGGACTTCGGTGTTGGATTTATATGTTTTAAGAACATACTCATACAAAAGTTATGGTAAAGCCAGAGTATGTCAGAGATCAAGCTGTCAACTCATTTCTGCTAGTTGTGTTGCTTTGACTCTGGTAAAAGACAGCAGGATTAAGCAGGCTTTCTTTTCTAGATAAAAAAGGGTAATGGCAGTATTGCAGTCTTGAAGCGCTGAGCGCGTTCTTTCAGTAACAGGGAAGAAAACCTCTCTGACCATGTATTTGTGCAGTGAATACCAATGAATAATTAGGTTTTGAGACAGAGCACCAGAGGAGCACACAACACCCATGCATGTGCATTCTGATGTCTGTATGTGTACACAGTGTATGCAGTGCACACGCATGCTAAGCCATATATTAGTTTTATTCTAAAAACTGTAACATAACACAAATGTTCTCATTAGTTAGATACTGAGCCTGCCACAATGAAACCAGCAGATTGGCCTAAGTGAGGTTCAATTTTCATCTTCCAGATTTTTAATCTCTGCAATTTCCTCAAATGCGGGAAATTAAACTGTGTCCTTTATGGTAGAGGAAGGCTGTGTTCCATTCTTTCCTTGTGGGAAAAAAATAAACAAGACAAGTAAAGAAAACCATTGGCCATTACCAGATGTTTCATAGAATGGTTTGAAAGTCCCATTAAGGACAAAAAAAAATTGTATGTCCTTAAGAAAAGTAGTTTCCTCCTAATCCCAAACTGTAGGAAGCTGGCTTTGCCAAGGGAGATGGTGAAAGGCTTATGTTCTTTATGAGAGGAAAGAGTTCATTGACATGGGCAAAACCACAACAGAGTTTGTAAAGGAAACAGTGGTTTCCTGCCTGTATTCAGTTAGAAGTACTGCACCGCTTCAGTCACTCCTTGTGTAGTTTGGAACTTGTTGGCTTGGTGTAACTTTTCTGACATCTGGGGCCAGAGCTATTCTGGCTTTGAGGCAGTAGTACTTCTGCTGTAGGTGTTGGCCTGTGCTACATTGTTCTTGCTGTCTTGAGATATGAGTAGTTGGTAGTCTTTTAATTGTCTAATGCTGAGGATTTTCCCTTCTGATTTGTTTTTGTCACCGTCATCCTCTGGTTTCTTCATCATTGACAAAACAAGTGTTTCCTTCTGCCACAGTCCTGTTGTTACAGCCAGGAGTGCCACTGACCGGTTTTTCTTTTTGATGCAGTGTGCCATCTGGCAAGGGATTGCAGATACAAATGGATGTGCGCCATGTGCACACATGTGCATAATGAACAAAATGGGAAGAATAACGTTTCAGGCCAGGGTGCCTGTTTTATCAGTTTAGAAAGATGTAAAGAGTGTAAAATGGGTGCGGGAAGAGGATATACGCACTTGACAGAAAAGATAGCATTCCCTCATGTCCTTTTGCAACACTGTCTTCACCAAATGTCAAAGTATTATTTTACACTCAGGGAAAAAAACCCAAACAAATGGATAAGCCTTGCTTCCAGACACACTGGGAGAACAAAAATTGCCTCCCTTCAAGTCGCCACATTTTTCTGTGACCCTGCTCTCTTTATTTGTTTACCTGGAAGATCAATGGGAAAATGGTGACAGAAATACAGCATAAGGTTTCTATGGAGGTGCCAGCAGCAGGGCACAGCACTGCGATGGAGGTTGTTAGAGAAAAGAGACCGGTTGCCTCCTGGCCCTATTAGTAACATTGTCACTCTTTCAGTGCGGGGGCTCTCAGTGGTAATGAACATGACAGCTTCAGGATTATGTGCTGTGCCTTTCATACCTTTTGAAAGGAAATAATGTCTGAGCTGTGCAGTCTCCTTCATTATGAGAGAAAATCAGTCATACTGTTTTACGAAAGGATAAAAGGCATAAGAGTCCAATTTTTTTTATCCTTCTTTTTCTCCTTTTTTTGAGATGTGAACTCCTTCTGCCTGGCTTTCTGAAGAGAATCATTAGGATAAAAAGAACTAGTCGAGCATTGCCATTTGGGTTTACTATATTTTAGCATGTGTCCTTGCTAACATAAAATAATATAATAATGTATTCTTTGCAGCTGGAGGAAGGGTGGCTGGATGATGAAAGGAATGAATTCTTAGAGGAGTTAAACTTGGAAATGTTGGAAGAGCAGCATAATGAAGCAATGCAGTACACAGCCAACGAGGTGGAGCAGGTAGGACCACTACTACACATATCATTTGAAATTTTGCTAGGTATAATTTTTTATTAATAGAGATGTAAAAGGGAGTCAAAGGCTTTGATAGATTTCTGTCTCTACAATGCTGTGAACTCTGGCATGCTGTAGGTAAGGAAAAGGAGAACAATAGATGCTTAGGCCCAGTATGGAAAGTTAGCAAACAATTTAAGATTGTGTGATAAGTGCAGGTTTCTCATTTTCTCTGAACACTCAGAATAATATTGCTTGCTTTCTTTAATTTTGAACTGTTCAGGGTTTATGACGTTATACTTTGTTTCAATTTTTTTTAATCAGTTTTACCAGTGTAGCACCTAGAGCTCTGAGCTGAAATAGGTGCTCCTCTTGTTGTATGCATGTGAGGTACGAGCCAGCAGAGAGCTTGCAAAACAAGATGGAAGAGGTATTTAAAATAAACAACAGGTGTTTTTGTAATGAAAGTGTATTTTTCTTACACCAACAGTGCACAGCTCGGCATTTGTTTCGTTAATGGAGACAAATAAGCATATTGTTAGCATAGTCTTAGCTTGCTGCTATCCTGACTTCTACCTGGCCATATGTTATGTAGGCAGTGTGACTGATGCCATACATCTTTGTTTCATCAAGGAGTCTTCTCAGTTGTACTTTATTGTGGAAACCGTAAGTGTGTGCTCCTGGATCAGATGATCTATCAGCATGCACACCTATGTCGAGCCAAAGACATAAAATCCAACTTCATCTCCTGGCTTCTGGATTCTGCCACTGGGGAGAAACTGGTTTTCCACCCACAGAACTTTGTAACTTACAATTTTTTTCCCCATTCTGAATTGCTCAGAAACAGCCTGAGGCATTTTTCTTTGAAGTGGAGAGAGAGAGAAAGACTGTGAGAGCCTTCCCTCCTCACAGAATCACAGAATCACTGAACATGCCAAGTTGGAAGGGAACCACAAGGATCATAAAGTCCAACTCCTGGCCCTACACAGGATCATCCCCAAGAGTCACACCATGTGCCCAAGAGTGTTGTCCAAATGCTTCTTGAACTCTGTCAGGCTTGGTGCTGTGACCACTTCTCTGTGGAGCCTGTTCCAGCACCCAACCACCCTCTGGGTGAAGAACCTTTTTCTAATATCTAACCTAAACATCACCTGACACTTCTTATTGCACCACACAATTTCAGGCCATTCCCTTGGGTCCTGTCACTGGCCACCACAGAGAACAGATCAGTGCCTGTCCCTCTTCTTCTCACAAGGAAGTTGTGACTGCAGTGAGGTCTCCCCTCAGTCTCCTTCTCTCCAGGCTGAACGGACCAAGTGACCTCAGCCGCTCCTCATATGGCTTCCCCTCAAGGCCCTTCACCATCTTCACTGCCCTGCTTTGGACAATCTAAGAGTTTAATACCTTTCTTATATTGTGGTGACCAAGACTGCACACAATATTCAAGGTGAGGCTGCATGAGTTCTTCTGGAAACCAGGGAGCTTATTTGGCTTCAGATACCTCAGTACCTGGTCCACACTGGGAGCCTGAACATGGTTCTATTCAGTTTCCTCCTGACCTCCTCTCCAGCCTTGACGCTGGGCTAATGAGTAGGTGATAGCTCCTATTAAAGCTATTCATTATACATAAATGAAATATTCATTGGGACAGAGGCAGTGACAGAATAATAAGTCAATTACATGGAATATGATAGATCAGATTACAAATCTTTGATCTTATAAGCATTTAATTATTTACATGAAGTGGAATAACTCCAGGGTCAGTGGTGAAGTGAGCCTTGCAACAGGTTTTATAGCAGCCTTTTAGTTGTGACTCTCTTTTCCAGGCAGTGAGGCAAGCCTCGGTTTCCCAGGTCAAATGTGCTGCACTGATACCTACTTTGAACCGATATTTGGCATCTTCTTTATTGTTTTAACCAAAATTTTATCTTGCATAGCAGAATATTTCCTGTCAGAAAGAACACTTTTCTTTGCAAGGCACATTCATTTGCATGGTGACATTCTCACAAAACCCCCATTCCTGGTAGAAATTCTTGAACAAGTCTATCTACAAACTCCTACAAGGCCCTCACTTGACATGTTGGGAACTCTGAAATCATTTCATACTTGTGATGTTCCATTCCAAAGTTCTTGTCAAGCTTTGGCTTTTTCACTGAATTTGGGTTTTGGACAGTGTTAACTATTAAATAGTGGTGTTCCGTGAAGTGGTTTCACAGAACACATTGATATTGTTTATTTCCCATTGGGATCTTTTACCAAGGATATTTTTTTCCCCTTTTGAGATTTGATATTACTGTGGAAGAGCATTACACTTGGAAAACATTATGGTCACTTGTGCTTGTCAGTATCTGACGTTGGGTTGATTGAAGTAATTCTAGGACAGCCAGACATTTCTTTGCCCTTCTGATGAATAATTGAATCAACCAAATGCAGCTTGGTGTGTAATGGGGCATCAGTAATTTGTGACAGCTGCTGCCTTTCTAGACTCTACATAGTGACTTGACAGAAAACTGGTTCTTTACTTCATGTTAGGCTGGGAAATCTTGCAGTTTCCTGAGGGGAATCACACAATCCATTGAAGCTATGAAACTGCTCTTGTTGCAAATGCCAGTGGCCAATCTGATTATTTTCAAGCTCCCCAGATGGCCATGGAGACCAGCTTTGTTTTTAGTGAACAAAACCTTAGTCCTCTGGTGTCATAATCATCTGTCATCATGAATCTTAGAGCTAAAGGAATGAATACACTCTATACCAGAATATTATTCCAAATATGAGTCTGTTTTACAGAATGCCATTTTAACATTTAATGTAAGCTGTCACAGAAAAGTTTGGTACAGTTTGTAATAGAAGAATCAAGTGTATTGTCATGTCTTTGACCCACTCTATAGAATTCAGTGAAGAATTGTATCTTCTCTGTATGGAATAGTCCAATAAACCTCAAGGAAAGATGTAATTCTCCATCTTTTTATAACTCATTGTGTTCCTTCCCCTTTACAACATCATGGTTCATTGTGCAGCAGAGATAATTTTTCTTAAGAATACCATACATTTGCCATGCAGAAACTCTTATTGGTATCATGGAATGTATCAAAACCTATTAAGAAGAGAAAGAATTGGATTAAAAAAAAATCATTCTAGTTCATTCAAAGCTGAAATGAAGTGAAAATATCTGGGGAAAAATCCTTTTTTTGTTAGAGAGGCCTTTTAGTGCACCAGTGAAATCAGTTCAAAACTTCCCTTATGGCTGGAGTGGTTTGCCTGACACTGGAGATTCCTCTCCCCATGGCCAGTCTCCCTCTCACTGCCAGAGACTGACCAGAGATCCCACTAGCAGCTGCGTTTGTTAGACCCTTCAGCTGAATCTTACTGCCTTCACAGTGTAGTAGCAGTCTTGGTTTTGAGTCCCAATATACATCATAAGTTGTAAAATGAGAATAGAACAGTGCCTGAATTCCTGTAAGATTAGCCATTTTATAGGCATGAATGCTTGCTGAAGCTGAAATGCAGAATCTTTTGAGGTTCATTTATTGCTTGATTGTACGCATCACTGGGTTTACCTTCTCATTATCTGAGTTCTTACTGCAAAGATGAGGCCTAAGGAGCCTTTTGGTATTTCAAACAGAAGTAATTGTAGAAGAGGTGGTCATTATATGTTTGAAAACCCTTTGTGTGAAATAGATAACAGATAACACCAGACAAAGCAACTTACTGACAATTGTGGACTCTCTCTTGTTTTCCAACCTGGAATTAGGCTTGCTACCTTTCAAAATACAATTAAAATAATCCCATGTTTTAAAAGACTGCTCAGTCTTTTAGCTCACGTTTAGGAGCTCAGGAAAGCATTAAAAGTCCAGGACAGAAATTCCAGGGAATACCTTACTTGAGTCAAAGTGGATTTTTTAATAAAACGTATCTCACAAGCATGCAGTACAATAAATATCTGTATTACTTTCCATTTTCTTAATGGAATTAGCTGCAAGTATCCATATACTAAGGAAAGATTTAATGTGATATGGATGTTTGCTAAAGTTTGAGAAGAATCTGATTGTATAGGGACTTGTTTCTTCCTGACAGGGAGGGGAACCCAAAGTGACTACCTGACATTCAAATGCTTGTACTACAGTCACTTGTATTTCATCAGATCAATTCCACCCATCTGGTTTCTATTAGACTGATAAAATGGCTTTGCTTTGTTTACATCTTTTTTGTGTGTGTATTAATTCTGGATAGTGTAACTTGACTAGATGGCAGTGTATTACTTTCAGTCAGTTCAAATCAAGTGGAAGTTGAAGGAGCAAAGTTTTTGATAAAAGTGGTATGGAAAACAAGAGCCACTAATTCTGAAAGTGCTGATTGCAGGGACCCGAACTGTAAACTCTGTTTCCAACACCTATACAAATAGCCTCATTAAGTGTTTTTTTTCAGGAGTGCTCAAATACATGCTTTGGTGGTGTAGCACCATTCTAGAGACATTAGAAGCAGCATCACAGAGCTCAGCTCCTGTAAGCTGTGCAACTGTGCTAACACATTCACATTATGGATAAGGCACCCTCTTTGGAGTTTTAATTGTATATATGCAAATTGTGCTATGTCACTCACCCTCAGGGTCAGAGAGCAGATCCTCGCCCTCCCCATTTGATAGTGTGAAGCCCTGCATTTGGGACAGGCACCCGAATTCCTGACTGTTCTGCAGCACTGCCCTTCCACTGTATGGTGGAGCTGTTCTCCTTTCTGTCAGGAGTTAAATATTTTCCAGAGCAGTGAGAAACATGGATTGCACCGTGCAGTGGCTGGGGTGCAGTGTAGGTGACCCAGACTGGAGTTGCTTCTCTGCTGAAAGGTTTGGGGGCAGAAGAGGTCAGTACAAGCTGCAGCAGCTCCAAAGGGGGTGAAAGAAGGGATCAGAATACCATATGTAGCAGCACTCACCTGGAGGAGGTAAACTAGAAAATTATCAAATTAAACCTAGATGTCCTAAAGCATCTTTTCAGAAATTTTTAACTGGTTTCTCAAAGACACTGAATTTTCCTGGTGGTGTGTTTCTTTCAGTGTTTGTTTTATTCCACTCTTACATGGGATTGGGGGTGGAGGCTATTTTTGGTTTTCTGAGACTAGGCCGTTATTTTTTCCTAGCTGTTGAAGAAAGAAAACCAGATGAAGGGTGGGTGATCATAAGATACACATGAAGAGAGGAGAAAGGATGAGATAGGAGAGACATTTTCATCCTGTTTTACTGTCTATCAAAGTAGATAAAAAGGGAATTATGACAGTGGCCTCTCTGAGTTTGTTTGCTTTCACTGTGTGCTCTGTACCTTTCTTCTCCCTTGATTATTACCACCATTATGCATAATTATGCAATTATACCTTCTAAAAGAGACATGGCATTTGGTTGGTACTGTGTACAGTAAGGTACTTGGTCATATAAATTGCACTCTGCATGATTCTTTGCTAATCTAGTTTGAAAACTAAAGTGTCTGTCTCTTCAGAGAGGTATTATCTCACATCCTATGAGAATATAAATAGGTTGAGAATATCAATAGGTGAGGTACAATGATTGGAGTGTGAATCAACAGCCAAAGAGCTTGACATTATGCCCATGGCAAAGCATTCAGTGTTGCTCTATACTTAATAGTGAATGACTGTTTATATTTCTAAGGAACATAAACTCTAAAGATGGAACAAAAGTCGTCTCCAGGGATGCAATGGATTGAGGTTTATTTGAGGAAAATCCTAGAATTCAAAATCAACACTCTTTCAGGAAAATGCTACTGAATATGAGAAGTGTTAGAGAGGGCCATGAGGAGTGTAGCCAGCTCTCTGCAAGGTCAACCCCGCGCTAAAAAAAAGTTCACTGGTTAAAAAGAGAAACAGTAGCCTTCTTGCACCCTCGTAGGCTGTATTAGTACCATAAGTTTGATTGGCTGCTTGCTCTATTTGTTTGAATTGATACCAGTACTGAAGTTTTTTCCCAAGTTTGAGAAGATTTCAGCTCCACCAGTCTCTGGCCATAATCCAGAATCAAAAACAGTGCACCATCTGGTGATCATTATCTTTAAGCACTGCAAAGAGATGGCTTAGATAGAGGGGGAAATATTTCTTTCTGGACTTTAAAAACTATGTTACTGTTACTGTGTCCACCACAGCATGACTCTCAGAAATGTTTAAAGGCTATGAGCAGTAGGACTGCTTCTTTGTGATCTATTTTAATTCAGCTTAAATCAGATCCCAGCTGTTTAAGCAAAACAGATCCAGAAAATGTTCTCCTGTAATATGGTCTGCAGTTGATAATCATTTTGGTTTGCTCATTTTTTTTAGCCAAAGAAACATGAAGAGGAGGATGGCACTACAGACACTGCAACCTCATCATCCAACAATCATGAGAAGGACAGCGGGGTGGGACCTACAGATGAAAGTCTCCGTAATGACGAAAGCTCAGAGCAAGAAAATGCACCTGAGGAGCAGAACAGCACTATCCTGCAGAGCAAACGGGATCTGGGCCACAGCCACAATATGTTAGGAAGTGTTGAGCTCCAGTGCAATAAAAGCTTTGTGTCTGGGGAATACATTGAATCTGATTTCGTAGGAAACCCAGAGGAGGAATGTGAAAGGTTTCGGCAGCTGTTGGAACTGAAGTGCAAGATTCGAAACCATGGGGAGTATGATCTATATTACTCGAGCAGCATGATAGAGTGCAACAGAAGAGAGCAAGATGGAGTGGAGCATGAACTGCAGCTACTCAATGAGGAACTGAGGAACATTGAACTTGAATGCCAGAATATTATGCAGGCTCACCAGCTCCAAAAGGTGAGAGATCAGTACGGAGACATTTGGGCTTTACACGATGAAAGTTTCAGGAATTATAACACCAGCATAGATGTACAAAGAGGCAAACTGGATGACATCATGGAGCACCCTGAGAAGTCTGACAAGGACAGCTCCAGTGCCTACAACACAGCTGAAAGTTGCAGGAGCACTCCGCTGACGGTGGAGCGATCCCCTGATAACTCTCTCCAGAGGATGATTAGCATAACCAATAGGAAAAACCTGAGGAGCACAATCGTGGCTAATCAGTCATCCTCAGGACAAAGCAACAGGGAGACAGCCTCAGCCAAAACCAAACCTACAGAGCAAAACAGTGCTGTCGAGAATGCAGAATCAGAAAGCAGCAAATTCACAAACCAGGAAAGGCAGGGCACCGAGCACATTCCCTACTTGTCTCCGTATCACAGTTCATCTTACAGGTACGGGAATATACCTGCTCATGCAAAGCATTATCAAAGCTATATGCAACTGATCCAGCAGAAATCTGCCGTGGAGTATGCCCAAAGCCAGCTCAGCCTGGTGAGCATGTGCAAAGACTCACAGAAGTGTGCAGAGCCCAAGATGGAATGGAAAGTGAAAATAAGGAGTGATGGGACAAGGTACATCACAAAGAGACCAGTTCGAGACAGAATCCTGAAGGAACGTGCCTTAAAAATTAAGGAGGAGCGCAGTGGGATGACAACAGATGATGATACGATGAGTGAGATGAAGATGGGTCGCTACTGGAGCAAAGAAGAGAGGAAGCAACATTTGGTGCGAGCTAAGGAGCAGAGGAGGCGGCGGGAGTTCATGATGAGGAGCAGGCTGGAATGTCTTAAGGAAAGTCCACAGAGTGGCAGTGAGGGCAAAAAGGAAATCAACATTATTGAACTGAGTCACAAAAAGATGATGAAAAAGAGAAACAAGAAAATCTTGGACAACTGGATGACAATCCAAGAACTGATGACACATGGTGCTAAATCCCCAGATGGCACAAGAGTGCACAATGCCTTTTTATCAGTTACTACTGTATGAACGCAACTTCTTTAAGAGAGTATACTACCAGTTTAGGTAGACTACGATTGCCTCGTTCAATGTGGCGTTTTTATATATTTTGTGACTGTTTATAGTTTGATCTTTTTGTAAGCAAAATTACCTGGTAATTTTTCATTTGTTTTTCATATAATGGTACCTTCTTTATCTGGCAGTCTTTCTTTATCCTTCAATATATTCATATATTCATTTGTAGGAAAAAAATAAAAGGAAAAAAAACAAAGCGAAAAAAAAAGTGGAGGAGCCAATTAATTTCTTAACCTAATACATATCCATAACTTAAGATCTGGATTTATTTCTCTAATTTTGCTTTTTCTACTTTAGTAACAATAAAATACCAAAACAAAATGCTTTATACTGTATCCTTGGCTTAACAAGTTTTAAAGTTTTACATCTTAGATTGAATCTGTTTATAAATCATATGCCACATCCCATCATATAGATAAGACTGACATTTTTCCAACTACACATTGTACAGTACATTTTATCTGTTAATTGCAATTGTATCTGTCCAAGTAAAGTGTAAGTGGGCAATTCTCCTGTGTTATGTAGTGGCATTGGTCATGTAGCTGGGCAGTATGTGATAATTGTGAAGATGAAAGAGAAATAAATTATTGCTTATCTTTAAGAAAAAAAAAGTCATGAGTTCTTTGATTTAAATTGAGTATTTGCCTTTAAAGTATGAGTCGTTTCACTGTGCATGGTATTTACAGCATATAGAGATTTCAAGAACACGGGACACAAATCCATAGGCTTTCTTATGAATTAGCTTTTCATTTTGCAGAACCCATAGGACTGAGCAAGTCTTTCTGGTTTTTCCTTATCTGCTATTATTAGTTGATTGAATGATTCATTGATATATTACTGTGTTGTAAGATGTCACATAACTACCATGAGTTCTTTCCCTGGCTGAGCTTGCTATTTGTTCTACACATACAAAACATAAACACATCATATGCCTAACTTTGAGCCAAATCTTGTGCAAGAAAAACTAGGAGTGACATTTTCATAGAAGATGAGTTAAGAAAAGTAAAGAATGAAAAGCAACTAAATGAGTTGAGGGTATAGCTTTATTGTTGAGGAGTATCCATGTCTTCTAGAAGAGTCCCAGTGGGAGCTGGCTGGGGCTCAGGAGCAACGACAACTTGCTGCCTGGGTGCTTGATGTCCCTGTCTCTCCGTGCAGCAGAGGCACCTCAGCTGCCGCTGGGGCATCTTCTGAGCTGCTGCTGCTGCTGGCAACCCAGTGAGTTACAGCAAGCTGAAATGACTAGTCTTGGGTTGTCAGCAGGGTCAAAGACCTTGCCTAATAGCCCCATTTTTATTGTCCTTGTGCTTGACTCACAGCAGCTCCTAACTGATGGTAGCGCTTTCTATAGCAGGATTAGATGCAGAAGTCACTTGGCATCAGGCTTTAAAATATATGCCTAAAGATGCAGAAGGGCTCATTATGGTATTTCCAAAATATAATTCTGGAAATCACTCTTTTGTTTTCTAACCACTTTTGGCACCAGTTGGCATTGGCAGTGCTCTTTCCATCTCCGGGCTAGAAAATACCATAAAAACAGTGCTCTCCAAGTGCTTAAAATGATTATGCCACTGACAGTTCACAGTTTGATAATCAGAAAATTCTCCCCACCAGACTCAGGGAAACATCATGCTAAATCCTCACTAAGCATACAGCTGTTCAGATCACAATGAAAAATACTTAATCTGTTTCCTGTTAAATTAGAGAAAGTGTGGTATCCAAGACAGAAGGGATCACAGGGTGATGCGGTATTGTTTCAAGGGACTCTTACCAGATCACCTCTCCAGCTGAACCAACCTAAGTCATCTAGAAAGGTACCCATTCATTTTCTGGAGACATCAAAGCACAGAGGTTTGGCTGTTTCCCTCCTTGCATTCCAATGATCACACTCAGAAACAGGTCTCATTTCTAATCAGAGTTCAGCTGCCACCAGCTCCAGACAATGGCTACTGTTATGCCTTTCTCTTAGACACAGTGCTTACTATTTTCTTCCCATTATTAAATCATGTCTCAGAGCTCCTTTCAAATTAATGTGACACCCAAATTCAGAGAACAGCATGAATCTTCAGAAAATGTAATGTCGTTATTTCACCACTGAGAAACAAACCTAGGAAAATCCATGTCTAATTAGAGAAAAGTCCTAACTAGAGGGTGGTGGGGGGACTCTTAACTGGAGGGGAGAAGGGGAGGCAAGTAATAGATAAAAATTAGAGAAACAAATAGACATTATTTATAGTATATTAATAGAATGTAAATTGAAATGTGTCCAAATATGAGGAGATCTGTCAAAATCTAGTGAGACACAAAGACAAAATCAAGAGGTGATACAGTAGTACTGTTGGTGGCACACATGACATGGTTTCTAGCTCAGCACACGCCTGTCAGAGCCCAGCCACCTTCCTTCACCTGATGAAATAGGCACACCCCTGCCTAAGCCTTAGTCTGGGGGGTTTCCAGCAGCCCATGGTTTTCTCTCCTTTTTTCTTAGCTACACTTACTTAGTGTAATTTTCCTTTTTTTCCTGAGCAGTTTTTGGGAGAAGAAGTGTTGGGTTTTGCCCTGATGAAATGCCTCAGTCATTCCTGCTAGGAGGAAAATAAACATGCAACCCCAGACTGGGGCTGCAAGGCCACCCAGGATGGTGGTGCAGCAGGGCTGAGTGGCAGGTGAGTGTTTTACTGCTTGCTACTCTCCGCTAGTTTCTATGCTGGGCAGGACTCAGCATTGTGCTCTATCATCCCAGCAGTTCTTTATCAGTGAAATACAATGCTGACATTCCACATGTAGTTTTATTCTTGCATATACTTTTTTTCCAAATGTCATAATTTTTACTGAGGAAAATAACATTTTAGCACCAAGGCAAATTAAAAGAGAAGGAATAAAATACGTTTCATGTTATCATAAATCTTTAAAGACTTGTTTTTTGTGAGAACAGGTTTTTTCCCATATGAAGTAACATAAACATAAAAATAAAAATTCTTTCCAACTGGAACAAGAAGAGATTTTGCTTAGCAGGGTTGCTTGCATCTTTGGGATAAAGAGCAAAGGTCAGGGAAGAGGAGCTGCATAGGTGTGTTACCATGGCCACATCATTGCTGGGAAAGGTGTTAATGTCCCACTCATCCTTTCCTCAACACTGGTACCCAGCTGAGACCAGTGGGAGGTAATTTTTCCTATGAAGCCAACAAAATAGGCTTGTAAAAAGGCTTGTGTACTTCACAACTGTATTGCCAGCTGATGGAGGAGCATTGCTCACCACAAATAAGGTTAAAATCAGTGGGATCCCTGAATCTTCCTGTCCAATATAAGTATCCTTAAAGGGAAAAATGGTATTTTTGGTATGATCATGACAACAAACTAAATCTACTGCATCAGATTGCTTTTTTCAAAAGAAACTGACAACACAATCTGAACTGAACAAGAACAACCAGAGGTGAAATCTAGTTTGTGCTTGATACAGTGCCTTGTGAGAGGGCACAAGGACCTCGGAAGCAATGATACTGCAACTTTACATTACACTTTCTGAACTCATGGGGGTTTGATTATTCATTAATATAAGGCTGTTTGACCTTTTTTTCTTCTGTTTTTGTTTAACTAATGTTCATTTCTAACCCACAGTTCTTGGTACAAATGATAGAATGGGATCCTTGGTGCATGACATAGCTTTGGTGATAAAATACTGCCTGACTCAAGGCTGGAATTGCTCCAGGTTTTGTTTTATTTGGGTTTTTAACCTTTAAGCTGCTAATCACAAACAGGTATGTGCTAAGTGTTCTCTTAACATCCGTTTTATGGACCCACTGCTTTTTCAAAGTATTAAATACTCTTCAGGAATGTGCTTAAAATAAATGTGATGGGGACTGTCATTTGGCTACAGCAAAACAGAGCAGCTTTCAGAAACCTGGTGTTGTTACTCTCAGAGGGGTTTGTTGGCTACTGCCTAGAGGAGAAGAAAGGATGTTGCAGAGAGATCATAAGCAAAGTTTTTTTCTTTCAATGCCTTTGCTCTGAAGTATGTTTTTTTGTTTAAAGAAGAACATTCCACTTGCTTGTATGGCAGTTGCTGCATTTATAAGGCTAAGCACTTTGGTCCAATTTTTAGTTGCAGATAACTGCATTATGTATAGATTTTGCCCAGGTTTTCAGATGTCATTAATCTTGCCCTAATGCGAGCTACTACATGGACAACTGGCTTTGGTTGACACCTGTGAGGTGCAGCTTGGGATTTGGGATGCACCTGGCAAGGCAGCCAGCTCAAGTATAATCCCTGAGCCCTTCTTGGGAGCAAGCACGTTTCTGTCCTTCTGCAAAAATGGTCCGCCTCTCACTGTGAGTCTTCAGCTATGTGCAGCTTTTCCTGCTCATGGCAGTTAAGAATCTTGACTTCCCTTGCCCAGCTCATCTAGTTCTGAGGCAGGGAAAAATTGTATTTGTGCAGCAGTTCAAAACCTTGATACCTGTGAGGTTAAGAAGTGAAATACTTCTGTTGTAAAGATTGCTTAGATGGAGAAGACTACTTGACAAACAAAAAGCGTTTGGCTAGTGAGCCATGTTAGACAGATATTTAGAAATACCTTTTTTTTTTTCCCCCCCCCCACAAATAAAGCAGCTCAAATCCTTCTTCAAAGGAAGAAGGGATTGTCTTATATACCATCCTGGTTCTGACAGCTGTGGGTAGTGGGGCTGAGCTACAGGCATATTGTTGACAACTGATGTGAACTGTAAAGTAAAACTGAGAGTTGAGTTACATCCAGACGTATGTGCTGTTTTCCACAGTCACTAGACCATGAGGAGTGAAAGAGTCCTTACTAATTAGTCCATCTCATGCTGATATTCCCTGCTGAAAGCTTCTTTTTTCAGTAAATATACAAATATGTCCCAAAACAAAGATGTCCTGACATACAAAAATCCAGAAGTGACAGTGTCATCTAGGAGGTTAGGATGCGTTCTGGGATACACTCAGGTACCAGGGAAGGGCCTTCAGCAATGTTTCACAGATAAAATGCCGGCCTCCTCCCCCTCCAGACTAGTTCATCTTATGTTGCACTTTTAAGTTTCCTTTCTTCTTTCCTCCCTCCCTCCCTCCCTCCCTCCC
>JAWWLV010000045.1:28445997-28457010 GCA_035041135.1 Platyrinchus mystaceus
TCCTTCCTCCCTCCCTCCCTCCCTCCCTCCCTCCCTCCCTCCCTCCCTCCCTCTCTCCCTTCCTTCCTTAGAAGCAAGACTTTTCTGAACTTGTAAGGTAATAAATATTGAAGGGGGCATTGAACTAAAAGAGGCAATTTTTTTCACAGAGATCAGCTTATCAAGACAAATGGAAACCTTTGTATGACTGTAAGTTTTCATCTCTACTCAGTTTTAGGTGATTTGGTTCATTTGGCACATTTCCTATGCCACTTGAAACTCATTCTGCTGAAATGCAGCAAATGCCTCTGGTGACGTCTCTGCACAGAGGGCATTTTTAAACCTTGGAGGAAACGAAGACCTTTTAAAACATATGTTTCCTTGTTTATGAGACCCACAGTAACAAGCAAAATGCATATTAACCCAAATGCTTTTATAATGAAGAAACTTTCTACAGACAGTAAATTGGAACAAAACAGTAAACTTCAATTAGTGTAATGTCTATGTTGGTCATTTATTGAGATCAGGTCTTGATCATAAAACCTCATAGCTTTGTTTGTCTGTTTTACTTTACTTTGAAACATGTGTGCTGCAATAGGCATTGGACACACTGTGGTATTTGTTCTTCCAATACATTCCAATATATAAGTGTTTAACTTATTCCTAAGCACTAGGAGCAAATCAAAGCTGATGTCTGACTCCAGTGACAAAAAATTGTCACTGGAGAGTACAGAGAATTTTAAGTATGAAGTGAATATAGGAAACTCTCATCTTGACAGTGGATAAGAAGCCAAAAGAAGAAAATTAAAATTGCATGATGAAAGATGAAAAGGTTGAAGCCAGTGTTTTGACTACTGGACCTTGCAGGAAAGATATTTGGAGAATGACTGAAATAGAAAGTTAAGCGGGTGAATAACACATAAAATTTACCACTGAAGAAAATATTACTTTCTTTGCACATCAAAGGCAATCCTCTTATTTTCATAGGTTATTTCACCCCACTGGCAATCTCTGCAATGTATAAATATTTTTGATGGAATGCAAAGTGTCTTCTTAATGGTGTATAGACACTATATAGAGAGCAGGTTGAACAGTATAAATATTCATGTCAGCAAAGATGCTGTCAAACTCCTGACTTGACATGATATCAAAAACAAAAATATAACAAAGAAATTCTGTTTTTTCACCTCCTTTTTCTCCCCAAATTTGGGACCTTGCTGCATAGATAGAATAAAGAAATGCACCTGGAAGGTTGTGTTTTGGTTAGGTACAGGGAATTCAAATGAAAGCTCCTCAAACTCGACAGTTCAATTTACTTCTCTTAAGCTCTTTAATACCAAACTTATCAGTTCTCACTGTTAGGCATTAACTTGTTAAATGAGTCTTAATTATACATAAGCAGATGGAGATTTGAATTAAAATTACCTTACACTCGAGTGGCTTTAGTTCATTATAACATATCTTCCTCTTAATCATTTAGGCAGTCTCATCATCTTTCATATAGAAAGTTATTAAAGTATTCCAATTTCCATATTTCTTCAGATACATCCACTATTAAATGGCACGTAATACACATTAGTAAGTGACTTATAACATTCAATAGTTAGTGAATTATTCATGTCAGTAACAATTTTTATACTTCTATGTCATCTGTATAATTTTATAATTTTATTTTAAAGGGTTTATATTTACAGAATGTCTCATTTTTTACCTCATCTCAATTTTCAGTGTGAATTTGAATGCCTCACCCTTTTTGCTGGTGTGAAAAGAAATAATGTCCACTGCAGTTTTTGCACTCCATTGGCTGAGGAATGGAAGTGAATCCAAAGTGGCTCCCTCTCCCAAAGAAGGGTAGGCTTACTGGGAGATTTTGGAATAAGATAAAATTTCTAAAATAAGTCAGACTTACTATTTTCTTTTGTCTTACTTTCATCATCTCTGAAATCTCTAAAGCCAAGATGCTCATAAGAATTTGCCTGGCCTGCAAAATTGAAAGAAGGTTTTTCCTAAAGGGAGAAAATTACTGAAAGCTTTGCAGGCTTTAGTGGGCATCACCTCACCTAACTGTAAGGACCTTGAAGTTGGCATAGTAGTTAAATTAGCCATCTATGTTAAGAGTTTAAGTTAGCTTCAGAAATGGAGAGGAGAAACCTACAAAAGACAGTGAATTTCCCCCTTTAGGAAAGATGTCCTGTGGAGGACATTTGTCCAGCTAATTTAGGCTGGACCTCTAACTTTTACATAGCTTTAGCAGAGTAAAAAAACTGTCTTAAAGTGTGTTAATGCCTTTCAAAAAAAGGATAGACAAGAGGTAACTGTGTATGAAAAGCTCTTTTTTCACCTGTTTTTAACGTATCCTAAATGCATATGCTGAGAGAGTTGTGTCTTTTTTAGACAGAGAGCAGCACCAAGAAATTTAATCAAGTGTTACTATGTCCCTCCTGGGTAAAATCAAGAAAGAATTGGACAAAAAGTGTCATTTTAGTTCCAGTAACCAATTTACATCTATTCACAAAGGAAAGACCAGTGGGACTTTCCAAAAGACAGAAGCATCCAATATTCCCTGCTAAAGGCGACATATTATTCTCGGTATCCCTTTGGCTAATATATTAACCAGATATCTTCAGTGTCAAATAATGGGTCTATAATACAGAAATAACTGTGTTAGCTGGATGATGGAGAGTGACAGCTCAGCCAAAAGGCTGAGTCTACACAGGCAGACGCTGCAGTCGTCATCAAGCAAAGGAACAGGTCTATAAGATGCTTTTGCAGAAAGAGTATTCTGACATTTACTTCCTTGACTGTTTTTAGAAGTAAAGAAGACTCACTGCATCCTGGGAGCCTCAGCAAGGCACTTGGATTTCGTGGCTATTTCGCTCCCCAGCTCCTCTGGAAACCTTGATCCACTATAAGATGTGGATTTATCATGGTTAATCTCAATGATTTCCAGTTCTGCTTCCTTAAGAGAGGATGCTGCTGCTTTACTAGTGGGAGGTTTATGAAAAAAAACACCAAAGCTTGAGAAGCCCTGAGTTGTTGGAAATCTTGTCTAAGGACAACCTGTGAATTCAGTGAGGAGTTTCCTGCATTTGTCATTAAAAACTGCAAAACCTATCTTGAATATACAGTTTATTTGAAAGTTCTGTTGTTTTCTTCATATCCTTGGAAGAACTCTAAGGATCAGTAGTGTAAAAGTGATCAGCAAAACTCAAATTATTTTTGAAATTTAATGCTCCTCCACTGATATTTAAATGCTCTAAATAATAAGTTAAAAGTGGCTTGTAGTCCTCATTACCAAATTATCTGGTTAGAGCCTGTCATCTCCTCTTGAGACATTTTAGAAAACTTTATGAAAGAAAGAACTGGAAATTTATAAAAGAGCTGGATTTCCTTTCCTGAAGAGTTGTGTGTGTAAACACACAGGTGTGTGTGTTTGGGGTGGGGTGGATGTGTAATCGCACATTCCTTCCAGCCTGTCACCAGCTTTGTTGCTCTCCTTTGGACACGTTTGAGTACCTTCACATTTTTCTTGAATTTTGGAGCCCAGAACTGCACACAACACTCTCGGTGAGGCCACAACAATGCTGAATACAGCAGGATATTCACCTCTTTTGACCAGATGGTGATGCTGTGCTTGATGCACCCCAGGATGAGGTTTGCCTTCATGGCTGCCAGAGCACACTGCTGACTTAGGTTTAGCCTGTTGCCAAACAGCACCCCGAGATCCCTTTCTGCAGAGCTGCTTGCCAACCACATCCTCTCCTTCAGCAGGAAGCCACAGCACAGAAATGTTCATTTGTGAACATTGCAGTGAAACACAGTTGAAACATGAAACTCCTTATGAACATGGCCTAAGAGCTTTATATGTGTGGCAGCCATGTAGAGAGACGGGGAAAGCCCTCCAAGAATGGCTAAGATCAGAGCATAAGGAGTAAGAAGGAGATACATGGATGAGTAGTGGCTGCTGGGATGGCCTCTTTCCCTCACAGTGATGCTGAAGATTAAACATGGTGCACTGTTTCACTACTGCAGGATGGAAGCAGTAATTCCAGCCCTTAAGCATAAAGAAGGTGATTTCTTGTATCCTCTGCCACAAAGTTGGCCTGCCCAGCTTAGTACCAAAATGTCAGCTTGAAAGAGGTTGTATTTGAACAGAAGCAACAGTGCTCACAACCCCCTGCATACACTCATACCCACTCAGCTCCTCACATGCCACAATGAGGCCTGCTGTAACTGCAGCACAGTTTTCTGCTGGTGAGCACATTGAGTCCTTGGGACTTTTCCACTGAGGAGGTTCTTAATTCTCATAGGGTATTCTGCGCCTGGTAATGTTGTGGACTTTGTCAGGCACTGCAAGGTATTGATGACTTTGTTTCAGTTCAAACCTAACACTCTGGGACCTGATTGGTTTGGGGTGTCACTCCGTCAGGCCATACAAACCACTTGCATCTGACAAAATGTCTACCTGCTATGTGGATGCAAACACTTGCTACCTTCTGAAATATACTCAGGGGAAAAACCTAACAGTAGTGTAATCTTACTTTTTAACCACTAATGGAAAGTGAAAAGTGAGCTTGCTGATTGTGTATGTCCTAGAAAATGTTAAGATATAAAATGTCCAAGATAAACAAAACCTATCACATCTCCTATAAATACACTGCTTTATGGCCATTAGCAAAAGTACTATCCAAAGCAAAATGAGTTTCTTTAACTAAACTCCCCTACAATGTTACAGGAAGGTATGTTATTCTATTTATTTATACTCACCTTCATGGGTGAGCTGCCAAGGACACAATAACGTGTAAAAGAGGAGAGAAGAGCCTGCCCTCACAGTGGGAGAATATTTTCATTAGTCCATTGATAGTTCAGAAGAGAGACAGGTCCCCTCTGCTTGCAGAGGAAGACCAGTGAAGCTGACTGCACATTTTTGGTCATCCAGTCGTACACCTACACAGGTTCATGGACCTCTTTAGGTCCAGTGGATTGGGATTCAACATAGCAGCCTAGTCAGCATCCAGGGAGGGAGAGCTGAACTAGATTTGTGACTCTCTGAGAATACAGTGATAGAAGCCATAAAATTTCCCTAGTCAGTTTTTCCCCCTATCCTCTGTTTAACCTCTTCATTCATGACCTGGCCAGTGTGGCAGAGTGCACCCTCAGCAAGTTTAAAATTATACAAAACTGGGAGGAGTTGCTGATACACCAGCTGGTTGTGCTGCCATCCGGAGGGACCTGGACAGGCTGGAGGAAATGGCCAACACATATCTCCTGAAGATCAACAAAGGGAAATGCCAAGCTTTGTGTCTGGGAAGGAATAAACCTATGCACCAGTGTACACTAGAGGCCACCTGTCTGGATAACAGCTTTGCTGAAAAGCACCTGGATTTCCTGGTGCACACTAAGTTGAACATGAGCCAGAAATGTGCCCTGACCACATCAGTGGAGAGTGCTGTGCCCAGTCCTGGGTTCCCCCATACAAGATGGACATACCAGACTGGGTCTAGTGAAGGGCCACAAACATGATTAAGGAACTAGAGCACCTGTCACAAGAGAGGCTGAGGCAACTGTGTCAATTCAGCCTGGGAAGACAAGACTTAGGGGGAACTCATAAATGTGTATAAATACCTAATGAGGGAAGAAAGAGGATGGAGTCAGTGCCTCTCAGTGGGGCTCAGCAACAGAATAACAAGCAGTGACCAAAAACTGAAATATAGAAAAATCTGATCAAACAGAAAAAGCCTGTTTTTGACAGACATTAAACAGTGGTACAGGTTGTCCAGAGATGTTGGAAAGTCTCCAGCCTTGGAAATATTTAAAACCTGATTGAACACATGCATCCCTGATCAACCTACTCAACTGGACCCGCGTTGAGCAGAATGTTGGATGAGGAGATCTCCAGAGGTGCCTTCCAGTCTCACAGTGATTCTGTGATTCTGTGGTCAGTGATAAATTACAAACATAAACCTTTTGAATGCAGGAAAAGACAGTGAGAGCTGCTCAGTCCTGTGGGCCGTATGTCATCAAGTGGTTTGCCTCCTGACTGCAGCTTACATGAAGTTCTTGGCACATTTTATGTAGGAAAACCAGCTATTCCTTGAAAATTATGAAATTCAGCAGTATCCTAAAGGACAGCAGCAGCACCGTTCCAGAGGATGTGACATCACCAACAAGGAAAGCCCATCTACCAGTCCACATCATCATGAAACAGCCCAAACTCGCAGCCCAAACTCACAGCCCTGGGATTTCTGGAAAAAAAACAATGTATTTGCAGTTCACTTTTCCCCACAGGCAACCTGCAACCAGTATGTGAATGTAATGTTAACTTCTAATTGCATCATATTAGCAGTTTGACATTGCATCTTACTAACGCTTGTTTTTCCAGGATATAGCGGAGAAATATAATCATATTAACAGTGTGAAAGCAAACACAGAGGTAGTATAAATTGTTACTGCAATCTTCTTTTGAGCAGCTTGTTTGAACAGTGCACTGGTGTGTGAGAAAGTGCCAGCCTTTCAGTATTCCCAAATAGTGCAGTGCTTGCAGTCTGCAGCAGAATAAACGCATACATTCTGTTTAAGGTAACAGATGTTCATTTGCTGTGTTCCCTTGAGCACCCAATCTTTCGCCTGCGTTCTGCTACCATTTGTCTGAGACCCACCTGCAAACCAGCGCAGCAGTTTCTTAGACACGAAGTTGTCTCGCTGACATGTCAGGTACAAAAACGGTGGTGTTTGTATATTTTTGTAAGTCTTCCTCTGTTTTTCCTTCCTATGAGTGCCACCATTAATTCTTGACTTGCATTGTCAGACTGAAAATGGCAGTCTCTATATAGAAATGCTGCAAAGCTGTTTGGATTCTTCAAACTCTGAAGATCAGCCTTTAAACCAACTAATTAAGTTTTCTGCTTGCTGCCATTGAAAGACTCAGTCAGATATAATTAAAACTGAGCAGCAGATGACAGCAGTGGCATTTGTCAGAATCATCCAGTGGTTCAAATACCACTTCTGACAGAAATGTCAGAATGATAACACTCCCATCTTCCCCATGCATGCCAGGAAAAGCAGGAAGAACTTTTATTATAAATGCCTGACTGATAACCTTTATGAATCCCAGAGCGCCAAACGCAACACACAAAATTTCATTACCCTAAGAGAGGATGCTCATTTCCAATGAAGTACACCCTGCAGCTTCCTGGGCTGCCTTGTAGTGTCTATGCCTTTTGGGACAACCGTTCAGAAATTCAAAGAGGAAAAAAGCTCTCATCCTGAAGTATGGGTGATTCCAGCCTTGCAGGCGGCTAAGCTGGAAGAGATTCCTTAGAGAGTTAATGAGCTGAAACTAGATCAACATATTCCTCATCTAGAAAGGGCAAAGCCATAACGCAGCTGTGTAAGCTATCCTTGAGCCGTACAGAAAGGTGAGAAGACAGAGTCCTTTCTGCTCAGAGTTTAAATTGAACTGTTATTGCTAAAGATCATAGAACAGCAGAGTAAACAACAGAGACAGCCAAGAACAAATGAATAGGGAAAAAATTACTTTTGGAAACATTTTGAGATTACTGCAGCTTCAGACACAGGTTTTTCCTATTTTGTCTCACTAGTTTTGCCAACACATTTATAACACACTTTTATTACCTCCCTGTCTACCTTGCTTGAGAGTTTGGGTGTTTTCTCATTTCTTTTTAGTTTTGGAGTTTTTTAACTAAGTGGAGAGCAAAAAGGAGACCCTGTCAGAAAGGGAATCAGTGGCACTTTGAAGCAGCAGCAGTGGTGCCGATGTCGTTTGCAAGTCTCTCAGCTCTACTCTTGCCCGTAGCAATTACGTATTGCTTGCATGTTGCCATCACTGTAGCAAACCCAAGGGGAGGGAATGTGCTGGTTCTGCCTTTTTGGGAGTCCCCAGGGGAAGATCAATGCAGTGGGTGGTTCAGCAGCTTGGCCTTGGGGTGCTGAGCTGGGGCAGTGGGGTGAGCAGGATGCAGCACTGTTGCTTATGATTCAGCTTGGCTGTGGAGGACAAATAGCATCAGAGCAGGGGTGCCCCTTGAGATTTTTACAGACTGAGCTGCAAAGACAAGATAAACCATTAAAATAGTTCTATTGAGCAATAATTAGACTATGGTCCCAGAAGAAACCACCAGCCCTAATACAGTTTTTGAAATATTGTATGTGTAAAGGTGAGCCTGATTGTTTATTCTTTAACTTCACTAGTCTGTCTTATCATCAGGAAAATCGTATCTCCTAGCCATAGTAAGGCCTGAGGCTGTGTTTTGCCCTAACTATCCCAAGAGATTTTCCTGCCAAGGTTGTAAAAATATTTCTATTATATTGCTTCTTTGTATGGCTGGTGAGGACGTTTCTACCCCATCTGTCTTCAGGGATACTTGTATCGAGTTATTACCTTAGCCCTGCATTAGTTTAGGATGGTATATGGTCTGACCAGGAGCAGCATTACTGTTTTGCTCTTGATCTCAGCAGACCATGTCACACTGTACCATGCACTGAATGCAAGGGCAACATCTTCTGTCTGAGCTCTTTTCTCTGTAGTAAGTAATCGAAGAACTTTGACACTTCCCTTTCTTTTGACCTTTATTAGATAAGTAGGCACCTTAATCAGGATGTTTTGAGGTGAGAATGAAGTCTGAAAGCATTATATTGTGGGACGTAAAGGTCTCAGGGATCACCCTTAGTATTTCTGGCAAACTGCATAGAAATTAACATATTACAACAGATTATGTCACACTGAATTGCAAACTTTTCTGAAGCAGAGTGAGTAGAAAGGTCATATTCCTCATCAGCTCATCTATCAGGCTGAGTGAGGGTATCCAAAGAAGTTAAGTACTTCTTCCAGGAAATAAAATCAGAGTTTCCCATTTTCAGATCCATCTGCGCCTCTGAATTTTCATTTACTTTGAGCAAGAGCTAGTTTCATTACGTAGGCATGTTGTTTTGGTTTCAGCAAGTATCCTAGTTTAAATTATAACATTCCATTAGCAAAGGTCTTTTTGTGGTGACTGCAATTAATACAGAGTTCTTTTTTGTCTTTCTCACCTACACACAAGTGCATATTGTACCCTTTGCAGCCTGTCAACTGGAGAACCTGCAAAATGATCTTCTCCCCCCAAATTTATCTAACATCTTCTGCTATTATGCAAATAAAAGGGGAAAAATAATTTCCTGGTTTCTTCCGAGGGACTGAAGCTAGCGGCTCAGGACTGCTTACTCAGGTCATCACAGTGTGTAATGGGAAATGCCTACACATCGGTGTCTGTCAACCTGCACAATAGGAGAGCAGCCGAGCACTGCAGCACCCACTCCTATTCAGGTCTGGGATAATGGCATTGCAGCTCAAGTGGAAGGATGAGCTTGCCCCGGCTTCATGCTTCAGCATGCTATCAAAGTGACAGGCAATTTTCCATTGGTGGCTTGAAAGTCTTTTTATTTTATTAATCCTCTTGTCAAGGAACAAACCCAGAGTTTTCTCTTCTGTTAAACACTGCTGCAAAATTTTCTGGCTCCCAGTGGCTTTGTTTGGGCCCACACTGCCTTTGGGCAAGCCAGGTAAGTATACAAGCTCTGCTTCCCTTGTGCTCACCTTCACCTCCATGTGATTGGGCCAGTGAGCAGTGTCAGCAAGCTGAAAATGTCCGGTCACTGCTTTGGAGATGCAGCCTGTTCTTGTGGAAAGAGAGGTGACCAGCTTAACTCGTACAGGAGACACTCACAAGCATCTGCCGTGCCTCGTGCACAGTGAACAATGCAAGGTTATCACCATAAGCTCACGAGTTCTTTTCTGAAGTTATCTTCTCCCTAGAACATGTCCCATAGAACTACAGCCCTAGATAAAATACTGCATTTTAATATCTTTTCCTTTTCATTTCATTTTGTCTTTATCCCTTTTTCTATCTCTTTTTTCTTCTTTTTTTTTTCTTTTTTTCCAAAAGCATGCTGTCTTTCAATTAACATAGTAATGACCTATTGTCACCTGTTACCATGCTAATCCTGAGCTGGTGTGAAATTACTTTATAATAAACACTATGCAGTTCTGACTTTCAATTAATTTTTCCCATGCTGTGCTAAATCAGATTAACTGTACCACACCCTTTTGACCACAGACATAATTCCTTCCTTATAATGAAATAGAGGATTAATTTATATGAAGCGTATCTATACACATTTGCAAATAAATGTAAAGATAGACTTTGTACCATATTTGCATTGCTCACTGTGTCAAGTTGAATACAGACTTTCTGAGATTATTAATTTTTGTGTTCACTTGGGTAGTGAAGGATATTGCTGGGTTTTATATTATTATTATTTTCACTAAATGTCTACAGCTAAGAATGGGTGAAGAAATTGAGTACTAAGGGACTGGTACCTTCCACAGGGAATTACACATAGTGCTGCAAAGGGAATTACGTATAATGCTGTACAGCATTATGATGAACTCAAAGGAAGCAAACACTGCAAAATGAACACAATCACCATTAATTTTCTAAATTCTCTGTCATCCTTCTTTACATATTTGCAACCTGACCCAATATAATAAAAGCAACTGTTTGGTCTTTTTAATAGACATTAGCATTATGAAGATGGTCGATAGCTTGAGCAAAATCTTTCAAACCGTGTGTATTTTAAAATATCTTCAGAGCAGAAAAAGCTTTAAAAAACTCTTTCTGGTTTTGGTAACTTCCAAGATGCAGTAGACTTCTGTACCATTTTGTATTTAAAAAAATTATAAACCCAGAGTTGACCCTTGCTTTTTCTCCATGCACTCATTTTTCTCTATAGCTTAATTTTGAAGTCCAAAAGTGCAGAATTGTTGCAGATATGAATTTTCTCCTTGGAAAAGTAACAAATATTAGAATGGGATATTTCTGCAAGCTTATGGATGCCTATACCTCTCTGTGCTTGTTGCTCCTTTAATTCAATTCAGCATGTTTAACTGATCTAAAATCTGAAGGTTTTCACCCAGTTACTTGAAGCAGTTTAGCTCCTTGAGAACCCCATCCCAGTTCCCAGTCGGTTTTCCCC
>JAWWLV010000045.1:28457110-28533110 GCA_035041135.1 Platyrinchus mystaceus
AGCATGTTTAACTGGTCTAAAATCTGAAGTTTTTCACCCAGTTACTTGAAGCAATTTATCTCCTTGAGAATCATATTGGCAAACTGTTAGGCCAAACCCCATCCCAGTTCCCAGTTGCTTTTTTTTTTTTCCTTCACCCCCCACCCCCCCTGCTGCACTGACCTAGGCAGTTCAGAGCTGGGCTAGAGCACTCTGCACCCAGCTGGGCCACTCTGCACAGACCCACTGGCTCCTTGCATGCAACCTTATGTGCCAGAGGAGCATCAGAGCTATGCCAGAGGTTCAGACTGACCTCTCATCCAGAAGTCTTCATTTCTAGAACAGCTTGTGGACCACCTTTTGCTGATTCAACAGTTAATCCAAGGGGAAAGTCAGGTGCACCCTATGCATTAGCAAGAGTGAATGTATTGGCCCATACCTTTGCAACAGCAAGTGATTGACTTCAGGCAGACAAGACCAAGGCTAGATGAGATTAAATACAGTTTTGTTTTGTGTTTCCTATTGCTTCTTTGAAATAGTACCGCTGCTGTACACAAGGAAAAAGTCATCACATATTCAGTGTTTATTGGCTTAATACTGAAATTTCAATCCACTCTTTTTTATTGTTTTATCATACTATTTGTTAAGTCCAAGTGTACAATAATAAGGCAGAAAAAAATATGCCTACCTAGAAGGATAAGAAACAGCAAAATGACCTACAGGATGCAAGAGCAGGCTATTCTTGTCACTATGGTGCAGGTTGTATCAATAAAGTGAGTATACTGACATTAGCATTTAGAGTAATACATTCCAGGAACAACAAAGTGAGCTAAACCTAGTTAGATCAGGTCAAACAAGCACAATATCCACAAGGGGATTAAGGAGGTCAGAAGAGACATCGAATTATTTTTCATTTTTCCTTAGGACTTTCTATTGCATATCAGTAATGAAAGGTCTTATCTGTGCTTTTTACTATGTAGCTTTTTAACTGTATGTATGATCTGTCTTGGACCAATTCCAGCTTTGTTATTGAAAATCTGCTTTCAAATGCAAACATAAAAACACTGATGTAATAGCCATTACTTTGTTTACAATGACAGTACTAAATGAGTGAGTCATTAATAGCTTTTTTTACTTTATTATTTCAAAATGTTTTACTGAATGTCCATAAAACTTCACCAATACCACCACTTCCACCAAACTGCAATTACCATATTTCTGCACATATAAACTGGTTGCAAGCCTTAGCCACATTAATATAATCTGTCACACACACATATTTCTTTGAAGGAAGCGAAGAGAGGAAAGATCACATAAAATGCTCCTGTCATTATAGCCTAGAGAGGAGAAATGCCTTCAGCTACACAGTTATGGTATTCCAGTCAGCTAAGCTCACTCCAGTTTACCCATCAGATGTTAAAGTATTGACAGTTCCTGTCTGCTTATGAACTACAAATGAACATGTCCAAAAAGTAAACTAGGATATAATGGTAATCCTCTCATCATGAGCTGCAGTGCTCAGCACCAGGCAGAAGCAATGGCGGCCAGCAAGTTCCCCATGCCATGTTCATCTACCATAAGGTGGAGGAGGAGGAATGTTGGTGAACACGTATATGGGACTTTTTGACCAAATAGGAGTGCCATCAGGTCACCTTCTTCACCAGAGCTACTGCAGACTTAGACTTGCTGTGATTCCCACCTCTGTCGGACTCTGGGCTCTGCTCTGTCCCTTTTGGAAACAAGCTCTATGCAGAGGGGTGAGGGCACATAACAGGGGACCTGTCTTCTAGCCATGCAGCACTGAGAGGAGAAGGTAACAAAGCTCATCTGCTATGGACATAGGAGAAAAGAGATGGTAAGGGGAACAAACCCTGAGATTGAGTAAAAGAGGTTAAAAATACAGAGACATCAGTAATTTAGCTTGAATGTTGGGGGGGAAAAAAAAAGAGAAAGAATTGTACATTCAGATAGAACGGGGTCATGAGTTTTACTGATGATGGGTAAAGACAAGTTTCTGAGTTTCAAATGTCATGCAGTGCTGCTCTGGATAATAGGGTAATGTGAAGCATCACTACGGATCACACAAAAATGTCCAAAGTAACATAAAAATAACCTTCAGACAGTAGGAGAGAAGGAAGCATCTTCTTGAATAGTCCTCAACTGCAGTTTGCAAAATCCATTAAAAAGGAGAAAGAAACCATTGAACAGTTTCCTGGTGGATGTCATATTTTTGGAAGAAATAAAATTTTCACTAGGAATATGCAAATGAAGCAAGAACTGTCTGAGCATGGGAACCTTTCACAGATATCCACAGATAAGTAAGTTTCTCATTAATGACATGCCAGTGGATGTAAAAACATCCTCCCAAACCTGGAGCTGCTGTCAGATGATGTGCCTCAACAACTGGAAAATCAGTTCATTACAAACTGTTGAAAATGAATGTGTTTTCTCATCTTCAGATCAACACCCAGGACAGATATAATTCAATGGGCAATTTTTGTGCTCAGGACATTTGAATATAAAAGCAGGTATTCCACTGACACTGTCGATGAAGAAGAGTGCAGGGTAACAGGTATCTTAAATGAGTTCAAGAAATCAGTCATTAACAAGAAAGCACCAATGATAGAATCAGTTTCTGCAACAACAGATGGAAGCACAGGTATAACTGGATCCAAAGTTTCATTACTCGTAATCATCAGCAAGCAGTCTGTGGAAACATGAATGACTTTAAAGATTATGGGAGCAGTAGTAAAAAAAAGAAACAAAACAACCTACACCCCACTAACCCCATTTGAGTCAGAGGCCTTTGTGTTTCAAAGGATGCTTGGTTAAGCCGCTACAGCTTGTAATGATCTAATTTTGCACACTGAGATGAATGCGATGTATAAGCAAAGGTATGGTTTTACTGGGACTTTTCCTCTGCCAAGAAGAATCATGAGTGTTTCACACATACTGGTAGGACAGCCCTGTCTCTGGATCCCCATGAGGGTTCCCCATGAAAAGTTAAGTTCAGCTTGGATTTACATTCAATAGGGGATTTGGGGTGGAAGATTAGAAACTGTGTGTCCCAGGTACCATATGGAACTGAGAATAGACTCTGTAACTCAGTGGCATCTTGTGCTTTGTTTTGCTGTACTCTCCCAGTGACACTGATGGAGGCCAAAAAGGCTCTGCAAGGTCAGTTTGCCAGAGATGCATCTTTGCTACACCTCAGATCTTTATGATGACATCATCTGCTGCAGATGGACTCACAGCAACAAGCCCTTCCTTCTCCACCAGTAGCTTCTGCAATTTTTTTCCTGGCTCCTGCTTTGCTTTCCTGCACTGAAGAGCTGCCTTCCTACAGAAATGTCTCTCCCTGAGAAAACCTTTTGGGGAATAACAGCATTTTTCAACCAAGTTGAGGTTACCCATTTTGCATTGCTGTCTTTCTCCTTTCTATTCTTCTTTTATCTATTCTTTTAGATACCTTTTTGGTTGCTCTCCTTTTCATTTTCTTACTTCCAGGGAATGGTGAATTCTTAGAACATGGATGCTCTGCACAGAAGTAATATTTGGAGCAATTTGTACAATACATCTAAAATTCTAATGAAGTGGTTTTTTTTCTTCTGGGAATTAAATATGCAACTTAATAGAATGTAATAGAACATTTTCTCTGTTGCTTTCATGTGCCATGTTGCATGCAGTGGTCCAGGTGGAAAAGCTGTATTGGTCCATGTCTAGAATCCACATATAGGGAAGAGCTGAATCAGTTCTTCCATGTGTGCTGTTGAAAACCAGAAAACTACACAATTACTGTAACAAAAAATAATCTAACAAGCAAACTAACCAGTTTTAATTGAATGAAAGCATCTACATCTGCTAATGTGCCATTTAATGTGATGTGTAATACAATTTTCCATTCCTAATTGAAGCAAACTTTACATGAGCTATATCAAATGTCTCATTGGTTGCATTTCCAATGTCTTCCCGGGTCTTTAATTATGTTCCTGTGCCAGGGGAAAAAAATGAAAAAGAAGAAAAGGAACTAGAACTAATTCCCGTTTAGTTGTCTAAAGTGAAATAGCAGCGACTGTAGGCATGCTCTGTTTGAAATCCCCAGAATTGGAAAGAAAAAATCCTACTGATTTCAGGGGGCATTGGCTCTGATCTTGTGTAAACACTGTTGCAACTATACCTGTGCTCCACAAGCATTGTAAAAATAAGTGGGGGGACACCAACCTATTTTGGAATGCATGGGCCTAAGGGCAGTATCACAAATGCCAGAAGCAGCTGATATTCCCTTCACAGATGTCTCTGACCTCATGACAAATTAACTCAGCCTTTGAGCAAGCAAGGAGAAGAAACACAGTCAGCATGATTACAAAACGTATTGAGACTGTTTAGATGAAAAACTCAAGTAACTGAGCTGTTTGTAGCTGTGACTAAGATGATTAGATAATATCAGTTTTAGTGAGATTTTTTTTCCATATGGTTTTTCTAGTATACAGCATTCTCAGGGAAACAGCTCTCGAGCAATAGGATTTTCAAAAGGCTTATGCTAAGTACAGTGTGATGCATTAGACTTTGAAAAAGATTGTATCAGTTTATAGTTTTTGCCTCTGGTGCACTAAGTTATCCCAGTTGCTAGTAAAAAGTGAGTAAGAATCCTTTGTTCATTTAAGGTGTATTGCCCTACTGCTAGCAACTTACAAGTCCCTATCATACTGGACATCAAAACATGTGCTAGCATGGTGTGAGTATCAACAAAATGGAGTTCAGCCTACCTATATTATGAAGCATCCAAACAAGTAGGCAAAGCTTGTGGAGACTCTTATTTCTCAAAAAATGAAGTCAATGCCCTAGTTAGCCTTAATTTGCTTACAGTACTTTCCCTTGCAGGAGTTGAGGAATTCCTGACCTTGTGGGCAATTTTACTGAAATTGAGAACCTAGTGAGTGCTGCAGTCTGCAAGCCCTCCTCTTCTTTCAACCTTCAGTGGCAGAAAGTTTGTCAGCTGTAGATGTATATCATATTTATCTCCAAAAAGTGATTTTAAAGAGACTGTTTTTCCAAACAATGTTCTCCTTTCTGAATGCAAGTTTCTATATACTGTGAAAACAAATGCATTGTGGCAGCAGAAATATGAAATACTTTGCTGGCTGGTTTGATACATTCTTAGAAGAAGGACCCACAGTCTTCTGCCAAAGAATGAGTCTCTGAAGCCATTCCAAAGAAGGGATGAAAATTAATGGTGGTTACCTTGGAGAGGGAAGCTGTAACCTTCAAAGAGACTTTCTTTCCAGCTGTGTTCAAAGGCACTGTAATGAGAACTGCAGTGACTCATTTTAGTTGATGACTACATAACTATTCATTTGCACTTAATGAGTTTATTCCACCAGGTATAGGACAAATTCTAAACAAATAATGCCACTGAATCATACACATCAATAAATTTTAGCACTAAACTGATTCTTAGTAACAAAGGTAATGATAAAGAGAGAGGAAGAAAAGCTGCTTCCAATTAATGAAAATGCCCTTTGTATTTTCTAATAGCTCAAACATTAATTTGAAAATGGCTTTCTCTGCAATAATTTACAGACAAGCACTTCATAATGGGGAAACAATTCAAATTTATGTGCACTCAAACGGTGATGATCTGATTAACTTATTAAATTCTTGTTGATTCTACAGTCCAGATGAAGTGTGCCGTTCTTCATGGGTTTCATACCTTGCAGTTTTAAGTTCTCACATTGTCAAACTTCAGGCTTCAGTTGTTCCTGAAGGTCTTTTCTCTGGGACATCCTCTGGTTCAGAGTGGACAAAACCAAGAGCCCAGGAATTTATTCTATTTGTCTCTTTCCATTAATTCTGGAGATCCATTCTCTTCCACACTGGAGGAGCACTTGATTAAATTTAGCACTAGAATTCACATAGTCTTCAGCTGCTGTGAAGTATAATTGTGTGAAATATTAGATACACACAATTCACATTAACGCTGATTCAGTCAGGGGATATCCATGCTGGATTTAAGTTCAAGAAGCTTAGCTTGAACCCTGTCAAGCTTACTGTCCTTCAAAGGAAGTGAGTTAGCTTTTGAAGCAAGAGAAGATAAAAATTATCCATGGGAAAAGACAAAAGAACACAGTCAAATCAATCTGCCAAATCTAGTGTCCAGTGTCTTTAAACAATGGTCAGTAATGTCAATTTATCTGTAATGAATTTGTCAGCTAGACCTACCCCAGCTTTAATACCCATCCCCTTGAATTTTTGTGCACCCTAGATAATTCCAAGGACAATACAAAATTGTTCTGATCCTCAGATGTTGTGTAGAAAAGACTGCTGAGATGTTACACACTAGTATAAATTATTTTAAATATAAATATAGCTCTCTCCAGCATCCCTTTCACCATGAAAGATAGGCTCCCTGTGGCTATGCAGTGTGCCACATTAAATGGTTCAACCTAGTGTAATCAGAACTGAATAAACATGAGCCCTAAACCAACTAGCCCTTCATTTACCACTCTGCTTCCTGGCTAACCCTACCATTTATTCCCTGTCCTGTTTTCACCTTGGACCACTGCAGCCTTTCGGGGTGGTGTTAGTGTAGTCCACCACTGTTCAGACAGAAGATGGACTTGAAGCATGACTCTATTTTCAGGTGTGACTTAGGTTTCATGGCTCTCTCCTTCACATCCCCTTGGAGCTGCAATTGCTGGCTGATATGGTGTCTGCCCATACTCGAGAAAGAGAGAATGCTTTAAAAACATACAACTATTTTAGCCTGCTTTAGTCAAAACTTAAAGTTCATCTTCCAAAACAGCCCTGAGTCTTGTCCAGTATCTACAAATTCTGAATAAGCTTAGTTTGTTTACTGAATAGGAACATAATTTTTTGCCTTTTCATTGAACATTTATCTTGCTTTTCATCAGTACAACATTCCAGCTTTTTCTATTTCTATTTACTTTATTTACCAGGTAGCATTATTAACCCCAATATTTAAGTCTGTAGTCTCACTTGTTACTTCCAATCATTCTTATATCCACTGACCCAGAGACTCTAGGACTCCTCCCCACCCACCCAAAAGCCCCCTCTCATTCTGGAGACCAGAATCTGAAATTCAAATCAGTCCTTCCTTAAAATTCTGTGGAAACTTTGTCTAGGTAGAAAGTTTGAGTCTTTATCTGAGTATAGTTTAAATAAAAAGTAGTGTCAGTTTGACAGAAGTTATCTGCAGAGACCCAGCTTAACTGTCAAGAGTCACTGACTGTTCACGGGGCTCATCTGTACAAGGGCACCCAGAGGAGGTGAGGTGCATGAATTAAATTTGTAAAGTTGGCATTCTTACACTGAGTATCTTCTAGGAGCTATCCACAGCCGGTTATGAACATTTTATTTCCAAGTGAAAACAGCCACGTGGTGGTTTAACATGCAGTAGCTTACTCATGTTGTCTTCCCACCTTTTCTTGATTCACTTCAACTTCCCTGACCATTTCCCTCTTGTCCGTTTGTCCATGTGTTCTTTAAAAATCTGGACCCTTGTGGTTGAGTCAAAAGACAGTTTTGGCTTTCTTTATTAAAACCCTTGCCGTAGTAAACTTCCTGCCTGAATGATACAGACATTTGTTCTGTGTTTGAGGCAGGAAAATTCTTCTAAGCACACAACATGAAGCACAGCTAGAAGTAGCACCAAATGAATGAAGTCAAGCCAGATGCCATGAGCACAGACTAATTCTATGATGCCTCACACAATCTAAGTATAGGGAAGACCATGGTCCCACCTGTCTATGTCACCACCATTAATGTTCTTCCTGTCAGCCTTGCATTGGGTTAATTGTGGCTCAGCTTTTTAGTCTAGTGTTCACTCAGGCTGTATTGTCAGAGTGATACTCACTTTTGTCTCTATTTTTCTGGCACCAAAGGAAGGCAGTCACCTTTCTGCAGTAACTGCATGCATGCTACTCTGTATTCCCCTGCACTGCTAGGAACTCTTGCTCAAAGGTAGTCCAGCAAAATTTTATCCTAGTCACTAAAATGTGTTGTTCATGCTTTGCACATGTAGAACGTAAAATAACCCAAGTATCTGAGATGGTAAGGCTTACTATGGTCAAATGAGTCTGCTTCTTGGCTCACATCTTTTAATACTCGTTGCAGCCCAAAGCACGTTTTTATGACCACAGTACAGTGTTAAAAAAGATCCCATGGCCTCTTGAAAATACAGTATCTATGACAGCTTTGCTGTCACAGTCTTAACTAAAGCAATATAAATGCATAAATAGAACGGACAAGGTGGAGGCCCTTCAGGGCATTCTCCTAAAATAGTAACAGTTCCCTAATGAGGTATTTAAAGTGAATCTTCCCCTAATGGGAAACTGTATAGCCAAAACTAGTTGTCATTCCAGTCAGGTGACAAAAGAGCAGTATCCTCTCATCAGCTGACTGGAATTATCACACAAAAAAGAAGCCAATTTTTCTTTTTTAGTTCAGGTTGCAAGTATAAATCTCTGTTTTCAAAAAAACTTTCTGTAAAGGACCTCTGTTCACTCTTTCTTTGGCAGTGCCTGGTGAGTTTTAACTCTGATGGGCAGTGCTAGGCTCTCACTGAACACAACAAAGCAGCCACAGGGCCAGTGGTGAGCCTGAGACAGGCATTAGCAGCAAATAAAGTCGTATAACACTTGTGCATTGCTAAATGCAGGTCACTAATCTTTCCTGTCCCATTAATTTTAATGCTCTGATCATATTTTTATGAGGTAGATTGCTAAGCGTCCATTATCCAGTAATGCTGAGGTGTGGGGTACTGCATCTTGCACAACAGAGAGTGTCATTGCACACAGTCTTGGGCATCACCGAGAGCTAAGGTTGTGTCTGCAGGCTATAAATTAACTGTTGCAGCAGCCTGCATCACTTATGTAGTCCTTCAGGAGCTATATGTCAATGTGTATCAAAATAGCAATATATCAACAACTGTCTGAGGCGCAGGACATGAGATAAAAAGAAAATGGGATCATTTAAAAAAAAAAAAAAGTTGGGCAACTATCATTTGCTGATGAGCAGCTTCAGAAGTCATTATTCATAAGCCAGCATTTGCTACAATAAGTTCTTGTCAACCTGTAGGCAAGGGGAGGGAGAAGTGATGGACCTGGGTACAGCATGGAGACCCCACAGCTCCAGCAGCTTGAGCTGGCCCTTAGTTTGGCCTCATGCCATGACATTGAGAGGTAATTAGTTGAGGGTCATTTAAAATGCACTCATTTGACCAAATGCAGCATGTACCTCATCAAAATGAGGGGGATTTACATCAGCCTTACCCTTTGTATTGAGGTTGATGCTTGCTGTAATGGGAACTATATATTTATAGCTGCCCCCAGAAAGGGTTGCTCTGTCATGTACTGCCTGATAAACAACAGAATGAGATTTTGATACCACATGAAATGAAAAAAAGAGGGAAAGGAGATGAGGAATGTCATTTGATGGACACTGATAGGTATTTATTCACCATGACCTAATTCACTGCTCGTTTCTGGAGCCCAGGGCAATGAATAACATATTAAGTGATATTAATGTGAAATATGGTTTCTGCTCCAACAGCAATCTTAGGAAATAAACTTCCATTACATGTAAAAACCATACACAACCTTTCCCTTTTTTCCAGAATGCTTTCCACAGTTGCAGGCTACTATATATGGCTAGTTACATTAATTCTAGTATTATTACCAACCACAGAGCCCAGAACTTTTCTAGTTACTCTGCTGAGCAATCCTATTCTTCTAATTCCATTTCCTTCTGTTCCTAAGTACCCTCCAACCCCTTTTTAATGTATGAGTGAAGCAGGAATGCAGCTCAATATTTTATGTCTATCAGCACTTTCAAAGATATTAACCCTCTTTCTGTAGTAAGGCAGGAGCTTGGAAACAAGCTTCTTTATTTTCTAAAATCAAGTAAACAGGAGTGCATGTTCACAGGTGTATTTGATGTAATGTTTTATATCAACATGCTTATTACTTTCATGAAGAAAGCAGTAAGCAGATGAAACTGGGAAGCACTAGTAAAAAAAAGAAAAAACCCACATGAAATATGATACAAAATTGCAGTAATAGTATTTATGTTCGTTTGCATACATTCCCATAAACTATAAATTAAGATAATGCTGAGATTATGCTCCTTCCCCTCTTCAGTGGAAGAAGAAATGCAAATACTCTAGACATTAAAATTCATTTCTGGGTCCTCTTGGAAACATATGTATCATACAGAGGATTTTTTATGATATGACTGACTTTTATCTTGTAGCTGAAAATAAAAATATCTGCACTAAAATAAGGGAAAATTTGTGCATTAGCAAAGGGAGACCTCCAGATCTATACAAATAAAAAAAAAATAAGTAAATCTTAACTGTTTAATGCCTATTAAACAGGAAGGCAATATTCACTGCATTTTTTCTAAGTGTGAGATCCAAGTACCTGAACTGTAAAACGGTTGCAAAACATCAGAATTTTAAGAAATTCTCAATATGTTTCATATTGAATTTCTGATTTCTTTTAAACAGGCCTTGTTACTGTGACAAGCCAACTTAAACCTGATTGTATCCTGTATCAGCCCCACTAATGGATGCTGTGTCAGCTTGCTTCAGTTAAAGATTGCCTGAATTCATGTCACCTAGCTGTAAGGTTTTAGGACAGAAGCCTGCTTACCCTAAGGTCCCTGTATTGTCCATGGAGAGAGAGAAGCCTCTCCCAAGGGTGAATCAGGTCCTATACATTGACTGTGCATTCTATGCTGGTATCCTGGGCCCTCAGGTCACAGCCAGGCTAGATCTCCACAGGCATCTGAGGAGAAACCTGAATGGACGAGTATGGTTTCCCCTCAAGTCCTGGCTTTCTCTGGAGAAAATCTTGAATGTATGGTAAGGAAGAAAGCTACACCATTCACAGAGAGCTGTTGAGAATTGTGGGATGTACCACAAACCTAAATCTGTATTGCCATGTAGATCCAGACTGGAGATTAGGTTGCAGGGTGCAGTTTGTCTAAATCAGAGCAAGGGTACGGAGGACCAGTTTTAGCTCCAGATCCATGCTTGACACGTCTACATGCCCTCAGCAGCAGCTCCGTTTTCTAAGCATGTCCTTGATCATCACCAGGCAATTCTGAAGACACAGAACTGTGAGCTGCTTGCACTGACAGCTGTGCAGGACACGGCTCTCATGGCTGTTCAGTCAAAATGCAGTGGTGGTGCCATCCTTTGCACAGTGGCTTGCTGAGTAGAAAGACAAACTTAAAATCACCCCAGGCATAAAGGCACCAGATATGGCTGTGATGGTAATCCAACCCAGGATGAGATATGGGGAAAAATAACCCAAGTGCTCAATACCACAGAAGAATGATGAAACATGAAAATATTTACTTTTGAGGCCTGAAAAATAATCATGCTAAAAGCAAATCAGTTTAGACTAGCAATTTTTATGGAGACAGAAAATATAGAGAAGTTTTGCAAATAACTAAGCACTGTAACTGTAGATGATCTTTACTTTATAAAGGTACCTCCAAAGCTTTAGAGGACTGTTCTGTCCTTATGTCACAATTGATAGGAATTTAATTATTCCACTTGAGGATTATTTGCCTCTTAGATATATTTTATGCTTTTGGCTCACAAATCAAAACTAATTATCAGCAAAAGCCATTAATTTCTCTTAAAGAGAGAGTTTTCTTTTGAGTTCTTGTGCTGAAACACTAGTCTTGAATACCTTCCTTACGTAATTTAAAGAAAATGGCTAGTTTCTGTCTGAAATTTACCCACTTTATGTATTCTTTACCACAGGCTGAGGGTTTAATCCAGTTCAGAGGAGCATTAAAAATTAAGCAATTTAAAAATTAAAAATTCCTTTCTTTCTCTGGGAAGGTAACTTGATTCAAAGAATAAAAGAGATCTCTGTTTAGCTAAAAGCTGAAAGTTGGAAATGAGATAGATGTCCCTAGATAGCTCTATAAATCTTGAACATGATGTTCCAATTTGGAATCACCTGCAATCCACATGCCACTGTAGCCTCAGGCACTGACGTTCATCATTCTTATTTCAATGGTCACAAAGGGATCAAGACATCAGCTCTATTGGATCCTGATCCAAATTCTCCTGACATGTATTATGAATTTCTTGGGTGCTTGAGTTGAAAGGGATAGTTATATAGTAAAGTGACAGTGAAGTAGTAAGTAGATAGGAGTAAACAAAAGATAGTAAGGGTAGTAAAGTATAGTGATATGGAATGATACAGTAAAATGGAAAGGTGTGAAAATAGCTGTATTTTTTGGTATCTTCCCATTATAAAATATTCTTCTAATATATTACTATGTCTTCTACTTTGACAACAACTTCATATGCATCATTTGGCTATAGGAGTGCATAAGCTGATTGAAATTACCAGATTTGTTTTAGTTTCTGTGTGAGACATGGCCAAAAGTGTCCATGAGGTCCTCCAAGGGAGATTCAGAAGCCCGCACAGTAGTGAAACTCTGTCTTCCCTCCAAAGATTGTAGAGCTTGGGGACTTTCTGCCACATTGTGGCAAATGCAACAGAAAATGCTGTACTGCCACTGAGGTTGGACTTAGTAGCCTTAGTATCAGTTTACCAGCCAACTGAATTGACATTTGGATATGTAAAAAAATGGACTAACTCTATTTGCACTCTGAGTTGCTCAAGTCCCTAACTCGAGTCTGGGAGCTGTTTTGATAGGTGAGCATAGGACTGTATTTGAAATAATGAAACTTGGACTGGAGATAATCTTGAGCTGTGCAATGGTTTTCATCTGGCCAAACAGCATTAGCCTTGCAAAATATGAGTTCAGCCATGCAGAAAATTCAAGATAAAAATAAACTGAAGCTTCTCAAAGACAGTTAAATGTCTGGCTCCTTAATCAATGAAAGGTAACTTTGAAAATAGCTTCACTATGCTAAAGCAACAAAGGGCATACTTTGCTATCTACTTCGGTTTTCTCACAGTTGGGATTCCAAAACACATAAATATCAATAGTGTTTCCTGGATTTCAGTGTTTTAGCTACAAGTCCATGTATATGTGTATGTACATGTGACATGTACACTGGTATTTTTTTATTTACATTGTCTTTAAAATGAGAATCATTACACATCAGATTTCAATGGCAAATAGAAGACTCCTATAATCACACAGAAACCAATCACATCTATTTTTCCTTGAGAATAGGGTTACCTTTTTAGTCATGTTCTTCATTTCCCTCCTTTGCTATTGTGCTTTTTAGCATAATACAAACCCAAAATGCTCCTGTGCTTGCCAACTGGTGGACAGCCATGAGAGCCGATTTAAGCAGTAAGCAAAATCCCCCATCTGGTATTTGGACTTCCAATGTATGTCCTGCACATTAGCACAGCTGAGGCTCCAGCTGAGACCCTCAATGCATTTCCACCAGGTGAGCCAAAATACTAAGCCAGGAGGTGCTTTACTAAACTTGTCTCAGCTGGAAGCTGGTCTCTGCAATATTTTTCAGTGTTATTAAATTAGTTCATTCTGTTCATAGATTCAGATGCTATTTTAGAACAGTTTTACTCTTCCCCAGGCAACCTGTTTTTTATTACAACTTATTTTTATATGAATCTTGTTCTGCAGATTTCTTGGAAGAAAGAAAAATGGTCTCTGAGCTTAAGGTGTGTTCAGTGCTATTCACTGATTTACCAAGTGAATTTGGCATCATGCCTTTTTTAATCTTGCTCAAATATCATATTGCTCCCTGAAAGCTTTGTTAAAAAGACCAGTGCCCAGGCATCACAGTAGCTGTAATTTGTATGGAATACATTGCATGGTTTAAGATTTTTGAAGTATGCTGTCCTTTTTTCAGAAATTATCTTATTATTGAATCTCACATAGTTTCCCTGACTGAAGAGAGATAGTAATAATATCCATCATGAACATCTGAAATTTCTCTTTGGGTCATAAGACTGTCTCCATTCTCATCTCTTTATTCTCAATGTAGTCTATGACTAGGTGCTTATGTTATTTGTAGGCCTAATTCCTCCCACCTTTGGAAACATAAAAGTAGCTTCAGAGTCTAACTTAAAAGCACTGTCAATGGGAAGGAATAAATACCCTCATTTAAGTTTGGGCTTTCTTTGTTAGCACCTGTCAAAAGTCTTTGAAGCCACTGCCTGTTTTGTGGCAAGTGAAGGTGCAATTACTTGTCAGAGAGATCTCTAGTGATGAGAGAGGACCTTATTAAGACAATCACCAAGGTAAACAGAGAGAGGTCAGCCCTGATGGTTATATTTGGTTTGCCTAAAAACCAAAAGGCTGCCAGCTCTTCATGTGCATGGCCAATCACATCCTGACAGGGGGCAAAGCCTCTGCCTGGCCAGTAAACAAAGCACACAGGCAGAAGACATCGGAGATGCCAACCTCTACATGCAGGTGCAAGACATGTAGATTTGAGGTTAAGGGTACTCTGAGAAGGTGAATGTGGTAGGCTCAGAGCTGGTCACATTGGGGGATATACTTCGGGTCACAGACCAAAGCTATTGCATGGTTAATTCCACTCAAAAATAAGAAAAACTGTTTTACTATGAGGGTTGTTGAACACTGACTAAAGTTGCCCATGGAGACTGTGGGGTTCCTGGAGATGTTCAAACCCCAACTGGCCGTGGCCTCAAGTAACCTCTTCTATTTGACTCTGCTTGGGCAAGGGCAGACAGACTGGAGACATCCACAAGTCTTTCCAATCTCTGCAGTTCTGTGACTTGGTGAAGCACAGGGCACATGGGAATGAGGACAGCCCTAAGTGGGGATGCCAGGAACATGGGACATGCTAGAGGGTGTCACTGAAGGGCATAAGGGACTTGGAAGGTGGGTGGGCAAATGGGGAAGGCTGTTGTCAGGGGATTGCTGTGGTACTGTGGGGCTGTAAATGACACAGATGGACAACAAGAGTTCCCCTAAGACCATGGACATAGCAGTGTATACTGAAAAGGATACGTAAGAGATGTTGGACATGGGATTCACAAGAACCAGGGGAGATGGGTTTATTACCTGAGAAGATAAGGAATATAGAGGATCCCTAGGAAATATAGCTTAATTAGTTCCATAGGTCCTGAGTGGCTTGCTATGCTTCATCATGTTTTCAGTTCTTCAAATGTTTTCAGCTATTTTATGCAAAATCTTGGCTGCTGGTTTGGGGGTTTTTCTGTTGTTATTGGGTTTGGGGTTTTTTTCCTCCTTAATTTTTGCTTTGATATCATGCATCTCAGGGAGACCATTTTTCACTTTCTTGAGTTAATTGTAGGAAAGAGGTGGAACCTGCTTACCATGTGTTACTTTATTATGTATTCTTTCTTTCTGCATGCTACTCTTTGATTTGAATTACTTTGTTTGGCTCTTTTATTGTGGTTGCAGGGTGCTAATGCACTTCCAGCATATCATAGGAGTCATTCATATCAGAAGAGTTTAGCTTTGATCATGCGTTTCCTGTTATCCTTGTTGATTACCACTATTTGCATATTACTTGATTCCCTAGGTTTGTGATCTGTTATTTGTTCTGATTCCATCCTCTCGGTCTCTCCAGGATCCTTGTTTGCTTTGCTTTCCTGCTTTGCTTTGGTGTAAGAGGTGTTTCAAAACTAGTTGATTTCAAAGGCAAAGGTTTGTTTTACACATTTGCTTTTTTACCTTTTGGCAGTTTTAGTTTATTTCATTGCAAATGAGTCTTTGATATTCACCAGAGATCATGTGGTGAATTGTTTACTATTAAATGCCTGGTTGAAATAGGAAGTATAATAAAATGACAGTGCTTTAACAAATCATTCCTGAGAAAATCAGGAAAGGAGTACCTTCAGCATTAAGGTTTTGGCAGGGCCAAGTGTGCTTCTATGTACAATACTCTGGACAGATGTTATATTTCTGTCTGCACAAAAGTTTGCAGTCAGCTTCTAAACTCCTACAGTGAGAAGTGCCTAGTTTTTCTAGTGTTTGGCATAGTGAAGGTCATTTAAACTCACCTCTGGGTCTCTTTATTGGGTCCCATGAGTATATCAAATTCATAATCCTTGCTTTTCTGTAGGAAGTTTCCACTTTTTAATTGGTCATAAACATTTTCCACACCCCTTTTCCTCCTTCCGCTGATATTTCTATCAAGTAGAATCTTCTTAATGACAATTTATTTGCTTTCCTTAAGCTCACCTATGGCAGTGACTATTCAGTAGGGTGAAGAGCAAGGTGGACATTAGCACAGCAACAACCATGACCTACATCCTTTTTCTTTACCTTGTGAAAGAGTATTTCAGCCTCTGCACCAGCTCAAATCATCCATAGTGTGAGTGGGTTGAGTTAATGAGACAGATCCAGTCTGATTGAGAAGTGCACAGGTGCTCAGGCTCTGCCCTTCCAGGAAGTCATATGCTGGGATCCATATGTCCCATTATAGATTTTTATATATCCTGAGCAGGTGATGAGAAAATGAGGGTCACATCACAACTCCCTCACCTTATTTTCCTCCACTATTTTTTTTTTTTAGGATCTTTACAAAACTGGTTTCTCAGATCTACACATTCATCCTACTCAGGTTGTTCCTGAAAGTTTCCATCCAGAGCTGAAAGTATGAATTCTACATCAACTGAAGATGCATGTAAACTTTTGTACTACCAGTTGCCTTAAACTAAACCAATCTGTAATGTGGGTCATTGTTCCCTATTTCTGGACATCCTTCCATGTTCTGTGAGTCCTGCAAATCTACAAGGCCTTTCCAGGCCATCAGCATGGTGGTTCTTATAACTTCTCTGAGTGGCCAATCAAGATATTTTACACCATGGTCCCATGTTGTTAATTATCTTGACTCAGTCTTTAGTGGTGCCAGACCGCAAATCCTACTGCCTTCTATATACCATTGATGGCAGTAATGAGGAAACTGAATCAATTTTAATTTTTCAGACATGCTTTTTGCGTGCATACACTCTCCCTACTTTTTGGGACTGATCACCATTTTAAACACAAAGTTCTATATGACAGCTGGAATTCCACATGGCTTTTTACATGCTAATGGCTTTATAAGAAAAATAAAGAATACCCAGCGCATTCCACAAAACTAGGTGCCGGAAGAACTTAAATATCTATCTATGGATATATATGTGTGTGTGTATGCATAAACCATACATATGTAGTGTGTATATGTACATTTTTATTTATATGTGTGTACATACACAGAAACACAAACTCAAGGCCAAGAATATATTCAGGAATCTTTAAATAATCCTGCATTATGGATGCAAAGTGACACTTCGAGGCACAAGATGCCAGTTTACTTGTTAAGTATAAGACATCCACATGAAATAAAACATAGAGCCATAAATCCTATTATTAGACAGTTTCACTCTGTGTTTGTCATTTCTGTAATTTTGGAGGCTTATTCCTGAGCCAGCGGGATATAATTTCTTAATGATACAATAATATCTTTCCTCAAGCATGGAGTATTCTGTGTTCATTTGTGCAACTTTAGTTCTGCTGGAATCAGGTAGAAGAAGGAACCTGGTGCTTTTCTCTTTAGAAGACACTCCCAGTGCACACAGTGAAGCTTGGCATTTTTGGAAGCAATGAGAAATCTTTCAAGTGATCTACGTGGGTGTCATCTTTTCTGATGCAACAGTTTAATACTTTTGGAGAAACAAAGATAGCCTTTTTATGGAGCCAGAGACTAGGCCTGAGAGAGTAATCTCAGTACCAAGGGGAGGTGAACAAGTGTTTTCCAGCTTTGGCTCACTTATGTTACTAACACCTGAATAAAATATTCTTAATTATTTCTGAAGGTCTCCCTGGACATTTTTCACAATTTGGATGACTCCTACATATAATCAAGTGTTTGAAAAAAAATATTTTTTTATCATACTAAAGGTTTTATATATGTAGTTACTTATTATAATTAAGATGTGGTCATAAAATTAAAACAAAATTATCAAAATAATTTACTGGTTTGCAAGAAATATTTACTAGTAATATGAGCTGAGAATTTTCCATGCCTAATGAATATAATTCATTTTTGGAGAAGTTTTGTGAGATACATTTTGAATTTGCAAATATTAAACATGCTAACATAAGCCCACATCTTTTAGATGTTAATTAAATGTGTAGATTTCTTTGAGAAGTGGGGTCCTTATCTTCTCTTTTGGTGAATAGAGTTTTAAAAAGCAGGCCTCTGGAGAAAGTAAGAGATTTTGGAGGAATCAAAAGAAAATAGGGAAAAAGGAAAAATGGTGAAAAAAGAAAAATGGGGGGGGGGGGGGATAAAAGGAAATTGGTGTTGGGGATGGGGAAGACTAAGGAGAGCATTTTGACTAGAGTCTTCAATTTGCAATGCAAAGTCTGTATTCCAGAGAAAAAATATTAGGCTTATCCCCAGACTGAAACATATTGAAAAATTATGTTTCCTGGTCCTGAGTGTTTCCCATAATGTTGTATTGTGCCATTGAAACTGCCACAGTCTTCCTGCTTATCATCATCTGCTTATCAGGGTCTTTTGCAAACTGCAACATCAGCCCTTTGCAAGATCGGGTCATGAGATATGAAAATTGTTGCTTCATTTCAACAATTTTACTACGTTTCTTTAAATAATCTAATAGTGTGTTATAGTCATAGCATTCCCTGTTGAGTAAGTGCAAAAGATTGTCCTTTGCCTACTTTCTGTATTTTTCTGTACCTGGCAAGCCAGCAAAATCCATGAATTTTACTAGTTCTTAATAAATACTCAGCAGTGATATGAAGCAGCAGGGGAGATGCAAAAGGAATAATAATTCTATTAAATGAAAAAGAGTAGGATTAAGTCAGTTCATTTATGTTCAGGAAGGAGAAGGGAATATGCTTACATATGATAAAAATAAACTGATGGAATATCTAATATTTATAGAACATTGCTCCGAAGTCATTTCAATGTGAATAGCAAATTGCCTTTAATCTTCTCATCTGAGCAAGGCTTACCTTCAAGTCTGCACTCTCTCCCCATTTCTTTTGTGGGAACTCCTCCCATTTTCTGCAGGAGGGAAAAGGCAGGGAATTAAGGGGTCTCCCAACCTTGGGGCTGGAAATGCATCAAAACAAATGACTTACTGCCCAGTCTAATTTATTATAATTCTGGAGCTATAGTAGGAAAGCATTTTTTATCAAAATGCCGCTATAAGGGAGAGCAGTATGCTGCCACTATGACCCTGAAAAGTCCCAAGGGCCAAAGAGCAAACACCACTCTCAGGAGATTGCTCAGCTGAGAAGCACTGCATGTCTGCATTGAAGAAGCAATAAACACAGTGAAAATATTTACATTTCATCCACAGTTTAACAGTAAAGAATAATATCCCACTCCCTGCCAAGCAGAACCAGACACCATTTGTTTCAATACCAACATTGCTGCTGGATCATTTTTGGAAAACCAGAAGAATACAGTTTTCTACAAAATCGTCCAGTCCACAGTTCTTGCTAAAACTGGTGCAGTGACAGAGCAAATCTGTAAGATATGGTTACATATTCTGGATCCGTACCTCGCATCGTAGCCATTCAGCTCTCTTTTGGTGATGATGTTTGGATAATACCTAAGCCCCTCTGTAGCCAACATAGAAATTTGTCATTTTATACTAAGTTTTCCTCCAAAATGTTCATCTGCTGTTCTACTCATCAACACACCGCTGTTATTTCATCAAGAGAAGGGCTACTTATAGACATTGGCCACATTTCAGTTCCAGTTTTGTCATTTAGCTAAAACACAGTGCTGACTGCAAGGAGAATACTCAGTATTGGGTAGCTGATTTCTGACCTGAGGCCAGCTGCCCTGGTCATACCACTCCCCTCGTCACCATGCCTGGCTCATGCCTGTTCAGTGCTGTTCCCTATGCATATCCATGTCCTTCTCTATGCCACCAAATTTCCTTTGTCTTGTCTTGTCTTTTCCATGGTAACAACCTGACACATGCAAAACCTGGTCTTGCTGGGTCTCATCTGGCATATTCAGGACTGCCTAATTCCTGTTATAACACTTTTTATAGTGTTTGCATTTGAATTGTTGACATGGCCAAGAACATGAAGCAATTATCATTATGACAGGTCTCAGTTAACCCCATGTACTGTTAACTTGATGATCGGAGTTGTTATTTCCTCACCAAGGCACACAGAAAGCTTGGGTGGGATAGAGACAAACCTGCATAGGAGAGTGGGCATTACCACAGGGATGGAAAAAAAACCCCTGCACTGTTCTCACAGGAGGGATATTGATATGCCCAACTATGGCACATGGAAATGGAGTCCAGTGCAAATTGAGGTAGTAAATTAAACTGGTCTTCTGGCATTGGGCTAATATACTCCTGAGCAGTGAGTTTGATGATATTTCCCTGTGCTGTAGCTACTATGGACTCAGCTCACCTCTGCTTTCCAGATCCTAGTGCCTCACTTCAGCTTCCTTAGTGTCACATCACTGCTGGTCTCTTTGAAGAACAAAAGATGGGAATTACTCACTTTTCTGTTAAATTAAGACAGCAAGAGAAATATTCACTCTCTGCAACTACCTGAAAGGAGGTTGGAGCGAGATGGGGGTCAGTCTCCTCTTCCAGCCAACCACCAGTAGAACAAGAGGGCACAGTCTTAGCTGTGCCAAGGGAGTTTTAGGTTAGACATAAGAAAGAAATTCTTTACTAAGAGAGTGATTAGACATTGGAATGGGCTGCCCAGGGAGGTGGTGGTGTAACCGTCCTTGAAGGTATTAAAGAAGAGACTGGATGTTATACTTAGTGCCATGGTCCAGTTGACAGGGTCGTGTTGGGTCGATGGTGCTCAATGATCTCAGAGGTCTTTTCCAACCTAGTTGATTCTGTGATTCTGATTTTGTGATGTCTGTGATGAAACCTGAAAATTGTCCATTCATATACAGTTATGTTCAGGACCTATCACTGGTTATGTTTAGACCGTAAATTTCACTTTTTTAATTTCACTTTTTCACTTTTTTAGTTTCACTCTAATTTCACTCTTTTAATTGCTTCACCATCTGTCATTGGTCTCTTATAGATCATCTTTTACACATTTCCATGCTGCATTCCCATGTTCTGCAAACAGCTTGCTAAATGGAGGGTATGGGTCTAGCACCCTGCTGGGCTCTTCCTTTGCTGACACCTGAAGTTGCCAGGGCTGAGTTCCTGGGAGGGTATCAGGAGCCTGCTACTACCTGCCTGCTCTGTGTTCAAGTGGACAGGAGTTGCATCAAACAGGCAGGAAACCCCCCTGGACTCTGCTTGCCAGCTGTCCAAAACTCCTTCCAGTTGGGCTGCATTGCTAACTTACAGCGCTGTGCGGGAATAGATGGGGGTGACCCGTGGCAAGGGCAATTCACTCTTTCATTCAGAGATGGGGAAGACAAAATGCAGAACACAGCATGCTGCATATATACACTCCTAGAATGTATAATTTGTCAAAATAATGTTCTTTTAATACCTGATTAGACTTTCTTGCCAGCCTGAGGCACTAGTACTTATGGTTAATGAGGATCCCTGGTGCCACAGTAAGTACTCCTGTACAGCAGCCCCACTATTCCACTTCAATGAGGTATGGAAAAAGCAGCCTGATTTTAAGTCAGTTATTTTTACAGGATATCCATAGTACCTTCTGGAAGAAAAGTGTGAAATAGTGTGTGTTATGCTATGATTTTAGAAATTATTTAAACACCCTATGGAGGTGCTTTACAGAAAAATCTGTGTCAGTAGCTAAGTAAATAATGTATAAGGAGCAGATATAAATTTGGGTTTCAGTGAAGAAGGAAAAGTTGGAAAAGAGAGTGAAACAATGCAGCACCACTTTGATTCAATCTTCTTCAGTAAAAAAAAAAGCATAGGTTTTAGATCCACATTCAGTAATTTAAATCTGCTGACCTTTAATTCTCACTTAGAATCTATGAAACAATGGGAAATCCATATTTCAGGTAAATATGTGACCTTGTACTAGAGTCAATTTGGTAAGCTAGAGACAGAGAGGATGTGTCAAGGGATAGTCTGTTAAATAAAGCTATGGTATGAAGGACATTCCCTTCAATACAAACATTTCACCTCTTGATATTTACTGTGCAGGTTGTGGCTGTGAAATCCTTCCCTTTGTGCATGGACTTTTTTAGCTGTTCCCATTTTCATTTTTCTGTGTGCTCCTATTAAAATTCACATCACACCATAGTTCAGTTCTATTAAAAAAAAATCCTACTATATTCTTTCTCTGATACATTCCTGTGCACAGTTTTGGTAGCACTTATCTCACCTCCATTGATATTGTTAAAATTTCATGCCAAGCCTTCACACTGTTCTGCTTTTGTGTAATCTTTATAGTAATAGAGCTAATTCAATAATATTCACACTGCCAAGTGAAGAAGCCCATAATGTAAAACTCAATTACCTTTTCTTTTCCTTTTCTCAGTTGCTCTTCTGCTGTGCTTAGTCCTTTATCTTTTTCACAGTAAACAGGTAGCTTATTTAAATTTAATAGACACCACTGCCTTCCTCGTTTCCTTCTTTTCCCTTTGAATGTTCTAGACACTCTCATGAGATGTTCATTCACCTTTGTGTAATACCATAGTAATAGTAATATGGGGAAAAAAATTAATGATTGCATGCAAGCTACAGTAAAGGCCTAATGAACACTTTGTTTGTGAAGAATGTCACTTGGATTCCTAACTGCACTTTGGTAAATTATACAAATTAAATATTCATTACTTTGTACTTCATTAGTTCACATTTGGAACACTTTTTCTTCATTATAGTAGCCTGGGGTAAAGGTTTTTTAATATAGTTTATTCTGTTATTTTTCAGAAAATCTTTAGTTAAAATATTAGAGGAAAGTTGTATTTATTCCACAACAGAACAGAACATCCATATATTCCAGAGACTATTTTCTCCCACAAGAATATTATGTAGGTTCAGAAATTGTTCACAGTTCTTAATAACCAAAGTAACTAAAGATTTAAACTGATTCTTGCAGTAAGTTTGCTTACTGATCATATCCCCACTCAGAAAGCATTACAATTTCATTAGCATGAGCAATACCTGTGAAGCACAAAGCATGTGTTCTTGCACAAAGCATGTTGCCTTGCATTGCTCTCAGTCAACGCTACCTGTGACCCCCCAAGGGGGTTTATTTGGTGCAGGAGGCAGATGCTGCTCGCCAGCCTTGAGAAAGTGGAAGGAGTTACAAGGAGGATGGCAGCTGGGGGTCCAGTAGCCCTGGTCCCCCTCAAGGTAAGGAGCCCATGGGATTGCCTCTGTCCCACAAGACCCTGGCCAACACATAGGAGTTCTTGCTGCTATTTGAAACATTGGAAGGACGTTAGCTGAATGAAATCCCTTAAAAGGTTTAGTGCCTCTGATCTGCTTTCCTCACATGTTCCTTCATTCTCAGATATGGTATCTGGGGATACAGTCCATCTCCAGAAAGTCTCCTCACATGCTGTGCAACACTTTAAAACAGAAAAGCATTTTTTGCTTTGATTGTTTATGGGCAGTAAGCCACGTCAAACCTTGTTGTTCAGATTTGAAATTAGGGAAGCTGGCAATTTCAACTGAATTTCAGATGCCCTGGATGGAGGGGATTCATTAAAATAAAATCTTAAAAGAGCTTGGGTTTAGCTTGTTGGTTTTCAGTGAGCACACAGGTGTTAGATGTAAAGGAGAGATCCCTGACTTGGTGATCAGTAACTACACAAAGAGAAATAATTTTCTCTGTAGCTCAGTTGTCATATTTCTCCTTGCCAGGAGAAATAGTCTTTTAATTCTCTTTGCGATTAGCCCTCAACAACAGGACATGCTTGTGTGAATGATGGGATGAGGTGAGTGTGTTGGCCTATCTGTACATTATCCTTATCCACTGGTAAGGAGTAGTGAGCTGCACATGTTGAATGCTTCAGACCCAGTGTAGGGTCAAGTGTAAAACCAAGCTTTACAAAACGTCACAAATTCAGGGTTGAAAACCGTGGTCCATGTGACTTCACTGAGGTTACACAGGGAACCCATGGAAGAACTATGAAGAATTAGTGTCTTATGATTCCTCGTCTTCTCCATCAATTGCAATTTTTTTGTCTGCTCTTCTGCCAAAACACTATGTTGAAATAAATTGTGATGCTTTTAGTTGCTGCTATAGGATGCAAAAATATACCTGTGTTTAAATGAGATTGTGACTGCTTTAGGTCCTTATCCTTCCCCAGCCAGCAGGTACTGTGCACATTTTGGCAAGCCAGCTATTCTTGTTGTGCCTCTGGCAGTGCAAGTGGAAAACTGGAGAGAGAATAGGACACTGCTGAAAAGAAACAGGTGCATCTGTACTGGGTTAATAAATCAGACACAGGCAAACATTAAATCTGAACAATGTCCAGCTCTCTGTGTGCCTGCATTTTGCTGCATACTAATTTTCTCTTTTATTTTTTTTTTGTGAGAACATCAAACATAAATCAAGTTCTATCTCAGAGACTGCATGAAAATCAAATCACACATGGATCTTGTTTTATTTGCTGAGAGCAGGCATCTCTAGACTATGTTTAGAGCTTCTAGGGAATGCAGTGGAAGAAGTATAAATTAAGGTAAGACACTGTGTTACCAGTCACTGTTTCTTACACAGGTAGTTGTATTAAGAACAATAAATAAGCACCACTTGAAAAGGTTAAGGCAATAGCCAAGAATGGATCAGAAGTGCTGCGTGCTTGGTCACTGCATGTTTTATTAAGCAGCTACATGGTCCATCAAATAGTTATTTCCAGTTTAGCTGGACAGATTGTTTTGTTATGAGACAGCCCATGAGAGTCATGTAGTCCATAGCTTCTTTAGCTTCTTGTAAAAGGCTCCTTCTAAAAGTTGTGTTGCTGCATTGTTGGCATCCTTTCACATTGTGCACACACATGCAGACCTGAAGCCTAGGCGGAACTCCCTCACTAGTCAGGAGATTCAGTTCCTCATTCCCTGTGCCCTCTGCTTTAATGGACTGTTAGCACTGGTTTTTTCCTGGTTGCCTTTTCCTAGACCTTTCACCCTTGGGACAAATGTCTATTGTCTCATTCACTGACAAACTTCGGTGTAATTCTCTCCAAAATATGTCCGTTTTAGTCCCCAGTTCAGTGTTGTCTATCAGTTTGCATTTGTACACATCTGTGTGTGCTTATTGGGGTGAGAACTCTGGCACACATTATCCTCTGATCTGTGTCCAAGTTTGCCTCTCAACAGACCTACGTAGTTTGTTCTGGTTCAGAGGCTGTGGATTAATTTCCAGCCATACAGTGCAGTAACGAAGGGATTTTGGTCCCTTTGATGGAGTCAACAAACTTGGCCATATGGACATACTCTGGAACTACAGTTTTTACTTCAGGAAGATATGACAAAAGCAACATAGGCACCGGCCGACATCTACACACAGAATTTGCCCAGGCCTCTAAAACATGCTTCTTAGCTGAGCTTCTCTTCCAGTGACTGAAGAGCAGTGCTTCTCTCTTGCTTCAGCCAGTCCTTTCACCCAACATCTCTCATATAATGAGTCCTGAGGAGTCCTGGCCTTGTTCTCTTGAAGGTCTTTGGGGAGGACATTCACTGGAAGTGAGAAGATGGCTCTCTTTACCTCCATTGGTGCCACAGGACTCATCAACATCCCGGTATGTTNNNCGTGTAGGAACTTTTCTAACTTGACCAATAGGTGTGCAAAAGACAGGGTGCCTCTTAACTCTGACCTTCTCTGAGGTGCAGGTGCTTTGAGTGGACATCTGGGCTCTGCTGAGCCTTATCCTTGAACATGCTCCTGTGCCTGCCTTGTCCTACAAAACCCAGGTGAAGGGCTATGCAATAGCTCAGCTCTTGGACCCATCCAGAAGAAAAGTGTGAGATCAGATTGCAGTTTCTCTGTTGTAGAATGGAAATGCAGATACTAATCTGCAAAGTTGTAAAGAGTGTACTGCAATTAATATGTCGTTCTGCACTCACCTCAGTGCTTTAAGGTTAAATTTTTCTTTGTTTCCTGAGCCCATGACAACTACTTAAAATACTAACACTTCAGTTATGCTATTAAAGACACAGAACAAACAAAATGTAGTACTTATTTTTCTATTTTTGCAAGCCCTTCTGACTAGGCGTCTTGTGAAGTAATGATGAATCTCCCCAATTTTTTAATTTCTCTTCACTCCTGTAAAAATTTCTCAAAAGCATAAATTAGATGAGGCCAGGGACACATTTGTAATATCTCATCTTTTCTTGGAAACAATAGGAAATCAGAAAAGTCCCTCAAGCAGAGTGCATTAAAGGTGACAGAACAAAGATCTTGAAGAGACCTCATCAAACATAGACAATATTCAGCATTAATTCAGTGTCCATTTTGATTCGTTGCAGACAGGCAGGAAATAAGGCTTGAGTGACAACTTATTTAGTAAGTCATATGCTGCTGAAAATTTTATGAAATGATGTAACATACGTGCAAAACGGTGGGGTTTTTCATTAGAAATGCTTGATAAGATACAGTGAAAATGTGAGTAATTTTCATTAGCTATTTGTCAATAAAAGGCACGAAAAATAATTGAGATTAAAACCTTGTTCTGCATAATTCTGCCTTTGTGTTTGCAGGAGAACCCTTATCACAATACCTTTTAATAATATGGAACACCTATTGCAGCATTTGTTTTGTCCCATTATGCCGGGAATACTAATTGTTCTCTTCATTTTGCCTTCAGCCAAAGCTCCCATTTGTGATGTGGAGCATTATCTTTTCCAGTATTCTTCCATCAGTGGTGCCTATGAAACACCTGGCAGTTCCATTGCTGTGGACACTATTTTAGCCAAAGGTGCATTTTCACATGCAGACTCTCAACTGCTTTCATAAAAGCTGGCATGTGTGCAATGGCTTGTGTCCCATGAAAGGGCATTTGTATTGTACCTTATGCTGAATTAAAACCAGCAGAGAGAGTCAGAGATAAAAAAGGTGAGGAGAGTGCACAGCCCCAGGGCGCTATAATGAATATCATTCTCATGGAAGATGTCATTACTGCTGGTGTTTGAGACTGAAAACAGGAAAAGTTGTAATAAACCTCTCTCATAATAATAGTAATAACAATCCTTTAGAATAATTTTTAAATTAACCTTATTAGTAAACTCATTTATGTTTAGTTTTTTTCCCTGATTCCCAGCGGAGGAATTCTTCAGAGGGCTAACACCAGCTATGTGTTTCCTTCTTTTCTGACAGCTTTCCTTGAACTCTACACGGAAATCAATTTACCCCCTCATTCTTCATACAGGTGGCAGCTTCTATATAGAAATATTCCTTTAAACAGAAGCCAATTAAAGGGCTGGAAAACTGTTTTCAGAAAAGAAAGCTGCCTGTTTCAAAGCACTGAATACCAGAGCCAAATACAGAAAAAAAAACCCAAAAAACAATTTTCTTTTCCCAATTTAAAAGCAAAACCATCCTGGTGCAAGATGCTTCTAAGTGACATGGGGCTAAAGGAAGACACCATAGTTAAATGTAGAATAATAATAATTTTCCTTGGCTTTCTGTACTAGCACACAAATATCTGTGACTAATGCCACAATGCTACCAGTGAGCAGGGCACTTAATAAAACCCAAACAACTGTCACATGTAGGTTATAAGGTTATTTCTCAAACATAAGATAAACTGGAAATCCATCCAATGGATGGAATTTGAGAAAGTGTTATGAAGTTTACCACAAAATAAAAAATGAGTTTCACATGCTATTTTACTTCTCAAGGGCATTTTGCTAAACGTATGCATATATTGTCACAGCTTACCCACAAAAAAAAAAAGAAATTGGTATCATAGGGATTTAAAAGATGAAGTGTTCTTTAATTGCATGGTATATTATTTTTATTATATAATCACAACAAAAATGTACAATTATGCAATGATGCAGCTCATGGTGCATTTGATAGCTTTTTCCTGATTCAAAATAGTGTAGGTAAATTTTATTATTGCTTCATGGAAAATAAAACTGAAACACAGAGTTCAAGGTCAAAGGCTATAATGATTTAATGCTGGTTCCCTAAATGAAGCATCCAAATCCAAGCCCAGTGCAGTAAGTGGGTAGCTGGTCTTCAAGTATAATATTTTCCTGCAGCTCAGCATTTGACTGTTGCCCTTTGTGCCTTTTGAGCTCAGCAGATGCTGCAGATGTTCAGCATCTCTGAAAACCAGCATTTCCTGATTCACACTTTAGGCACTCAAATTCAAGCCTCTTGTTTTAAATTAGACTCCTAAAATTTACTGGGGGGGATGGCTGAATGAGTCAGGAGCAGCAAGCCCGCTGCTTTAACTGCTGACCAAGGGCATACAGAACAGCCCCTGTGTCAAGGGTCCCTTGGTATTGGTTTTCCCAGGCCTGCCCTGACTTCCAATGACCTGCATGATAATAGCACTTCCCTGCTGGTATCTGCCACGATTCAGCTGAACACAAGAAGTCAATTTGTCACCAAACACTTTGGCTTCCTATTTACACTGGACTGCCATGGGGAAGTGTTTCCTCTATTCATAATAAAGGCAAATATAGCCTGGGGCCTGGCTGTCTGGGATTCCACTTTTCACCTCATGATCGTCCATGGCAACTGGGGTCATGTTGAGTGCTGGCACTAGCAATCCTCATATTCCAGTGGGTCCTCTGCAGAAGGAAGCCTCCACATATGTGGAAGCAACCTAAATTCAGGTGCCTTTCCAGCAAGTGGGATGTGGGATGCTTCATTTCTCTGAGGTGGGGAGGGGAGTCAGCAAGGATCTCTATTCCAATCATCTTTCAGTCTTTTGCCTTTGAAAGGAGACAAAACTTCGTGCATTTTATTAAATTGCACCAAATTAAGTCGAGGGCACCTTCAGTGAATCTAAAAATAAATAAAATAAAAATTGCTTTTGAGAAGGCCATCAGAATTCCAGCTGTGCATAGGTCTGTCCCTGAACACTATGTGGCATGAAGTTATGCATCACTGATTTGAATCTTCTCAGAGAAAAGAAAGGGCAGCCACCTCAGCACATGGAACTTGTGCAGCCCGGAATAACCAGGCTGCCTCTGGTACAGGTCTGCTGGTCTCTCCTCCTGGTGCTCCTGACAGAGGGTCATTGTGAACGCTGCTGTGTCACACCTCGCTGTAACATGTCCTTTTGACTACACTGTGCAGAATTCAATAAAGCAAAAGGTCTGATGGGCCCACCAGACACCCTAAAAATGGTAAATGACAGAGGGAGGGAGGAGCCCTCAGCTTCACTGCCCACAAGCTCCTGTTTATACAGCTGCAAAGGGAAAACAGAAGTCCACAGGAAAGCCAATTTCCTAACAAGATGAGAAAGTACAATGTTACAGAACCTTCCAAGCATTCTTTCAGTGTGCCATGTATATCTTTAGGAGTGCAAGCAATAGAAAGAGAGGGAGACAAAAGGGGATTCAAGGAGAAGGAAAAAGAGACCCACCTCTGCAATTCTCTAGGCCCCACACCTTGCCACAGCTGCTTCGTGCTCCACACCATTGATACCTGTAAAACCCTGGAGCAGAAATCAAAGCATGAGTCATAAGGACTTTTTCAGCACTATGGCATTTCAGACACCCACATAAAATGCATATTGTGAATGATTGCCAGGATCAATGAAGAGATCTTGCCATGGCCTCCACAACCAACAGGGTAGAACAGGAACTTCCTGCGCCCTTGGGAGCTCCCATTTTGATTAAACATCTGAGAAATTTCCCAAAAGACTATTACGCTCAATCAATATGACATTGCTTCAACTAATGAAAATCTTTTAGCATTCAACATCCTTTGAATCATGGATTAGAGGGGGCAGGTTAGTTCAGATAGTGAACTACCTTTTAAATTACATAATTATCTGGTAACATCACTGTATATATTAGAACACCTCTTTTCAATGGAAAACCCCAATGTTCTTGAAATTCTATTTTAAAAGCTGTAAAAATTGATTATTTTAGTATTTTGAAGTATTTTGAAAGCTTAAAGAAGCTTTCAGGCTTGCTAATGTCAGTCAAATGCAATTGCATATTCTTTAACATAGAAAAATAAATGAATACACCATGTAATTATTACTGACATCTAAAAACCTTGAAGTTAAGGCAGTCATAGCATAATTACTTATGAGACTGTATTTATTGCCAGGTTGTGGATATTTCATTATCAGTAAAATATTTTTATATCATATGAAACATGTATATTTCATTATGTAAAACACATTTCTAAAGGAAATTTTATAAAGGCAAATTAATTAATTAATTTTCTAGTCTTGACTTTCCTTTTTTAGATTAGAAAAAAGCTTACCTGGGGTTTTGTTACTGTACTAACTATCCATGTATTTAATTTTTGAATTTTATTTTCCTTGTGTGACAATTAAAATGTTGTGGCTTATAGGGATGTGTTAGATATACTGGTAAGACACTGCCAAATATTTTCACAAAAAGTCTCATGTAAAACTCTAATATGTAAAATTCTTCTTATATTGTAGCCTATCACAGTAACATTTACAAATGTCTTTTAGACCAAGTCCCCCACAGCTAATCTTAAATTTGAAATTAGTAGGTTTTGTCATTGATTGAGGTACTACATTTTTACCAAACTATGTGCAACTAACTTTTTTGGAGTAAAAGCTTAAAAGGTCTCAAGAATTAGGTTTGGGTTTTGTTTTTGTTTGATTTGGAGTGGGGTGTTCTTATGGAAAAGAAAATGAACAGAGAGAAGACAATGATGCTGAGCCCAGTTTTTGCAGATACGGTAGGTATGGGCATAGGAAGGCCATTTCCTGTCACAGTGTTTATATTACAGAATCACAGAATGGGTCAGGTTGGGAGGGATCACAGTAGATCATCGAGTCCAACCTCCCTGCTCAAGCAGGGTCATCCTTGAGCACCACACACAGAATTGCATCCAGATGGCTCTTGAATATCTCCAGTGAGGGAGATTCCACAACTTCTCTGGGCAACCTGTTCCAGTGTTTGGTCACCGCAGAGTAAAGAAGTTCTTCCTCTTATTCAGGTGGACTTTCCCATTCATCAGATTCTGCCTGTTGCCTAATAAGTCTAGTAAGACTGACACAGGTAAAAAAAAAAGGTGAGCTTTATCCTAAAATCATTAGATCTGCAGTTAAATTTCAGGAATTTTTCAGATAAGATTGAGAACCAAGACTAACTGGGGTTATGCCTTATTTTTCAGCTGTATGCATTCCATAAAGTAAGTTTTATTTCTTTTTATTTCTCTCTTTTTTTTTTTTTTGGTGCAAAATGCATATTTTAGAATGTAAAAAAAAAAAAGGAGAAAATATTTTCCCTGTTTATATTCTATGGTGTAACTCATGGACTCCCAGCATTTTGTATCTCATCTTCCACCTCTAAACATGTTCTGAGACAAAATACAGGACATAAATCAGATTGAGATCCAGGTCTACTTTACATATTTGGAAGAACTGTAGAGAAAAGGCTAGGATTTGAAGGGCAGATCTGACAACTCTTTTGGGGAAGTTCCCTGGAGAGGTAGAGGAAAAGGAAAACTCTTAGATGTTAAAATCAAAGGGATTTTTCTGCCTGAAATAAAGTAAATGTGAGCATACAGATTATTTTCATGAATTAAAATGGTTAGAGTATCAACCGCAAGCAGATTTGATTTGATCAAGAGATCACTGAATTCAAACTTTTTTGGCCCTTACATCAAATGAATCACAAAGAAGAAGCAGTAACTTTTCCCTAATTACAGTTACAGCATAACTTGAACACAATTTTTGTAAGACAGTGTCTGTTATAACTTACCACATACAAAAAAAGGTGTTCTCTAAAAAAATAATACAAGTCTATATCAGGGAATTGTACAGATCACAACTTGGCTGTCAGCCTAGACATGATCTATAGATATATCAAATTCTTCTCATGGGAAAGTATTTTATGTCATGTCAAATTTTGTCTGGCCTTGTACAAGCATACAAGTCAATGCAAGAAGCACTGTACTTCAAATGTAATTTCTTTCATGTAGCTAGGTAAAATACTATCTCACCAATAAACAGCACTTCCCGGCTGTCTTAGACCCTGTAAGACCATTCATTGCTGATCTAACAACCTCATGTTTGTTCTGCACTACATTCTTGCTGGACTTGCAGTCAGAGTGTCTCTTCATGTCCTTGAAAACTGCAGTAAGCATGAATCATGAATGTTTAACGATGAATACTATAAAAATCTGGGACAGATGAAATAGAGGAAGGAAGAACAAAAGAATCATTAGAACAATAAGGTGATGAAGACATGATAAAATAGATAAAAGCATAAATAGGAAACAAATTCTCAAACTTCAGCAAAATCAGTAGCAGCATAGTCAGGTCACCACAGGAACACAGTTATGAAGCCTTTGTACAACACTCACCCAGCTGAAATTCAAGGGACATTTCACCATTGGTTCAGCTCCACAACATGGAATTTGCTAGCATTGTGAAAGGCATATGTGCAACAAATACATCGCCTCCTTTCCTCCACCCATTCTGACAGTGTCCAACGCCAAACTCACTTCACTGTAGACTGTGACTGAGGGATATTTTGAGAAAAGTCTTCTGCAGGGTGGAGTTGACACGGTAGAAACACAGAGACTCACAGATCTCAGAGCTTTTGCAGCGCTGCTTTTTTTCTTTTTTTTTCTTTTCTTTTTTTTTTTTTTTAAATTGGCTATATTATCTTAATTCTAATAATTTAGCTTTCTTACATATGTTCCCCTTCAAATGCCTCTGATCAGTCCTTTTTCCTCCAAAAGCAGAGGAAGAGGACTAGGACCAAGGACATCAATTTCTCACTATTGACTGATGCAGAAGATTGTAAGCATGAATCTGATATGCAAGTGGTAATAGGCATGAAGAACATGAGGTAAAACCACACAAGAACATGAAGTAAAAATATCCTGCTTTTCTATGTAGCTGAATAAACAGTGTCTTTCCTTATAACACTACAGTTTTCCATTATAAAACATATCCTTCAGTGAGTCAGTTTTCCCAGATGTCACATCAAGAACTTCAGTTTGCCTGCGAAACGTGGCTAGTGAACACACCTGTGGAAAAAAGCATCCCTAGAGCACTAATAGGTTATCAGGTCACTGGTAAGCTTAATTCTCACTTGTTCTTTGTCCTTTTCAAAATTTCACTTTAAAAGTTTCTATCAGCTGACCAGATTTTTTTTCCAATATAATCACTTAATTTATTTAATGTTTATAGTTTTTAAGGCTGTCAGTGGAATAATTTTAAAATATGCTCTCAGGGTCACTTTGTTTCTATTAAGCTTTTAAAATAGATTAAATCCAGGGTCTCTGCTTTCTGACTACAAAAGCAGATCTTTCCTATGAAGCCAAAAACAATTTAAAACATATGAAATGCAGTAGAATTAATCTGTCCAGAACCAAAAGAAAGAGTGTATTTATAGCAGCTGATTTATTTGTTTGATATACAGTATGTGCTCTGGTTTATAATTTTTAAGGTATGTGAAAAGTGTCACATTATATATTACAAAAATAGCAAGGCAATGATTTACAAGGCTTCACATTGTGCCTATTGACCTTCTCAATAAGAAAGGTTGGTGGTTGTAACAGCACTGAAAAATTAAACCCATGGGAGTCAATTTAATGTAGTATAAACTCTTTAACAACCAGCAAAATAGCCATATCAGCTGTTTCATCTGCAGGTTATGTTTCAGTTGTAAAATGCAGTTTTTAATAAAAAGTGCACAAGCTTTCTTTGTTCTACAAAGCCTGTGTTTCCTCCTCTGTTGAAGCAGAGGATCCCTACCTTTCTTGTGGCAAAAATACAAATATTGTGTTATAACCGGTCCCCTCAGTGGGAGAAGAAAGAAAACAAAGAAACTGCTTAACAGCAGTGCAAGTCATTTTGTCTAGTTTCCTTCCAAAAATTAATCTCTGAGCTCTGAAGAAAAGATGTACATCTGTTTGTCCTTTGTTGTGGACAAATACATTAGTCTGTCCACAAGGGAAACAATATTAGTCCATGTACAGCTTGAAATAATCAATACCTAGACCTAACAATTGGGTAATGCTTCATGTTAACACACTCACTGTGAAAACGAGAGGTTAAGGGCAAGAAATCTCTTTTAATTATCAGAACCGTGTGTCATGGACATTATAGATATAATGTCATTCGAACACATCTAAGGCATTGTCAGGTACATGAAAGACAAAACCCATTCAAACTGTGATGTTCCTTATGATTTACCTCATTTTTTGCAGGATTATCTGGCTGCCTCAGTGACTTGCAGAGATGGAAGCTGGCAAGAAAGATAAAATCTTTTCTTATCTTTGGTTTATCATCCCTAGGATGTTCACCTCATCCACTTTTTGTAAAGAATCAGACAAAAATCAGCCTAGAGGTACACAGAGGTGGCTGAAGCTGTCTTCTAAAACAAAACAAAAGCTATCAGCAAAACGATGGAGCTAACATATCAGGTATTCTGATTCTGGCTTATACCTTAGGAGGGGCCTTCCAGAGAGAAAGTTAGTGGCAGGCTAACAATATTAGAGATATAACTAGCACCTTTTGGCTGTTGGAAGGGTGCTGTGGTGTATTTTGGTTTTCTTAACAAAGGAGGACCTTTCTTATAGCTGCTACTATAATGATTGGTGAAAGGTGGAAGCTCATTAAAGGTTCATGCATTACACCAGAATTTATTTTACTGATTAAAGTAGCAAATGGCAAGACAGTTAAGGGCAAGAAGATTAGTGTTTGTGCAGAAGCATATGAGAGACACGAATAAGGCGATCTGCATAATACACTCTGGTGGGAGTTCTTTTTCAATTTAGCTCATCTACATGGGAAGTTTATTATGGTATTTCCTTTATAACTTACATCTCTTCCAGAGTAGCAGAACAAAACAATTGATGGTGCAGCAGTAGACCTCTTTTTTACATCTTCATGTGAAAGATCGGTAAACATTCTGTCTTTAATTCTCATTCCAGTTACATATTGCATATGAAAAGAATGGATCTCTTCAGAGTGTGTTTTAAGTCATAGTTTGGTGTGCTATGTACTGTAGCACTCTCCACACATACATTTTAAGTCCTACTCAATCTGTTGATTATAATGCCCTGGAGAGACAAAATGGGTTAATATTTCAGCACTGTGCCCTATTAATGGTTAACAATTTCATCGGAACATGATATTCTCATACTGATAATCAATGAGCTGAACTAGCAGGGTTGATTGTATTAGCTTGCCAAAAAAGATATAGGCACAGTTACTGAAGCTTTGATAATGGTTCGAAATAAGAAAGTACCATAAAATAATAAATGTCTCTTTGTGCATTTCCTGGTTCTAAGATATTTGTTGGATCTGAGAAAACCCCATAAAAGACAGGTGAAAACATCTATTACATCTAGTCAGTATCAGCAGCAGGAGAGCAGCCTGTACTATTGCTGGGACATGAGGAAAGCAAATCTAGATGAAAAAAAATCCCAATTGCTAAGGATGTTTTTCTAAAACACACGTGTTTGTCATCCTAGTGAAGCAAAACTAAGTAAAAATGCTACTAACGTGGTGGTTTCAACACCAGCTTTGAAGAAGTGCACGTGGCCACCTCAAAGAAAAGAGGAAGTAGATTCTCAAGTTCTTTACCACACTGATAAAAAATATTTTAAGACACGGTTATCAAAGAAGTATTTTCCTTCCTCCTTCTCTGTTGTTAGCTCAGAATTTTCTAAGAAGTGTTCAAGTAGTATCTGAATCTTTGCAAAGCAGAATCAACCAGTGTATGAGTAACACTGCCTGGAGTCAAGTGACCAATGAAAGAGGTCCTATTTCTCATTTGTTTTGAAAGGTCTGTCTGAATGTGTCCAGAGGTAGATTTATAACCTTTTGTACTGGAGTTCCCTAGGTTGCAAGCACTTAAATATAACTCCCCAAAACCTATTAGAAAAGCATCCCAAGCATTCAGCCTGAACTGTTTAGGTCAAAGATTAAAGAGAGAAAACAGGGCAAAAGCAACTCCAGAGGAGTTGTATTAAGGGTCATGGTATTACTGACCATATGACTGGTGGAGATAGAGTATTTCTAATCATTTGCTTGTCCTGTCACGACAGGAAGCTCATGCTGGACCTTATGAAGTTTCATAAACCACTGCAGACCAATAATCTTGTGGAAGGACATGTAAAAAAAAGTTCAATAATGAAGCAACTGGGACACTATCCTGACATTTGTGATAATAAATATTATCAACAACATCAGCTAGAGCTCAGAGAAACACCTGAATTTCACATGTCAAAACTGCTACTGAGAGGTACTGGAAACCTTTTTAGATTGACATTTTCCTGGGAGAGGCATTCAGCTCCAGGAATCCTTGTGCCATGAGCATAATTCAATATTGTCTCTATCCTTCTTCTCCTTGATCACAGAAATTAGAACTGGAGGAGACTCCCAGGTCACCAGGCTGCTACACGTTTTCAAGACTGTCCCAGTGCTCAGTTAATGAGAGAAAGTCCATGCAATGACACTTGTACCATTTCTTTCAGAAGACAATTTCATACCTTTAAGGGAGGGAAAAAACCTGTCTCACACGATTCTTCAATGGCCCCTAACAGCAGTGGCTGGTAATGTAAAGTGCTGCTGTACTGAGAGCTGGAAGCAAATTACATCTGCTTTACAATTTCCAGTGGTGTAACTTAAGTGAACACAATGTGGAGTGACATATAATTTGGCCCCTAGGATTTCACTTAAGAAAAGTGCTGTAGCAATTGAACGTCTCCACTTTTTGCTTTCTCTTTTCACTTCTTTTATAGATGCTGTCTATCTGTGAAGTCTAAAGCCCTTGCAGGAGCTGTAGTCATATATCACATCAACGAACTGTGCAGAGGTAGAAAAGTCTCAAGACTGTTTTGACTAAGATATTTCCAAGAGCAGAGCACTGGTTTCTTCAAGGGCTTTGCAAAACAATAAATAAGAGTGATAAACATACAGGAGTGGAAAATCAAACAGAAAAATCACTTTAGATCTGCTAATAGCCATCTTCCAGTCTGTAGCAGCAAGCCTCCGACTAAGGCCAAGATAAAGGATTCAAAAATAGGAAAAGAAAAAAAAAGCTGATGTTCGGCATTGTAGCCAATACACTGAGTAGAATGAGCTTAATAAATGATATCCTGTTTGTGTTCTCAAGTCACAATTATGTTTTCCATGCCCCTGAATCCATAAACAATTCAGGTTATGGACATGGAAATCCTATTTAAACTTAAAAACGGCTTCAGTTCTCCTAATTTCAAAGCATACCTCTTTCTTATAGTTTTTGACACAGGCTGTACAAAATATCAGATATGGGGAGATAATCATAAGCAATTGAGTCTCCATAATTAGTTTCCGTAGGTTTACATTTGTCATTGAACTGCAGTTGCTGGCTTTATGTGTTTATGTCACCTAATCCATAGGTGGAACAAAAAAGTTTTGCAAAGGTCAGAGTTGCAATTTGTATAAGTAGCACTGAGATGAGGCTCAGTAAAATAAAATATTATTTCTTATACAAACCATCTTAATAATTTCAGCTCACACATTTTACTCTTCACTTGTAACAGACAAGGAGTATTCATGCAATTAGGTAGCAGAGCTTATCTGTCAGCTGGTAACTCCTTACATCTCAGTAATTTGGTTTCTAGCAATAGCCCTGTAATATCCATAGTCTGGAAGAAGCAGGGAGCAGACTTGCCGTACACTGAATGCTATGAAACCTTTACAAAAAGAGAACATGGAGCATTTCTTACTCTTCTTTAATCTGACACATCTTTCCAGCCCAGTGATTTCACAAAAGGGACTGAATCATACACTGAGCAAGAGGGATCAGCCAATACCTGCATGGATTGTTCTTATATAGCTTTATGCCATGAACACTAAAGCATGTTGGATTTGTTTATTTATAAATCAGTGAAGGTATGCTAGGTGAGTAATCAGAGCCAAATAAAACCTGCTGGTTTTACAAACTGGGATTACTGGATGAAGCTCTCTCATTTCGCCTTCAAACACCTAGGCAGGACTTGGGATAGCTTTAGTGATGATTACCATGCCACAATGCAAGCTGTTATAACCAGGGGTTAAAATAATACATGCTCTATATTGAGTAATTGCTATAAATGCCTTGAGGTGTAAAAGTATTGTCTGAGATGTTGTAAATAATGTGGCTGGATTTAACTGCAGCTTGATATGTCTGTTCTGTTTGGGGTTTTTTTCCACACAGGCTGGCCCCAAGTGTCTTTTCAGGTCTGCTCTTCAGTCAATGTAAGCCACAAAAGCAACAATATCTCCATGTACAGTATAGAAACATCTGGGTCAATCTGAGAGCAAAGCTCAGCTGAAGGATATAAATGAAGTATATTACTATGATAAATAAAAGTGGTCTACATTAGTACAAACAAGCTTGACTGATAGCAAGTACGTTTCCAAGACACAGGGTCAGGCACTGTGCATCAGCGAGGCTGAGGAGCTAAATGAGATGCATTGCTGCAAGCAACTTAAGAGATAAAGATCCCCAAACAGGCTATAATAAAGTCGTCTTGACAGTACACTTTCTGTTCCTATTTTCAAATCTTTGCTGTCACTGTCAAAGGAAGTGCTATTTCTTTCCTGTTATGACTTTTTTTCCACAGGCGCCTAGAATTGGTGGTCTTTGTTTGGTTTCATCATTGCAGCTTGGTCCCCTATTTCATTCTTTCATCTTTGCAATACTTACTGTCAAACAGATGTTCTTTAAAAAAACATATGAGTTTCTTTATTTATAGTATACCAATATTCAGAGTTTTTATTTAGAAGACACATCCTTTGGAAATATACATCAGGAGTCATTCCTGATGGAAACTTTACTTTTTTAAGTTTTGTATGTAGTTTGTATGCAATAGTGAGCTCAATTCTGACAAGGACTAACTCCATATAGTGTAACTCTGTGCAGACAGGGGGCATTTCATCCATGAATCTGCCTTCTAGGCTGGTGTACAGTGAGGGTCCCTGAAATATTGTGAAAACAGAACCACTTCACAAAGTGCAGGCATAATTTGTGCTCGAGCACTTGGGATCTTGATGCAGGACTCGGCACTAAGCTGAGTATCAAGAATTGCCCTTGGGGGGATTACAGTGCTGAGAAGCACAGTGAGAAAAACCTGGTCAAAGACTAGACCACAAACAAACAAATACAACAAAAACTACAAAAGAAAAAACCCAACACACAATAGGGACAGTCAGAAGAGTATGGATAAAGTGCTACAGAAATGAGTGGGTGGCACAACTTATACTTTATCTGATTTCTTTTCCCATCATTTAATAGGAGAATGAGGAAAGTGTGATGAAATGGTAAACAGCAACACACAAGTCTTCTGTATTTGGAGTGCAAATGACTAGTGACATAGGATATTCCATTAAATGATGTCCATGAAAAGCAAGCACATAGTGAATCATTCATCCACACAGGCTTGCAATAGGATTGTTGCAGAACTCATCTCTGGGCTGATATCACTGCTATTTAATGTAGTTTCTAGCAAGCCATTTATCATATTTATGGCTACATCTAATCCTTTTTACTATGTCCTTTTTTTAAAAGTTCTCCTAGAGAAAGGCTATTCCACAGTTTTATGAAGCTATGAACTGGAGAATAATGCATGACCTAAAGCAAATGGGGGTGAATGATGCCCACATTATACTGGTTACCCAGACCTGTCAAAGAACTGCCAATACATCAAGCACTGTTGACCAAATTTGCCATGCCTATAGATTCCAGAATAGGTAACAAAACGCAATTGAAGGTGCGTGGCCAAGGCTCCCATCATGTTATCCTATCAATCCTATCAATATTCTCAAAAAATATGTGTACTTGCATCACTTTTTGAAAACAGAAGCAATCTCTGCACTACAAGTTCCCAGCTTTTCAACAACAGAATAGGAGCACTGCCTAACCCTTCTGAATAACCATTTCCTCCCAGACTACACTTTAAAAAAATATGCAGAGCTCATTAAGAATGTAGCTGGCTTTTGGACTAATAAGTATCTTTCAATAATTTGGATTGTTGAAAAAAAATACAAACACTGAGTAGCAGCTGCTGGACCACACAGCATATGAAAGAAATAAAAACATGTTATTGTGGAGAGATTTCTCAGGAGTTTAACACCATGCAAATCCTTCTGCTTCAGCTAAATCCCTGGAGTATGTAATCCTGACATAGTTAAACTGTTCTTGGATCATTTCCTCCCCAAGAAGCTTACTTTGCTTGGTGTGCAATTAGTTATAGAAAAAGTCCTGTCCCTTTGCAAAGCACAAAACAGCTTGTGGTATCTCACGTGACACTTGATCTGCTTTTTTTTTTTTTTCAGAAGTAAAATTAATTGAAATATTACATAGATTCTCTGCAGAGGTATGGAACATAAAAAGAATTTAAAATTGCTTCTATTAGATCAGACCAAGTATTCACATTCCCTTGTATCTGGGATAAACAGGAATATAATAGTAAGGAAAGAGTGCAGTGATACTTCCTCATGTTTTTGAATTTCCTGAATGACAGCTCTGTGGTTAAGTAATAGTCTTTCTTAAGTGTTTTCAATTGCTTTTAGAACCCATTGGTACTTTGGCATCTGCTACATTTTGTGACAATTCATTTTAGCAAAGAAAGTAGCATCTTTGGTTCTCTTTACTGACTGCAAACTTAGAGAAAACTTGGACTTTTCTGGATTGGATCCTTAAGCTTCCTGTGATTTTGTTTTCCTCTTCAAAATTTTGATATTGATTCTCAGTCATCTGTCTCACTGGCAGGAGTCACTCTACAGTTATTTTACTAACATTTGTTGGTGAGACCTGTTGATTCAACAGCATGTGTTAATCTGAAGATATTTAGGCAAGGTATTATTTATATCTTGATTTTCTTTTTAATTAGATCTTTGTGACAACTAAAGTTGCACAAACTTCTACTACATGTAAATGCATGCAAAATGCTTCTTTGTGCTGGCCAGTTTCCAAATTTCAGTTGATGAGTTCTACATTTTAGTGGCAAGGGAGAAATTTGTGTAAGATTATTTAAGTTATTATATAGACTGTATTTGGTTATTAGAAGTTAGGATTGTTGAAACACTATGCTACCACCTATACTTTTCTGAGTTTCTGATATCTTTGTTCAAGATACTTTTAATATTAGAGACGTGCTGGAGCATTGTATTCATTATATGTCTCATCTGAATTTTATAGACATATATGTTTCATCCAGTTTAGTCAAAGTTTTTACTGGAAGAAAAAATACAATGATGAAAAATCTTCTGGATGATGGACTGACAAATAATGAAAGGAAATAAGGGGTTACAAGAACACACTGAGAAAGCAAAAATTATCATTCATTTCTCCCCAAGAAACTGCTGATAACAGACCTAAAACATGAAGGCTAATTCCTGCTTCTTCAACTCTCCCCATAAGAACGCACAATCTGAACATTATGTCAGATTTTGCTAATGGCAGAGCTTCTTCTTTGAGTTTAGCAGAAGAATCAAACCAGGTATTTTCTACCTCCAGTCCCATAGCAACATTTCCTGAATTAAGCCACATGGGGATGAAGTGGAGTCAGGATTAAGCACTGAGAAGTGTCTTTGGCTATAGAGTTGCCTGGAGTCAGCCAGTAGCATAATGATGAGAGCAATGCAGAGCAAAATTTGACTTGTACTAGGTAACGCTGTAGGGAAAAAAAGAGCTTAAATGAATGTGGACAGGCAACACATGCATACATGTGTGTGAGTGAATGCCTAAAGCTGAATTTCTGAACTTTAAAGCAGAAGCCTGTTGCTTTCTAGCTCCGGTTCATAAGGGTTAGTTGTATGTTTTTGTAATACCAGCACTAGAAAGTGCATGTAGCATGTCTTGAATACTGCTATTGATAAAGGGACATGAGACAGGACCACCAGTTATGGGGCTGATTATATGTGTGCTCTTGCACACAGACTGTCTTGGCTCTGGGAAAAAAGAAACCACCCCAGGATGGGGATGAAGACCTTAGTTGGAGAAAAGATCGTGGAGGAGGGTGGAGATCCAGGAAATCAGGAAGATGGATGACTGTCAGGGGCACTCAGAGACCTTCATGGGAGATGCCCACGAGCAGTGGTATAACAGGAACTGACACAACTTTCTGCACAACCTTCCTGGGCCAGCAGTGTTCACCCTGTGCAAAAGGGAAGTCAAGACACAGAGAGGGTGAGGCAGTCAGGTGGGCAAAAGCCTGAATCTTACTGGTTCTTAGATAAACCCTACTATTCAGATCCACCATCAATTGCTGTTTACTATGTTCTTCCTGTGACAGGTCAGCAGAGCACACATGGAGAGCCCATGGCTGGTAATCAGCGAGCAGTTTGGTAGTGCAACATACTTTCGAATTAGTTCACATACAGTAGTCTGCCTCATATTTTGTCTCTCTTTGGGCTTCAAACACCACATATGGTTGAAGAAAATCACATTTCATTACACCACCCAGCATAGTCTTCTGTGGGTAGGTGTCATGAACAGAAGCCTGGTCTTTCTTTTCCAGAACAGCTGGAATGAGAATGCATCAGCTGACGGTATCTTTCTTTTCCCATGGGAACCTGCCAGTCAGCTGAACACGGGCTGTGGGAGATGAGATTAAACTCCTTCCTTCAAAATGTGAGACCAGGGAAGAAAGATAAAAACCCCAAGATGTCTCAAGACCTGTTATGTGCCAGTCAGTCCTGAGCTGCAGTTCTTGATCTGTACTGCCCATTCATTTTAGCTTGTGGCTGGTCATAGCTTATACTTCCCATCACTCAAGTTAAGTGAAGGATGTCCCCACAGTGCAGCTATTCTGACTTTCTGACCCTGGAATTTTTGCAGTCTTTACCAAATGATGGGACAGTTTAGAGTTTGAATATACTTTTTGCATAACCCACATTGGCTTGTTGGTAAGCGTTTAGGTAGCACATAAGAAACTAAATGGGGAATGATTGCAGTCAGTCTTCCTAGCTGGAAGACAGCACAGATGCATCTCTCATCTTCATTGCTGGGATGAATCCTGGTCATGGTTTAAAGAGCAGCACTATACACTCCCACATCAGAAGTCCTTCAAAAAGAAAAGGTTGCTGCCTCTTAATTTTTTGTTGTGTCAAACCTGGGAAAGGGAGCAGAGGGCACACAGTCAGCATCTTTATGATTGTTCAATGCTTTCAGGAAAGAGTATGGAGGATGATATATTCTGACTACTGCTTTGGGATAGACATGTGAGAAAACCACGGAGACTGTAAATTAAAAAATTTACTCACAGTTATCGAGGTACCTCTAACTGACTTTAAATCTGCTTTTCATATTTTGTTCATAACTTCATATTTGCTGTATTACACCTCAATTTCTTTGGGCAGGGCGTAGACCCAATCTTTATGTTAGTCAACATTTTGTCAGTGGTGGTATTTTTGTTTTCTTCTATGCCAGTGAATGACACAAGATTCTGTAAAACACCTACATTCACAGATAGTGCCAACTTTCAATATTATTGGTGCCAACTTTCACAGATCTGTCTATTATCTTAACTTTAATCCATTTAATGCATACCTCACTGATGTTGTGTGGTAGCATTAATTGTGCCAGGCAGTAGTAAGAGAAATGACTTACAAAAGCCTGCTTCACCCAAATACATGTATCAGCTAAACTGATTATTCCCACACATGTAATTAAGATTATTACAGAATCATATTTGTTGTCATAATTAACTGAACCTCATCTTGGTTTAGTACTATTTTGTCTAGAACTGATTGCCTAGAGAATATTTGTGCTAGAGACACCTGGATAACCTCACAACTGTTTTAAGATCAGCTTGCTGGAATTTTTAGGTATAAGTTGCTCAAGCCTGCTGATTTGAAACAATTTATCCCCCATACATGGGATGGGTTTTTTTAATATCTTTCTCAGCTCTTAAGTGAGTACTTCATCATCTTCATATGAAAGCAGCACTTCCTCTAGTTTCATTTAGAAAACAGAACAGGGATTTATTTAATGTACACTCCTGCATTTCCTGTCTCATTATTGATGGCATTATGATTTCTAGTAATGGATTTGTATTATTGCTGGGATTTCATTTGTTCCTACCATACTTTTAAAAAGCTTCTCATTTCATGTTGCCCAGAGACATGTTATTAGCCTCTCTTATCAATTATGTTCACTTCACAAATTATATTATCTGTTTCTTTCTTTTCTCTTTTGTTACATTCTGTTGGATTTCCCCCATTTATGATATCTTCTTTCATTTTGCATTTGCAATAAAAGCATCCCAGGACAAAGTTTCTTGTCTTCTGACTGTGGACTCACAGCTTTCTTGTCATACAACCTTCTTGAAGAAATCTAAATTGAGTTTTAAAATTTTTTTTTTCCTGGTTGGTTGTCTTTTAACTCCTTCAGAACTATCCAATGTGTATGTTCCAGATTGGATCTGCTCTACCATTTGGTCACAATAAAAGCAATTATCACAATTTTGGTCTCTATAAAAGCACATTGTTCCAGTCCAGTGATTAATTCACCTTCACCTTCCATAATAAAGCTGAAAATTAATTCACTTTGCAGTGGCTTCTGAATTAGAATATTTTAGATTTTGGTTTTTTAGTGACTTTAACTGTCTTGTACCACTGGTGGAAGGAAGGCCTTAGAGTGCACGTCCCAACCGTAGCAGTCTCTGCCATGTACCAGCCTTCCTTATCATTCTGCTTCAATTTAATTCTCTCCTGGCTGTGCCATCTAGTCTTTATGCAAAAAAAAATATCCCCCCACAGGTGTAAGATTCAGATTATTACACTATTCTTGGACGGAGGTGGCAAACCTGTAGTGTAGATGGAGGAAAGGGCAATGCCGCTGCAGCAGTAATGTGGTGCCCTCTCCTCTGCCCTCTTTCTCTATGCAGCCTTGCTCCTGAGAGGGCAGTGGATTGCATGGGGTGTGGGTGCATGGGGAGGGGGACAGAGAGCTTCATTACTCCCCATGAGCTTGTGTGCATACAGAATGGTGATCTCTGTAAATACAAAGCACTCTTAATGATTAAATAATGCAATTAGCCTAAAAGCATTTGAAAATTAGGAAGTCTTACCTATTGCAAGACCTGTGAACTCAATTATCTATGGCAAGTCCACCTTTAGCTGAAGTCACTTTGTGCAGCTTCAGAAGAGAGCTTTAGAAGATTTTCTAATGTCAAGATAATATGAAGTTTCCTTTTAAATAAGTGCATATAAGCAGGAAATAAATGCCATTCTAGTATTTTTTTTTATACCAGACCTTTGAGTAAAAATAGCAAAAGCTATTAGCAGTTTGGAACCAAATGTTCTGCTTTGTCTTTGGCCTGAAGCAGGGAAACATGATGAGCTTGAAGTCCAAAATTACATTACTGTCATCTAAATCAGAATTTGGATAATAGTGAGTAAACAAATTATAACATGTAAGTTAAGAACAGCATGTGACAGCATTGGCAGTGGTATGGGAACATAGCCATTCTTTCTTCCCTGTAGCCCCATTGCTTAAATAAAATATGCCACACTGATATTCAGCTGGCTATAGTTTTGGATTTTGTATGATCCTGCATTTTTAAGTGCTGCCTGTTGCTAGAAAGAGTTTTACTTGGAACCATTCCTGTAGAAGCAAGAAAATTCAGCCTTTGTTGTTTTAGCAGCTCTTTGTGAATCCTGGACCTTGATTATGGGAAATCCTGCAAGGTGACTCTCCCTTCCTAAGCGCCCACTTCCCCACTCAGTTTGGTATAATTGGCAAACTTTGTCAGAGTACACTTGTTCCCATCATCCAGATCACTTATGAAAGCATAAAACATGATCAGGCCCAATATTGATCACTGGGGGAACTTGTGACAGGCTGTCAGTTTGAAAAGAAGCTATTTACCACCATCCTCTGGGTACAGCCTGTCAGCCAGTTGCCCACCCACTGCACAGACCGCTTGTCTAGAGCCCCACATACCAGTTTCTCCAGGAGGAGGCTGTGGGAAACGGTATCAAAAGCCTTGGAGAAATCCAGGTGGACAATGTCCGCCAAGCAGGTTACTTTGGGAATCAGGTTTGTCAAGTACAATTTGCCCTTGGTGAGTCCTAAGTGGCTTTTCCCAGTCACATGCTTCATCTAACTTGTAATAGCGCTGTATAGCTTGAACTACCATACTGATGAAAATATTTCTGTAAATCTCTTTAGGTCAATCATATGGTCAAACTGTTTGTCAAACCTTTCATCACTTTTCTACCTGTAGCAAAATGTCAGATAATTATTGTCTGAAGCAGAGCAATAGTCTGTAATTGTTAATCCAGCTAATTCTATCTCAGATAATATTGTATCAAAGCAAATAAAATATGGTACTTTGTGGTAGCCATAAGCAAAGAAAGGAGTTATCAAGGTCTCTAATGCTTCTTCTTGCAGGATTTTTTTTCTGCTCTCTCTTCACATTGTAACCTCAGAAGTCCCTTAATCTCTATTGGTACTATTCACCTTTGTCATTTTTAGGTATTGCATTAATTGCCACGTTGCATTAATTATCACTTTAACCATGAGCCTTCTCCTACATCCACAAATGGATAAAATTTAATTGTCTGCTGGCTTCTGGATATAGCCAGCAGTGAATAAAACTGATCCATTAACTCATCATAATTTCAGTCCCCAAACCTGGCTTGTGGGATGGAGATTAGTTCAAGACGTATTTGTCAAAGCTAAAAGATGCATGTACAATTAAGTGTCCTCTTTATTCAATGGCTGTCTTCTTTTGTGTGGAATATAGCCTATTATCATCTATATGCATATTTTATGTAGCTATACAGATAGATGGAAGAATAAGTATCCCTCTTCTTGCCCAGACTGTCTGTGATATCTCTTGTTTAAAGTATTTTTGAATGCTGATTAAGTTTGCACTGCCCCTCTCTTTAGTGTCTGCTACAATCCAGCTCCCATTCAGTAACCACCTTGAACTTACCATAGATCTTGCTAATTATCTGTTCCCCCATAATTCCAATGGATAAGAACCTGTCCAATATGTGACAAACAGGGCCTAAATTATGCAGTAAGATTCTCTGACCTTCTAAAACGGCAAACTGCAAATACTGCAGCTTCAGGTAAATTTTAAAAAATGAGATTATTATTGCATTCAGTATAAAATGAATAATCCATGAAAGAAATTCCTTGCATTATTTGTCACAGTAAATTAAGCTTGTTTTATTCAGCAGTGCATTTCTGCACTGCTTCTGAAATGTAAGGGAAATGAAGAAAAGAGGGCAAAAAAATTATCAGGGGCAATGACAGCAGTTATGCTGGCTAGAAGATAACTGGGAATTTGGGGCAAGAAGGAAGCCTCGGGAAATGATTTGAGACTCGGAAGTCAGTGTGAATGCTTCTGCTTAAAAGACAAGCCTGTAAAAATTCTATCTGGTTAACATCTTAAATGGCACAAGAGAAGTGCAATTTCAGCCTGTCTGCACAGTGCTGATCTGTTTGTACCTGCACTAAAGATTTGGCAGAACATCACTATTCAGAAAGCAACAGTTTTATGGCCAGATCCACACAAAGACCTCGAACGTTGAATGGGATGGAAGGGTGTGTCTCAAGTAATGAAGAGGAAAAACTGAAGGGAGGGTGTGTCTTAAAACTGACCTTTCTCCTTATAGTGGCACAAGGACAAAGATGGGTCAAGATGTCCCCCAACTCCCAAGGCCAGCCAGTTGTAGTTCCCACCTCAACAGCTCTTCCAAAGTCACTGCTCGTGTCATCAGGCTGGTGGCAGCCTCAGGCAGGAGAGAGGAGGAAGTGTCCTAAATGGTGTAGCCGCACTCGGTGACTGACTCCTATCACAAAACTGTGAGGTTCTCTGTTTTCAATCCACATCAATAATTTCGTAGCTGAAACTGGCAGTCCATCATCCTTGCTGCTAGATGAAGTGAGATGCCTCTTATGCTGAAGCTCTCCTCTTCCCACGGTAAATACTCAGTTTATTAAGGCAAGGGAAAAAGACAGGTACATGTACAACACAGAGGGCCATGTAACTTCTCCCCTGAAATTTTTCTGGAGCCATGTGAGATCTGTGGTTCTGAGCTATGCTTGAAAATAGCAACAGTGGTACCCAAGGAGAGCTCTTAATCCAACAAAATACTGCTTGCCTTTCTGCTTGTTTTTGTGGGTCCTGTTGATTGGTGAGCTCATGAGCTCACTGGGTCAGACTGCAGGTGTGAGACATGCCATCCTCTGCAGGTGCTTAATTTGTGGATCCAGATGTGCAAAGGGAAACAAGATGGGCCCCTTGCTGTGGAGTCCCCTCAAGACAGTTGCTGTCTCACTGAGGAACAGTTCCATGACATGGCAGATCACCTGAGGTTTTTGAGGACTGAAACTGAAAAGCCGTCAGGGCATCCCTACCTCTTAGACTTTGACTGTAATCCTGACCTGTATCTCTACAGAGTCTTTCAGGGTATTTACTAGCAATGTTTGAATCCAGTTTTAACTGGAGGAGAGAAAGTGCATATATTTGTTTCTTGAATGAATACAAACTCAGTCTCTGGAATGTGATTCTGCAGAGCAGATTGCCAGCAGTACAGACACTAAACTATTGATTTATTATGTGAAATGCAGGTTATTCTTGTACAGATGGTAATAGGTTTTGGTATGAGAGCTGCAGCTTTGTTATCACCTCTGCGATTCACTGGTGTCTACAGGGTGAGCTGTTCCCCACCACTTCTGTTTGCCATTCACTTCAAGGGCTCTGCGTGGGATGTGTGAGATAGATTTCATTGATTGTTCTGTACTACTAGGAAGATCCAGAGCAATGACAAGGTTCTACCTTGAGAATGAAAGTTTTACAGATCCATCACTATTTCTGTCTTTCAGGAACCCCTCAAAGAATGTGACAGATGTATCCTCAGGTGAGAAGAGCATTTTACAACTTCCAAACATGAAGATGGCATGGTTTTCTAGATCTCTTTGCAATTAAAGCAAATTAAATATTTCAAGTTGATTTCTCCCCCTGTCTTGGGAGGATATCAAAGCTACTGAATTTCACCCAAACTGCTGTGTCAGTCCAGCAGTTTCTCAGATGAAACGACTCAGTATAGGAGTCCACAGGCATTTCCACCTACTGCCTCTAAACAAGTGTTTTGTCAGGCTGCTCTGAAAGTGGATTGCAGAACCTCCAGATCTCTAGAGTTTTACAGGAAATGTAGTGGACTCCCATATTTCCAGGACACTATGTTCCCCAGCAAGAAGTCTGGTGGGTATCAAGAATCGCTGGGAAACATCATGGCTGATGTGTCATGACAGACTACTCCTGCCTGACTGTCACCCCATTTCACAGATGCTGGCTCCTTGCTGTTACGACCGGCCCCTGAAGGTGGGGTAACTGAGGTTCTTGTTAATCTTCCTGGCAGATTGCAGAAGAGCATGTTGCATTTTGGATGTACTGCAATGTCCCTGCTCAGAAAACATTCTTGTTTCCAAAATAAAAGCACCAAAGATTTTTTTGCTTCCACTAGGAATCTTAAGTATTTGTTGCTTTGTTCTGGTTTAGATTTTATTTATTACATGGAAAATACTCTAAATGTTTCCATTCTGGTTTTTGGCCTGCCCTACAGGACTCACTGGGGAGATGTTGAGAGCCCAGCTACATACATAATTACTCTTTACTGGCACCTATGACATAAACAGAAAAAAGGATTGTCATGTTTCAGACTGATACATGAACAGATGTATAAATTGCCTGGGCTGTATACCCAGGTACTAGGGTCTTTTCCAAAGTGATTCATTATGATCCAGCTGCACTCACAGTTGACAAGGCTTAAAACTCCAAATACCTTTTGTTCCTCTTCTCAGTTCTGCTCTACATTAAATATTTGAATTGAAGATGGCATACTTCTCTGCTTAAATGATAGCTAAAATGGAGGACTACAACTCCTCTTCAAGTGAATGAAGAAATGTCTGAAATAATACCCATGATGAGAAGATTAATTTTTTTAATTCTAGCAGTTCTTAGTATTATTGGCTTGTTCCTTTGTATTAAATCTTTTCCATTTTTTTCTGCCACAGAAATGTAAATTGCATCATGTCTTTTTCCCAGGAGGCAGATGCTAGAAACTCCTCAGGAGGTGATTAAGATTTCTCTCACCGAGTTCACATTTGTCGTGTAATGATTTGTGAGTAGTCTGACTTGTTTGAAATACTAATGCTAGAAGTTTGGCTTAATTGAGTAAGCCCTGGATCTTCTATAAACTTCACAAATTCTTTCCTAATTTCTTTCATTACAATGGCCTGCAAAGAAGTGGATCAGCAATCATCATTAAAATGCCATTTATATTCTGTGTGACTTCATTCTCCAAATATGCTATATATTATACCTGCTAGAGGGAATTTTTGTGCTAACTTCTGCAAAAGTGACAAGACCATCACAGAAAGGAACTATATGCCAAAGATAAAAAGAACTGTGGTTAGCTTTGACTCCAGCCAAAGCGTTTTTATAATGGAACCATACCTATTGATCTAATACTTGTGATGCTTTCCCATTATCCATGCAATCCAGGACTCCCATTTAAATCACTTAATTCAGGTCCCTCTAAGACTTCCTTTCCATCACAGGACAATGGCATACCTTTCATACAATTACATTTCTTCATATATTATCTGCTAATTAATGCCCTTGGAAAGAGTTTCTCTGCTTTCCACTAACTAATCGGGCAGGAGAGAGTACAGGCTTTTAGCCAGCACATTGGTGAATGCCTCAACATCAATATAGAACTAGCATACAGGGCTATGACTGGCAAAATCAAATTTGTCTTTGCTAGGTTTCAAGTCAGTTAAAGATGGGCTTCTATTGATTTTGAAATTCTGAAATTTGCTGGGATTACAAACTTAGCAGGGTTGCAAGTTAAACCCTTACTCTGTTTAATGTCTCAGTAAGGCTTTTCTTCCTGCTCTTTTTAGTCTTCTACCATTTCCTCACATATTCCTTCATAGTTATTTTTGTTAAACTCTGCTAGCTTTTTTTCATCCAGGATCTGAATTACTGAAATGTCAGTTGTTAACCTTAGTGTGCAGTCTGAGCTTTTAAAACTTCTTTATCTATCAGCTTGCCTAAATGGGAATAACTGCTTGCAAATTAAACACACTGTGATTACACCTCTGAAGTATGCCCTGATTAACATACATCAAAATACCCTTATAAGTATAGGAAATGGGGATTTCCTTAGTTTTGTTGAAGACAAAGGGTGATAATGGAATCGTTAGGATCAAGGAAGGAATTGAAGAACCTAAAATCCTAAAATCTTCCTAAATCTGGAAGAACTTCCTCAAAGCAATGCAAAGCTACAATTCTAATAGTCTCTGTGTAAGTATACCATGGGTTAGTGAATATCTTTTTTTTAATTATTTACACTGGTGTTCAGCTTCTTCCTTCTTTAAAGGACTGCCTAGCTGACATATAAGACAGTTGTCTCACTGCCCAGACCCTTAGAGGCATGGCTTGCTAGATATTCTCAGACCATGCCTAAAACATAGCAAGAGACTCACGTTTCACTAAACAGAAATGCTCCAGACTTTCTTTTCTATCAGAAATGCAGTAGGAGATCTTAGTGTGTATTGATTGACCTGTGTGGCTGGCACATTCTCTCAGGAACAGGGAAACCTGCCCACCTTCTCTTTCTGTCAAAGGCGATCCAGATCTCCTTCAAATCTCAGGATTTATTAGACTAGATAAAAGGAAAAAGAAGAAACACACATGTATTTTAAAATTACCTGCACTTCTTCAGGAATGGAGGCCAGCATTTTAATCACAGTTCCTGGGACCATGACTTTTTAGTAGAAAATTGAAAAGCAGTACTAGGAACACTGCTTCTGGGTTGGGAAAACTGGGGTTGAAATACTTCAGGTCTCCTCATTTTGTGTGGAAATAGGGTTGGACAAGATCACTTCCTCTTTTGCTACTCTCAGCTCTCATACTTTTGCAGGAAGAAATGAGCCATACTTGTGTGCTATTAAAAAAAATGTGTGGGTATCTGTCATGAAGAGCTGGCTACCAGCTCCCAGGTAACACAGAGGTAGGGAACTCATGCCCTAGTACAGCAGCATGACATTCAGCTCCTTTATCTTCATTAGGAAACCTCAAGCTCGGTGTTTTGGCTCTTTACTCTTGCCATTTTTTGGTCACATATGTCCTCATGTGCTGAATGGTAGGCTTTTCTAGGGTTCTATCTTCACACCCAGGCATCGTATCTCTGATCAGTGCTTCTGCTCTTATTGTGCTGAACTACACAATCATTTATCATAGAATATGATATATCCTTGTACACAGTTTAATAATTCCTGTTACGTGCTCATTTACTTTTCACTGGTACACTCTGATATACAGCACAGTGCAAAAGCCAGGGGTGCTAGAGCAAAAGATCATAGCTGGTTGCAATGTGTATGAGGTGTTCCACCTATATATATCCAGGAAATTCTCTCTCCCTTGATTCAGAGTTCCTTTTGCATGAATTTAGTACTTTTTTTAAGAGTTCCTTCTTCTTTATGTCAGTCTGGTCTGGGATTTCTTTCAATCCAGTGTTATATCTTCTTTCTCAATTCTCCAAATTATCTATTTTTTAGGTTCTTGCTTTCAAGCTCCTGAAGTCTCTTATCTCTATCGTTAACAGTATCTGAATGCCTGTTTAAGCCTGCCTCAACTTCAATCGCTCTACCTTTTATTGTAATTCCCTGAAAGAGGCTTGCATCAAAGCTTTCATTGATGTTAGCTTAGACAGTAATTCTCTAATGTCTGCCAGTCTTCCTCTGTTCTATTTTGTTTGTAGCACAACACTAGGCTGCCAGGACCTCCTGGGGTCCCAGTGATTCTCTCTGGCCGCTTGTAAAGGCATTGATAATACCAGCAGTGCACCTCTGTACTAGTATGGTGGCATAAGGGATCGCCAAATATTTTAGGTAGGGCTTTGGGATAATTTGCATTTTCTCAAAATCATCAAAAATTACATACTGATGGCTGCTTTGAATAACTGCTACAGCCCTCAAGACATGCCTTTTGCTCTGAATAGCCTCGACTATCCATCTTTTCATTTAGATTTCTGAACTTTTCAGACTTTAATTAAGGGTGAGTTCAGCCTCCTTGATCTAGTTTGTGACATGTCACTCATGATTGCATGCTCATGCCACATTTTCCTCACTTAGGAAAATGTAGACCCAAGACCCACTTGTCATGTAAAGGTGATCACTCAGCCCCAGATCTACATGCTCAAGCTTCTCCTTTTGCCAAAAAGCAAATTCCTATGATTAAGCATATTACTCATTTATGCCTTTCCTGCCATATGAATATGGAAAAATGCCTAGCCCTGCATTCTACTTTTCTTTGAAGATGGTCTGCGCCTTCATCTTTCTTCCTACTTCTCCTGCTTCTAATACAAAGTAGAAGAAATGCCTTCTTTTTCCTCCTGTGCCCTTTTTACACTATATTCTGCAGTACTGCCTTCTGCACTGTCTTCTGCACAACTACCACTGCAAAATCATTTGTTAGCTCCTTGATGCAGTTGTACTAAGTCTGAAATTGTTCTCTCCTCAGCTTCTTTTACAGCCAGTACCCGTCCAGATTGAAATCGAATGCCCCATCTGTGATAAGAATGTTGGTTGCACTCTCCTTGGCCAAAGTGAAAAAGTATACATCTAGTTGTCCAGTGTTGCATTGCTCAGGAAAACGTGCTGTAAAATGTGTAATTAGGAAGTTCTGAGGAGAGAGGTGAATCCTAAATCCCATCTTCTACCGGAATTTGCATGTTGTTGTGTGAACTACACAGTGCTCAGGGGATTAATTTCCCAAAACACTCATCTAGAAATACATATCTCCAGTATGTAAGAGGCCACCGCAGAGCCTGCTGTTAAAACTGCTGAAAAACATCACAGTTGTCCTCTGCTATAAATTTGTCCTTTGGTGAACATTACCCCTTTCACTGAAGCAACACTGACGCCAAGGGCACAAAGGGCTGCCATGTAGGGCAGAGAAACGTAACTAACAGAGAAGCTTCTCCTAACAGTAGGAGCACCCCACACTGTCCTTTGAGTTGAGAGCCCAAACTCACACGTAAGTCTCAGCTCACGCTGATTTTTGGGTGGCTTAATAGCTGAGCTGTGCTCTTCAGAAACACGGAAAAGCAGACAACTATCTAAGCAGTATCTGCTGTAGCAGCCCATTTTGACCTGGTGGAAATACCATGTATTTCATACCAGCCTTGATTATTGCTGCAAAGGCCCTTGCTTTTCCCTGAGCCTGGGTTTATAAGAATACTGCAATGGATCTTACAGCTCCCATGTTCCCTGTCACAGGAACTGTAGAGACAGCCTAAAAGAGAGAATTCTGCAGAGGTGATACTATTCCCCTCTAAATTAAAACATGAAAACCTCTGTCGCTTTCTCTGGAGATGAAGAAATCAATTAGCAGTCCTCATCCTCTAAGAACAGAAATGTATGAAACAGTTTCCTTTGCTTTAATCTACAGGGCATTCTGCTCTTGCTTTCTTTGTTCAGTTTTCTCCTGGTCCAAGTTCTCATAACCCTGATTTAGGTGCTAATGTGCTGCGGTGAGTTCCCATCCCCAGGCAGCTTCATCATCTCCAATCTGTGCAGGCTTAAACTCTTAACCTGTCATAATACCATGATTAAGACCCATCATACATTTGAACAATTTAAAAGCCCATGTCTGCTTCCCCACCATTCATTCTCTCTCTCTCTCAGTGAAAGGCAAAATCAATTGCTCCCCACATGAAACAGAGGGAAGCCAAGTGGGCATTTTCCATGGCTTTTTACAGCATTATAGCCCAGCTCCATGACCAAGTTTATTCTATGCTTCTACTGTTCTCAGCCTTGCTGGTCTTTGTGGCTGAAACAGAATAATAATCTCCTTCACACGGTTGATACTCTGACGTGACTTTAAATGACCATAAACTTACGTTGTAGTATTACACAGGTCCTATGACTTTTAGGCCACAATGTAGAGATTTGCATTACTCCTGTTAAAATCTGTAAGTCATAGGTCTTCCCAATACACTATTTGTCATTTGGATACTCTTAAGACAGCCTCATTTCTAACAGTGATCATAAAGATTGAATAACCACACAATGTCTAGTTTAAGAAGGTAAATGATGGTAAATCATGAGCCCATGAAATTTCACTAGGAATTTTACAGGTAGCAGTGCCTTGCTCACAGAAAGGATTTCTTGCTTTGTGCCTGCAGTCTCAGAGGTTTTAGGCATATGTGTGTTCGTTGCCTCCCTGTACAGTAGAATAAAAGAAGTTGAACCGTAGTAAGCCTGAATGCTCACTGCCAGACAAAAGCTTAAGTCAAATCAAATCAGGAAAGCCGTGGTTCTGCACTAAGCACAGACAGTAGATACATTAAAACAGAGTATTTACAGCAGCCAAACAAAAACTAATTGTATGCGTAAAAAGCCCATCTTTTTTTCCAGTTCATGTATCAGTCCGATTTCTATCTTGCCTTCCACTGATCAGGGAGAAAAGAGCTCCTATTGTTTAGTGACATTTCCCAATATTTATAGCTCTCTAGTAGTAACCTTTTGTTTGGTAGATAGCAGAGTTTGCACAGCATGTTGAGTATGTCACTAAACATTTGCCTGAAGATCTGAGTGTTAGTATCAATGACAGAGTTTCCTAAACATGTCACATTTTCTTTGGCTGTCATGAAAAATTATAGCTACTGTGACTCACACTTTAATAGCAGCTATTTGTGATATTTTAACCTAATGTACAGCCCCAGAGGAGAAACAAGAGACACAATAAAGCATCTGCCACTGACTTGCTTGAACTGAGGGACTCCGAGCATTATTAGGATGCCAAATTAAAGAGAAAAGGCTCTTGTGTCAAATGCCAAAGGGTCTTGGTGTTTGTTAACTTCTCTGTAATTTATGTCTTATCTCTGAAAGCATATAAAGAGAAAGAAAAGAAATATTCCTTTCCTCTCTATTGTCTCTTTCTCTGTATTTAAATGCATCGTTCTTGTGACAAAAAGGGTTAAATACCCTAGGAAACCACACATAATGAATCATTATGCTATTTAACAATTTAGTAATTAATGGGAAATATTTATAACCTTCTAGTGTTTCTTATTTTTTCAATGTAAATTTTTAAAAGTAACAGAAAAATTGAATGATACGGGTATTTTGGGTGCCAAATGGAAAAAAGAAATTTATGATGCATTCCTCCATTTTTTTCTCTTAATCATCTTGCTGTGTTCTGCAGGAGAAAGAAAAAAATTAATTTTCCAGGTTTCTCTATAAGGAAAACTGTTCTTTCCCTGTTTGTCTGGAATCTTTCCCTCTTTCTGTCAAAACTTCTTGAGCCATTGTTACATACATTAGAAACTTATTTATGCCATAATTTGTCCACCTGAAAATGAGAATAGAAACACTTGCCTCCTTCCTAGTAAAATTCAGACTTATTTGGAAATGTTTTAAGAACTTGCAGAGAAGATGAAATAGTTGCCAAATTGTTTTATATAAATTCAGAGATTTAACCCATATAATGGGCAATGTCAAAGGCTGAGCTCCAGAGGGAACACAAACAACTGCCACTGATATCAGCCAGTTAACAGATTTTCTTGTGATGAAGCTCTTGAAGTCTATTCTAAAAGCAAAGATTAATACATCATTCTGGAGCAATATCATCAGCTACCTAGAAATCTTCACTCTGGAGTAGAGGAACCTCTGTAGGCTTTATAACAAAGGACCAAACTGCAGTCCCCTGTGTGCTTTGCTGTATATCATTTTATTACCTCACAGGAAAAAAAGAATCCATGAAATGTGATGTTGTTTTTGCTTGTCCTCACAGACACTGAGTAAATCACACTACAGCAGCTATGTTCACAGTTCAACATAAAACTCTGATATCATCTAAGCAGCTTTGTGAAATATGTTCTCAATAAACAGGGCTGAAAAGTAAAGTTGCTATATGAATTAAGGGACAACACAAACATTCTTAAGGAAATGTGGATTCCCTTTTCAGGCTTTATTGTCCAATATATTCTGTTAGGCTAATACCTGCAAATTTAGAATATTTTATTGAAAAATTTTCGATTGCACTGTTTAAGCATGGCATCTAATCAAGATTTTCAGGAAAGGAAAAGTCTAACTGAAATAATCTTTATAATTTTCCGCAGATTGCAGTTTCTACTTTCATTGACTGCATTCACTCCTCTGAAACAAGTCTCCTGTTTCTGTCAGATGTATTAGCATCAGTACATCCATCACTATGTGCCTTCCCTTTGCATTGTAATGCAACTCTTGATCCTTCCTCTCAGAAACATCAACATGCATTTCTGCCTGATAATGTATAGTTGGGTGAGTGCCATCATACACTACTTTTTGTAAGAGGATTATGAAGACAGAGCAAAAGTTTTTTATTATTGTTTGATCACAAGAAACATATGTGAATGTTGCATTTCTCTCCTCAAAATTTAAATGGAATTAGTTACTAGAACAGAAGGGTTACAGCTGTCACACATTGTTATAAGATCATTCAGAGACAGAACTAAGACTTGGAATCCTACTAAGATTATCCTTCTAAATGGAGATTGCAAAAAAGGAAAGAGTACAATCTCAGTGACAGGTCTCTTCATAACAGCTGTTATTTAGATATAAAAAGATGAAGAACAGGAATTTAACACCTAAACCTTATGGACACAAAAATGAACATACAGCCCAGAAAATGAGAAGTTGTCTAGGACTCCACTTTTTGTCGCAGTCTCATGACCAGTTAGCAGTTACATCTGCAATACAATCTCTCACCGGCTATGACAGGGACTAGAATCATACTCATGTAAAAGACTACATAGGTTCTTCAGAAGATACCATCAGGATGGCCTTGCACTCACATATCAGTACAGACTCAATGGGATTCAGATAGTTCAAAAATAAAGTTCATCTGGCTCTAGGCCATGGATCAGTAACAAAGCATAATTTCAATGTGAGTTGTTATCAATCCAAAACTTCCTATGAATTGGACATTTCCCTGTCCAGAATGAAGAGAGACTTAGCACAACACTCAGCCCATTCTATGAACTGTACTTTTGCTTTTATAACACATTCAAATGTTGTGAAAAGGGACATGTGGAGGGAAGCTGAATTGCTAGTGAAGGACAGAGGAAGGGGGAGAAAGAGAGAGGGAGGTTACAGAAGGAAAGCAATCTACAAGGTGGAAGGAAACATAAACCATCCTGATTTATACTTTTCCTCCACCCCTTCTGTTGATTGCTTTTCCTTCTAGAGACACATCTTTACTCTTCTTCTACAAGGTGTGATGTGAACTGATTTACGCTGCCTTTCCAACAGATAGTTAACCCACCCTCCTGCTCAAGAAAAAATATTAAAAAATTAATAAAGTTTACCTTGTTCAACTAGCTTTATTTGTCTTCACTGGCTGCAGTTTTTTTATTTCATGACAGTCAGTTATGTTGGTAATATATAAACACATTTTAATTTGTTGCTGTAAATAGTAATAATAAGTATGCCATATTGGTTTATGTGAACCTCACAGCAGTAGATACTTGGAAAATGTCAGATGTAAATGAGCCTTTGATTGTTCTGTGTATCTGCCGTGCAAAGGGTGAAGATGTATAGTGGTCAATTTATACCCTGTTTAACAACTATTGTTATTATTATTATTATATATCTGATGACATAATAAATTATATTCCTTGTTGCAGGAGCTGCTTCATGGGTGGAGGAGTCATTAAAAGGCAAAATGGTCTTGAAAAGTTTCCCCGTCCTTGCCCCCACAAGGCGTTAGGGCAAGAGCTTGAAGGGTGCTGTGTGGGCAAACCCATGACCTTACAGGCAACGGTGTCAAATTCCCCTCTCAAAAGATCTGAAACCAACCCTGTGACCATAGTGCAGACAGGTGGGCAGAGGAAGCGCTTGGGTGGTCATGGCCTAGATGGAAAATGAGCCAAAACCTGTAGGAGGTCATTTTAGCAAGTGTAAGATTCACTTCAATGTTTGAAATGCTGTTTTCCTTTGTAGCAGACAGTTTAAACAACACAGCATGTAAACACTTCAGCGATAGAAGCAGTGACTGCTTGTAACATATGTGAAAAGGAAGTTTCCAAACTTAATGACAAAACATGGCATAATTCTGCAAGGATCACAACTGGAAAATAATGCAAAGTAAGACCAAAAAAAAGCATTCTTATCTTTTCAATGAAACTTCTCTGATAAATTCTCCAGTTGCATAGTAACTTTTTAATATATCATCAACATTTGAGAAGCCCAGAAGTTACAAAATGCAAACCACAATAAGTCAGTGTTTCCAGTAGTGAATTACAATCTGGATTGGTTTCTCCACCAGCTTCTCTGAGGTTTCAGATCTGACGTTAGAGGTGAACCAATAAGACACCAAACCACAGCTCCTGTTCTAATAATACTAAAAACAGCAGTTTCCCTTTAGCACTGGTGTGGTTGCCAGGTCAAGGTACCTTTTAGCAGGAACCTGGAGCCCTATTGCTCTGGGTAGTGATGCAGTGGCTTTCCTGACTCTTCACTGTCTGTTTGAAGACCATCTACATTGTACATCATCACTTTTTGATCTGCTGAGGCCTCATGCATTTATATCTCTGCCTGCACCTGGTGGTGGAAGAAAGGACCTGGATGGCTCTTATTTCATTCCCAGTAAGTACAGCATCATTTTTGCACATCCCCTCCTATGTCCAGTTGGCCTTTTAACGTGAGGGTCATTTGGGGCAGTAGCTCTGTGTTACGAAGATTTAATAAAGCACCCATTTGACAGAGCTGTACTGTCTGCTGGGGGCCTGCAGGAATACCAAGAGCTTAGGAGCATATGGAAACAAAGACAGCTTTTCAAAGGTCTCTCTCTACAGCCTCCACCAAAGTGACCTGTCAGTGCCTCATCTCAACTTGATGTTTTGACACCGCTCTTCAAGTAAGAACTGAGAAGGTTGGATTTTGTTAGAACTTAACTTGAAAGGATTTTCAACGATTCCATTTCTTATTTATTCCCTTCTGGCAAGAAAAATTTTACATGTGGGAATCTCATGAAGCAGAAAATCCAGTTTTTATATGGCATTCTCTCCCTTTTGGTGACAGATGGCACTAGAGTGAGTTAGTCCATATCATGGCCTCAACATGATTTGCATTCAGAAGAGGGGCAGCTCTTTGTCCCTGCAGGAATGCTGTGTCGTTTCTCAGGCAGTCTTTATCTAGAAGATACATTAAAAAAGTTGCATTCTAAGTCTGCCTAAAACTCCCACTACCGCTTTCTAGCACAAGCAGCATATTTTTAATGCAAAATGGACCTCCCATCTTTGACCTAGGTCAGTCATATGGTATGAATTAAATAAGTACCATTTCATTTGTATTCTATATTATAGCATAAGATATTAGAAATGATACTCTGACACAACAGTACTGACACCTTTGAAAATGCTTTTGTGCTGGCTCACCCACCATATTTTCCTTCCATGGAAGAAAAATACTGTGAAGCCACTTAGGAAGAAACGAGTTCTGGAGGCAGTTAATCACTTGTGCAAGTGCAAGGTGTGGGATGTGAGATAGGATTCATGGGCAGCAAACAGCAGCAAGACACTGAGAGAATGTGTATTCTGAGGGCCATTAATTTGCATTGAGTACATGGGGCTAGGAAAAGTGGTCTAGTTAATTAAACTATCTCACTGAAATTGATTCAAAATAGGTTTAGTTTAGCATTAAAATCAGCTTTAGCCTACATTCCACATGGGTTATGTTGAGAAAATTTATTCTGTATCTGAAGAAGTTCAGATATAGATTATGCAGTATCATTGGCTTTATAGAGCAGAGTTACCTGTGTAAACATCCCTCAACATCTGTATGCTGTTCCTCTCACTTCACTCATTTGAAAATGTCAGTACAGACAAAAAATTTAAGGATGAGATTCACAGAAGGCTGATTTTTGCAAGAGACAAAGGTGAAGTGACCTACTGGAAGTTTTCAGTAGCTTTTCACCTCTAGGTATCTGTAACAAAAAACACTAGAATTTTATAAAGTCTATTTATTCCTTTGTATTCACCCAGTAAATCACAATGTAAGCCAGTAGGACTAGCTCAGACTTAAAATATTGGCAGTGATGCATGTGTATACTGACAAACACTGATGAGCCAGATAGGGGAAGCCAGACTAAAATAACATCTGTTTGATCAGCACCTGTCTCTATTCACTTTTATTATCTTCATCACATTCCCCAAACAATAAAGTGGGTGTTATTTGCGTAGATAATACATAAGGGAGAGGAGTTCACTATCTACACAGATGGTAGTCCTTCATCTCAAATTAAAATTATCATCTTTTGGTAGCCCAAAATTTGCTTAAATGAAAGCAATAAAGCCCACAGGAGTGCAAGGAACAACCTTATTGTTGTATGGCTACTCTGTTTTCTTAGACAATGAAAGATTATCTGTTATTTAAATGTTTTTAAAATTTTAATTTCATCTGAGGTTTTACCATCTGTGTGTCTACTGAACTCCTCCCTGTGCTCTTAGTAAGGTTCCTAGTCTCTAAACTTGGGATCTAGAAATAATGAAGGCTGGAGAGATGTTCAGCAGAACTGACTTTAAAAGAAAATTTTAATACCTGGGAAGTTAAAGAGCTATTCAATGTGAAGTGTATACACTAATTTTTTTTTTTATTTTCTGAAATATTCCACTTAAGAAGAAAGAATCCCAGAAGTAAACTAGAAAAATTGTCAATAATTCCATGAATTTTTAGAGGTAAATATGGCTCACTGAAAGCACTACCTAAAAACTTGAGCTTACAGTCAGATTTATGGTCAAGGGAATTATCATCTTTACAGCCCCCAAAACTGTTCTGCTATTGTGACCTGGGAGAATTCAGAAGAATAAGATTAGTCATGTAAGGGTTTATAGGACTGGCTCCTGAGAAACCACAATCATAGAAGAAAGAACTGAACGTATCCAAACCCCACAATGCAAACACAGTTAATTTTGTACTGATGGAAAACCCCTGTATGAAAGTGTTTTCTTACTTCTGTTATTCAGTGTGTGAGGGACAAGCAGGAATTAGACTACTGATATTAAAAATACTGATATTAAAGAGGATTTGTATTATGTTCTATTCCTAAGCATAAGAGTCGCAAGCACAGAGAACAGTGGACACCCAGCAACTCATACGAAATTAAAGTCTGAAACTTTTTAGTAAGCATATCAAATTTTTATCACACCCTCCACACTTTGCAGTCATTCTGCCACCTGGCATTTCAGCTTTTTTCCTGTTCACCACATATATTCCTACAACATACCTTTTTTTGATCAACATAGTGTGCAAATTACAAGCTAGAGCAATCACAGTATCAACATGTCAAACAAGGTTCCTGAACAGTATATGACAAAACAATGGGTGAAAATGGGATTTTGTGAACAAAATGGTCATTCAGATCAAAAAGATCAAAAGAGGTGATTTATAAAATGATTTAAAATAAATATTTTAAATTTCCATTTACCAATCTCTCCCAAAATCATACCTTGCTTTTCAATACAGAGTTCCAACATGCAATTTCAATTCACATAAAATTCCTAATAAGAAGCCAGATACTAAGAGGAGACAAGTAAATTCAGAAGCAAGCTTGCTGACAGGCCACAAAATACAAAACAACCAGAACATAAGCATCTATTTTGTCTCTCTTTGTAATGTTTCCTTCACATGTAATAGCTAGTTTTAGTATCCTGAAAGAGACAGTAAAATGAATACCTACAAAACTGACTGAAGATAGGTGAAGTGTCATTAATTAAGCAATAATACCCTTTGAAATCAGCCATTACCAGCAGTTTTCGGTTATGAGCCATTAATATTTTAACTAGCAAGTCATTAATAGTGGCAATAACCAATTCTAAGGGGATTATTGCTTGAATAAACTATTTTTAATTAAATTCACACTCTGAAAAGCTTGGTCTGTTTTAACTTTAAATTTTGATCCTTTGTAATGCCTCTGTATGAAAAGCTATTCACACTGAAATAGAAGCATTGCTACAAGTACATAAGACAATCTTGCATGGAATTTGTTCACAAGGCATAAGGCAAAAGGTCTCCCCTGCCTGTATTATTATATCTGTGATGTTGATAGTCAGTCATGGCTTTTGTCATCTTCCTTCTTCTTTTCTGATGACTGCTCTATAGCTTGCCTTGATCAGGGAGACCTGAGATACTTCAGTCATAGCCTCAATACCACCTTTTGCATCAAGCTGTGGTTCTCTTTTGATATAACTTGGTATGTACAATTACTCTCAGATGAGCTTCTGAGGGGCAAAGAGATATAGTTTACTCCAGGCAGCATTATTTTTGTGCCTGTACACAGAGTAAGCTTAATATTTAGACTCTGTCCCTCTATATCTATTAAAACACTGGAATTTATTTTACAGATAACTCCCCAACAAGGTTAAATCATATAACTCTGGAGAAATAAGTTGACACAAAAATGTATATTTCATGAGAATAGTCCCAGGTCTATATCATGTTCATATGAATATATCTAGGGATAGAAAAGACAGATAAGAAAGATAAGACATAAAGAGCCTCTTACCCCTCTGGAAAGCCAAGATCACTTTCCCTCAGGAGACACAGTATTTCCTGACTTTGATCCTATCAGGCTAGCCAGAAAGGAAATGCTATCTGTTTTATGACACTCCAGAATTCCCATCTCTAAACCTCTACTGGAAATAAAACTTTTTAAAGTAGTCAACACTTTCCTTGACTCAACAAAGGTATCAAAAGGGCTACAGACAAAATCTTGGCCTCTCTGCTTATATCGTAGGCTAGAGGAACAGAGTCTAACACTGTCCAGAAAGCAGAACTAGAGGCAGGCAGATAGCATCAAGGCAAAGTATATCAGATCTCATATTTTTGTATTTTCATTTCCTCACCCTCATTAAAATATAGTCTGGCTTTATAAATGGCCATTTTACCCAATATATTTACAGGACTTAAGTCTTTGTAACAGTCATCTGTTTCTAGGGACATATAACAATGCTTCTTTTAGATTTGATCATTATTTTGCATTGTCAAGAACAATAAATCTTCTGGTGAGCAGGTTTTCTATTGAGGCTCCATCACACAATGTTTTAACACCTGATGTCTCCTGTGTTGGGCCCAACAATTTGTGAGGGTGGAAATGAAGCCAAACCCAACAGCACTGTGAGGGGGACTCTGCCGAGGAGTCATTCAAGTAATCTCAGTCACTTCAGCATCTTGTAGTGGACAATTTTGCTCAAAAATGTGAGAATGCATGAGGTCTCTTATACAAATAATGAGTATAGAATTAATTGGCACCATTTTATCCCTCAAAGAAAGTATAAGAGAATAACAAAAGCATGAATGAACCCGAACATTAGGTCTTTTGAAATAGAATTGACATAATTGAAAACAAACAATGCAAATGTCTCCACTACTCCTTTTCATGGTAATTGCAATGTCAGCCAGGAAATCCACAACTTTATTATGTCCAGCTTTGATGCTTCACTTCTTCCTAAAGATACAGCAGTAACCCAGAGTTTACAGGTGCAGTCTGTTCCCAAACTTTCCCCATTTCCTCTTTATTCCCTATGACCGCAGTATGCCTCTCTGATTCCTTCTCTAGCTGTCCTTCTTAAGAAACCTTTTTGCAAAGATAATACTTTCATTTTCATACAGCAACAAATAATTCATATAAACACCTTCATAGATAACAGATGATGTATGAGAGATTTATAAATTAGCACATAGCAGTCAGTATAGCAGTCAGTATAGCTATTATTACAATATGGGGAATGGGTGATTTAAGAGACTGGTAATATGACAAAGAATCTCACTCCTAGTCTGTTAGTTACCATTCTGCCAAGTAAATAGTAACCAAAGGATATTACCTTGTCTTGTTTGGACAAGATGTTTGGTGACTTGTGAGTAAGTGTTAACAGACAAAGGCAGTGGCAGACTTACACACTTAGAAGTGGGAAAAAGCACTGAATAATTTCTTCATTCTTTCCTCTTCTGCTAGGAAATACCAAAGCTCATCCCATTCCCATGCATCTGGTTTTCCACTTAATAAAAGGAAATATTTTTGGCAAAAATCCTTTGTTTTTAGACCTAGAACCATTATCACTGAGAAGGATACATGGTTGCTGGATGAATAAGTAGAAATCTGTCCTTGACACTTCCCATAGGACTGGCCATGGTCTCACCCCATGGTCCTGTGTATGTCTCATTGAAATGCTAACCTAAGACTGAGAAAGCCATCATCATAAAGAGTAAATACAGATGGTAACACAGCAAACACAACAAAATACAGGGTGGGGAAGCCTCACTGCTGAAGTTCATTCCTCTAGGTTACGGTGGAGCTGGGAGCATGTAGGGGAAAATGTGTTAGGCTCCGGAAGCCATTGTACTAAACCTAAACCTGTTACAGTGGGGAGACAGAAACCGGCAAAGAGAGGCCAGGGTAACAATAAAGTTTGGCTTCTCACCCTTTACTGTTTTGCTGGGTAGGAAAGGTTCTTGGTTGCTATGGCTGCCAAGAGCAAATGATGCAACTCACTAAAAATAAGTCTCACTTCTCAGAAAGATACAGATCTTACAGATCAGGCAAAAATGAAGTCATTCCTTCTGTTATTTACCTCCTTTCTGGCCTCATCCTCCAGAAATACTCCCAAAACGGAAGCAGGACATTAAAGCAGCAGATATTTTCATGCTGATTTTCACTTGAGCTCCATCAGACAGACACTTAGATTTGCTGCTTCCAATGCACAGACCCCTGGAAATGGGACATACCTCTATGACAGATATTTGCAACCCACTCTGAACTCTAGCCTTCAGAAGTTGTTTTCACTTCACCATGTACATTAAGTTTAGTCAGAAAAGGCATTGCACATTTGATGGAAAAGGATCAGGATTTACCTCAGGAATAAAAAGGGTGATAAGTAGAGATAAATAAGAAATAAGATTTGAAATTTACATGTGATACAGTGAATCTTGTCCTGTATCAATCTGCTCAGGCCCACCTTTGCACAGCAACATAACAGCAATGCTAAACACTAACTGGCCCTGCAAGATATGTTGTGATCTGCAGAGAAAAGACACGTCTGTTGATGCAGCATGTCCTCATTATGAGTTTCTCAGTAAGATTGCATAGGTGGGGCATTCAATGCATAGTGGTGGAATAAACAGAATTCCAATTTTCTTTTTAGTTCACCTTTACAATGATGCTGTCAGCTGGAAATGAAGAAGGAAGGAGGCAATGAAGCAAGAATATTCAACCACAGCAGAGAAAGAAAAAAGTAAGGGTAAATGCCAGCTGCAGGTAGAAAGGAAAAGAAAAGAACGCTTATAAATATGTCAATGAACAAAAAAATTAAGGGAAGAATGCAAGAAAGAAAAAGATGTTTTAAAAATAACCAGGACCAAAAGTGCCTAGAGATTGAAATATACTGCTGGAGTTTATTTTTTTACAACAGAATAGTAGATAGGAAAGCTGAAGAGCTGCACAGGCATAAGACCCTGCAGGCTTGTTCTACTTTCTCCTGGTCCTGAGTATTTGGTTGATGCAGCAGTTTGCACCACAGTTTGAAGGTGACTGTGGGAGTGAATATTTTCAAGATAGTACCTAGAAATCTATCTATGCATGATTTGAATGTAATCTCTAAGTAAACTGCCTTTTTTAAAACTTCACTTAGTCGAAAAGGGAAGACATTAGTTACTAAATACTGTGTTTATTTTACAAGAGCTAGCAGATAACTTCAGGTTAAGATTACTGCCTGTCCATGCTATTATATGCAGGCCTCAAATTATTCTGTGATTATGAACAACCTAATTGAGTGGGTGGCAACCCCCATGGTGGGGAGGTTGGAACTAGATGATCTTTAAGGTGCCTTCCAACCCAAATCATTCCATCATTCTATGATTTTATGGCACAGACCCATTTTGTAAAGAGATTATGTAATTTGCTGAGGGCATGCAAGTAGTCTGGGACTTTGCAGAAAACTGGAAGCATTTAGCTGAAGATGTAAACTAGTGATCCATCTACTAGATTATTGGGCCTTTTTTTTCTGGCTTCCATCCCACTTTCTTCTTTCTTTTGTTGTATAAAATTGACTGATCCTACCACTGGTAACTGGAGCAGAAGCAGCTCTCATTGCTGATTGGTACTCATATTACTTATATTTATTACTCATTCTCTCTTTTCCTTCTATCTATTTTTGTCCTAAATATGTGGGTATGTGTTTTTTGAGATAAAAAGTTTCTAAGTACCTATTAACCTCACATAAGCGCTTCTTGGAAAGACACATCTTACGCAAAAAAACCCAAAAAACAAAACAAAACAAAACAAAAAAAAAAAAAAAAAAAACCCAACCAAAAAACAAACCCAACCAACATTCCCACCCCCATTCTTTTGCCATAACCTCTATGAACTCTCTGAAGGCAATATCTGTAAAAAGTTTATTCTGCCAGTGAAGTTCCATGTATGCTTGGATTCTGTGCCACTTAGTGAGGTGACTTTTCAGTCATGCTAACAAAAGTTGTAAATGTGAGCAAAGTCACACACAAACAAGGAATTTCTACCACCTGTTCACCACTTGTTGTGGAGCAGTATCAAGATGCCTATTCTGGAAGAATGAGTGTACAAATGCTGTGCAGTACCCTCAACATGATCTAACTGAATCCACACTAAAAACTTGCCTCTGCACATAAGGAGAAAAAACTCACATGCTTAACAAAACCAATGAGAAGACAAACCTGTTAAACTGTCACTGCTTTCGAGATAAGAGGTACACTTCTCTGATCTAATGCAGGCATTACATCGGAATTAGGTAACAGACCTGTGAGATTTAATTCATCACTACATTTTGCGATATTTCCTAAACTTTTGGGTGTTTGAGGTACAGTCTGTATCCCAGATGTGGATTTTGGTGAACCAGTTATATAGTAAGTTAACATGCAGACTAGATTTATGTAGAAGAGCACAAAGGTTGGAACTGGAACTGCTGAAGGAAGACAGTACTGCCAGGCAGTGCAATGCAGAGAGCTTGAGGGCAGGGGCATGGATGTGAAGGGGGAAGGGCAGAGCCTCAGAGACCTATAGTAGGACCAGTTTTTACTTACCACCTTTATTAATAGTCATGAAGACAGCAGAATAAAACCACATTCATTAAATTTGCAGATGATGCTAAATTGGGAGATATTATAAATGTAAGAATCAAGAAATATAATATAAGCAGCTCAAAAAAATACAGGCTGAGAATAGCAAAATGAGACTCATCTTGTAAAAATGCAAGTTAATGCATGTCACAAGGGAAGAATAACTTGGGCTGAGAGAAGCCACAAATCTGATAGAAGGCAAAAACCTCAAAGTGACAGTGGGCAACAAATTATGGAGGATCATTCCCAAAAGGATGGGTGCAAAGGGTAACACAATTGTGGGTTGCACACACAGAGGCACTGGCTCATAGTCAGAGAGATTCAAAACACGAGATTTTATTCAGGATACCAGTTTAGCTTCAAGACAAATATATGTGACATCTCCCTAACTCAGACATATTTGTGAGGGGAAATTTCTACAGATAGCTTCTGGTGTATAAATTGTCTCTGGTGTTTCGTATACAGAATCTGAAGGCAGGCAAAGTGGAGTAAGCTCAGAGAAAAACAGTGATTCAAGGACACTTCCATGAGCTAGCTGTGTATGACACAGTGAAGGAAAGTTCTACAAATACCTGAAAAAAGAGCAATTACATCCTGCAAAAGGAATCACAAGTAGTCCTGTTGTCATCTTGATAAGATGCAAAAGCAAAAAAGTTATTATTTACTAAAGTAGTCATAGTATCTAAAAAAGTGGAAGATCTCACTTGTGGTGTGTTTTTTGAGTAGGGATAGCAAAATCACTCAAGAGAATCAGTCCTGAACTGACAGGAAGGTGATGACAGAAAAGGCCTTTTCTTTCTTTGACATCTATAATAAATTTAGAAGATCTAAGTTACAGCTGTGTATTCTGATATTTACTTCTGTGAAGCAAACAGGGATCCAGGAAAATAAAAACAAAAGCAGTAAAAGAACAAACTTCTAAAGAATCACCATCCAAGCAGCTGGAACAATGCTTAAAAACAAAACAAAACAAAACAAACCCCAAAAAACCCTAATAGAGTCCATGTTACTATTTAAAACTAAAGTGAACTGATGACAATAAAAAAATAAAGATGTTGAATTACTTCAGAGTTCATTCTGGAGGAAAATCAGAAAGCTGAGAAAGGATACACAGGAGAATGTGATCAAAGATGTATTAATATTCCACATGCCTGAAGGTTACATATGCCATCTCACAATAGTTATAGCAAGAGTGAAGATGGCCACCAGGATAAAAGGAAATTATCAAAACAGGAGGATATTCAGAATTATAATTTACTCTATATGAAGGACTGTATGACAAAATCTAGAAGACGCTTAATATATGTTCAGTTCAACAACACAGGTTAATAGAGAATGCCAAATATAAAAATAGACAAGAATGTTTATGAACATCCTCTGGTTTCTAACAAGGCTAATGAGGTACATGGCAATAAGATAAGATACTTTTTCCTGGACTTTCAAGTTTACTCAGGTTAAGAGTTTCAGTGAAGCTGAACAAATAATGTGAAAAAAATTGTATCCATGAGTATGTTCTTGATTTGTCTGACACTGTTTATGCCTTGCCTATTTCTTCATTCAGTAGTGCATGGAAACATATCCTATGTCATGGAAAAATGTCTTCAAGCAAATCTCAGCTGGAAAAATTTATCATAAGCATTTTCTCTCAAACATTTTTGGATGGTAAATTTGAAATTTTAATTTGAAAAATCCAAGCCATTAGCATTTCTGCACTCAGTGGAATAAATATGTGAATCTTGAGGTTGATTCTGTCATGTATGTGCTCAACTTTATGCCTGGCAAGTGGTCCCATTGCCTTGAGCTTCAAGGCAACTTACTGGAGCTCCTGGCAGTGGATGACACTGAGCTAAGGAACACATCTCTGGGAGATCAGTGTAGGTCCCAGCTACTGTGCTGGCCTTCCTTGTCCTCAGGCACATTTCACTGTAGGGTAGGGCCTTTCCAAATGCAGTTCACAATCAAAAGCTGGCCCTGGGGGAAAGCAAATCAACATTTATGTATTTTTCAGATAGTCAGAATTAGTTCAGGCTTGTTAAACACCTGAAAGTGTTTCTGTGGAATTCATCAAATATGAATACAATACATGACAATGAAAATATAACCGATTTCTAGAGTTTACTTCTTTTTCCCTACTGCTCTCTCTATGGAGTAAGGCAGCAAAGAGCTGTAAGCTACAGGGTCTGATACCTTTTGTATATCTTCAGTGAAATATTCACTAAACTCAGTCAGCTTTACCTGTGGAAAACCACTGACATGAAAGGGGCAGCAGGGGTGTCAATCAGAGCACAGTTATAAGCCAGTGTGTTACACGGTCATCTCAGGGGGTCTAATTTAACCTGCAAGTCTTTATTACTGCTGATGATAGGCAAAATGGAGGGAAGTTAAGGCTGACAGTAAAAATCCGCAGTGAGTTCGTGGGAGTGGCAGATACAATATCCATCTTCTTATTTGCAAGCTAGGCCTTTTTGATTAAAAAAACCCCACACACCAAAATAATTAAAATAACCACACAACCAAACAACAACAACAAAACAAACAAGAAACATGGAAGTATTTTTACAGAGTCACTTTTTTTTTTTCAAAGTAGAGCTGAATTTAACTGTACCTCATACAAAACTCCAGCCAAAATCCTCTCACAGTTTCTTGCTCCTGCAGAGAATCATTCTGAAGCCAGGTTTTAACTTTCATCCTTCTGGTTATAGCCATGAATTAGGGTCAGTTATAACTATGAGCTCTAGAGACCCCACTGCTTCTGCACCACGATGTAATCATAAGTGGTTTATAGAGAAAAGATAACTGGAATTTATGATTCAGTAGTTCAATCAGAGGGTCACCCAAAACTGGTGATGAGGTACATGATGAGGCACTGCGGCAGGTTAGAAAGCACGTAGGGGAAGGCACTGCTAGAGGAGGTTGTGGCTGGCCAGGGAAGAAGGCATAGAAGCAGACTGATGTTCCTCTCCACACAAGTGGTACATTCCATTAGTATTACATAATTACTATCATCCTGATTATTCACCTAGGGGATTGTGGTATAGAGCTCAAATCCTACAGTGTTGAAGCCCAGAGTGTTCCCGTTCTCAGCTACATGCAAATCTGAACTCAGGCTCAGCATAGACCTCCTATATATCTCCCTTGCTCTGCTCAGGACTCCCCTAGGAAGAACACTGAATTATTTGTTTTTCCTCACATCAGCTGAAATGGTATTTGGAAGTTGGGAGGAGAAAGGTCCTGGGACCATAGGTCCCAGAAGAAGTCCACTTGGCAAGTAAGTGTGCCCTTGTACAACCTTCAGATGTTTCTAGGCATTTCAGAAGAGTAGCTATAGAGTCATTTCTAGCTAGGAAGTCATAAGTTTTGAAAGATTATTTTGGGATTCTCAGTGTATATATGTAAAAATACCAAGTGCAAGTTCAGAGCTACACCAACATCACAATTTCCATCACCTCCCTTAAAAAGAGGAGGACCTGGAAGCTATAAGTTGGCAGACTCCCTATCTAACCCCATCTTCTTTTCCATAATAAGGAATGGGGCAGAGAATCCCACAGGCAAGCACAATTCAGCATCATCAACAGCTGAAAATCAGGTTCCCACTAGCTTCAAGAGAATTGAATGCTTTGAGACAGCCTGAGATTACCAAGAGTGCTCTTTATCATTCTAATCTCATGGGTAAATCTGTGCACAAAGTTCCAATTCGTGTGCAATTAACGATGCCATGTAAATACTGTAGCTGAAACTTCATCATGAGATACCTGTATGGACAACATGCCCTGGGTCTGATCACATGTTCAAAGCTGGGTACTAAAGATTTTTCAGCATTGGGATATATAGATTATACTATAGATTTTTCAGCATTGGAACAAGTCTGTCATAGGCTCAGGATCCTAACACTGAAACAGACTGGAAGGGACCTCTGAAATAGTTGTCTGATCCAGTGTCTTCCTCACAGAGGGGCCAGTTTTGATCACACTGCTTATGGCCTTGGCTAGTAAAGTTTTGAACATATTCAGTCTGTTGAGGTTGGTATAAATAGCAGCTCTGCTTTCCAGACTCTTAAACAGTCCTTGCCAGTTTGCTGTCAGCCACAGACTTGTTCCCATCCCATTGTTCAGGTTGCATATTATCAGCACTAATATCAGTCCCTGAGGGATGCCACTTAACTCTCTGCCAGTGAAATTTTTTAATATTGATTTCAACCTTTTGAGACTGAAAATGCAACCAGTATTCCACCACCTAATAGTACACTTCTGTGGGCCATATTTAACCAGTTTGGCTTTAAGGATACTAAAGGAGGAGGCCAAGTCAAAGGCCCTTCTTAATCCTTGAAGGAAACTTTCAATGTTTCTGGTACTGCTGGTGCAAAAAACCCTAATATGAGAGTTGTATACACTACTTGTTGAAGACAAATTGTTAAAATTGTCCATATGAGGGAAATTGTTTAGAGTTTTCTAGTTTCTTCTTGGTAATGGAAGTGGTGGAAAACTTTGCTTTTTCCAAGGCAGTAGAGTAAAAGAATAAGTAGTTTGAAAGATGGCAAGAGTAGGGAGGTTGGACCAGATGATCCACTGTGGTGCCTTCAAACCTTACCCATTCTGTGATTCTGTGAAATATAACCCCTACACATCAACATAACTCAGTGAGGGGCAAGTCCTAAGGAAGAAGGATGTGATAATGTTTTTCAATTGCTGTTACTTTTGCTTTCCTTGTTATAATTATGAAGATAAATATTATTTTTTTTGATACTCCTTATTGTATATATTTAGAAACAGAAAAAAATTAATGTCATGTTCTCCGTGTAAAAGTGCAGTGGAGTTGTTGGAAATAATGATGAAAAAGTATTTCTGTTTCTTGGATGTTTTTGTTTTCCTATGGCAACAATAGAACACCTTGGATTGCACTTGGACCTATGAAAGTAGCTTATGCAATAAAGCAATCCATTAAAACAGAGACAGCAGGAGGGAGAGGGTGAGAGAGGGAGAGAAAACCCTCTTCATTCAAATTTGAAAGTTACTTCTTTCTTTTTACTGTATGACACCCCAGACTGAATATCAATCACAGCCATCTTACATCCCAGGCAGACTTCCACCTTAATGAAGTGGATTCATCATGACTTATTATGACAATACCTCATTTTTACCCACTGTTCCACTCCTTTTTTGACTCTTTTGATTAGAAAGATCATGCTGCAGTGTCCCACATGATAACTGTATTAGTTAAAGTAAGTAACTGATCTATTACCATGGGATAATACAGTTCGAAGGCATTTTACTAGGGGCTGCCAGATTTCAATATTATTAGAGGGTCATGGAGTGTCTGACATTTCAATTTGTTATCAGGCCACTCATATCACTAGGGCAATCATTAAACATAGACTCTAATAAGGTTTCTGCTATGTAGGGTCATTCATTATTGACAAGGAGGAGAGAAATAAATACCTTCCCAGGGGCCGCCTCAGCATATAATACTGTAAAAGCCATCCGAGTCTGGAACCATATTTTCTAGATTTTCTGGCAAATGAAGCATTACATTTTCAAATTAAAACATATGAAAGAATACAGATAAAAACATGACTACTTAGATTCTGTCTTTACATACTGTCACAACACTCGTTATAATCACATATATATAAAAATTGGTAATTAGATCACAGGTTGGCTTATTTTACCACCATGATGGAAGTTAATAATGCACTTGTGTCATCTTTGGCTTTATGAGGTCTGTACGCCTGGGACAGACTTTGCATAATACAATTAATCATCATATATCATCTAGCTCCAATAGCTATTTAACAGATGAGCCATCTTTGCCTTTCAACTAGGTAGCCCTGTAATTAAGCTTGGAAACAAAAGGACTACATTCTTCATAAAGGCTTATTAATGTTTTACCCCTTAGATTAATGTTTGGTTTATTTGGGATATGCTTTAAAGTTCCTTTTTAAATTTCAAATTTTCCCTGAATAACCTCAAGCTGATATACATTTCACATATCTTTTAAAAGTTAACTGTGTTGTACTTTAAAACCAAATCGAGAAAAAGAGAAAAAAAAAGTTTGGACAAGCTGAAAGATACTGTTAAAACCACAACTAAAAGGATTTGGACAGAGTTATTTATTTCTGGAAATTTAGTTTGGGGGAAATTAAATTTGTGTGATTTTTTTGCCTCATTTTCTTGGGAATAAAAATAAATTACAGAGAAAATAGTGGTGTTAGGATGTACTACAGCATTTGGTGAAGAAACATCAGTGTTGCACTAATGGATGCAAAACAGAAAGGGCCTAATCCTGCAGCTACATGCTGTCTTAAGTAGTCCCATTGGCCTGATCTGGATCCATTCAGAACACTAGAAGTTTAACTTTGGCTTCTGAATCAGATGTATTGGGCCCAAAAGAGCAGTTAAGAGAGAGTTAAACTCAAGAAAAAATGAGCTATTTTCACTTACTGTTATAACTGATGAACTGCAGCATCCATGGTGATAGTAAATTAGTTTATAAGATTTCTACCAGATTTAATAATAAAAGGTATTATTAATAACAGGCAAAAAAAAATGTCTCCCACAATTCAATAAGGTGATCCTTTCTTTTTAATTCATGACAAGAGCTTTAATTGGATCAGAAAAGCAACCAGCAGACAACTAAATTGACAATGTAATTTAATTCAACTAGTGTAGTGAGAAAGAATCTTTACTGACAGTTTTTATTCAGTGTTACTTCATTTCTGGGTACCAGCTTAGTCAACTCCAACATTACAGCTTCTTTCTGGCTCGTCTTTGGGAGTCCCCCACAAAATACAATTTAAATCTTCCCGGTGCAGTAACTTGGCTCAGTGGCTCAAGTTGTTCTTATCAGGTTTTCAAGTTCTCCGCTCAGTCAGAGTAACCTTCATTAAGTCAAGCAAGTGATGCTGAACTGAGAAACAGTTCTGTCTACAAGCTGACACAAGATATTCCAGGAGAGGTAGAAAAGGATGACTGTAGCTATGATGGCTTGAACACATGTAGAAAAAATGTCTGTGGGGAGACAAAAGGATGTCCTAGTGTAAACGAGTAAGAGGGACTTCCTGGACTGAATGGATTAAAGAAATTCAGTTATACAGTGAGAAGTTGAAAGACTAACCTCCAACATCTGAGTTTGTCCAACTTGAAAGCTGAGAATCCTAACAACATTAAGATATGTGGAGGTACCTGATTAAAACGGGGCAATATTTTTACATTGGTAAATATACCACTGTCTTTTATAGCCAGTCAATCACAAGCATACCTTATATTCAGCTCACATTTCTGCATAACATCCTTAATTTTATCAGAGACTCATGCAATACCAAAAAATGAAGTTTTATGGTATTGATCATGATGTAAATTAGGTATTTATTTGGTACCATGATTTATATGTTCATTTAGTCACCGTTTTCTTGGAAATAATTCACCATATGTCTAACAACTAGGCAGTGATAGTTGTATTTTTGCCTGGGGGGGAAAAGTTGTCTTCTAGTATGATTATCATTGGCAATTTAAGATTATCAGACCTGGATAGCAAAAAAAGTGTATATAACAGGAAATTTTTCTTCTTATGAAATACAGATTCACTTAATCACAGAATAGTGTGTCTTTCTGAGTTGGCTCTCTTACGGCCTGTTCCATGAAGTTGTCATCCAGATTTTTTAGGAATTTTCTGGCCTGGGTTGAACCAGCTGTGTGATGATCCCAGAAGATTTCTGGCAAGTTGATTCCCCATAAGGACAAAGGTAGTTGACTTGGAAGTGTCCCTTAGTTCCTCAAAGAATAATTTATTGGTGTCATTATCCTGGCTGGGAGGTCTGTAGCAGACTCCCACAATGACATCTTGCATTATTTGTTTGCCCCTTGATTCTTACCCAGAGATTCTTGACT
>JAWWLV010000045.1:28533210-28567332 GCA_035041135.1 Platyrinchus mystaceus
AGTGAAGGGAGTTCCCACTTCTCAATCTGGTACAGAGAGAAAGGATATCTGAGACAAAAGTTGGGAATTTGAGTCAATTTACATTCAAAATCACCAGGAATGTTCCATTGATTTTTCATTAATCATCATGTGTTATTTTATATAAATATATGAAATGTGCGACTGTTTTTGCAGTCATTAGATTATGTCACATTTCCTATTTGGTTAGCCAAGAAATTATGATAATGATTTCTATTAACATGAACAATCTGATGGTAGAAGCTCACACTCATTGGAGAGAATATATTTGTCTCCATGAAACTAATGCAAAGGCACCATGCAAAGGGTAGCTGTCACATCTCAGAAACAAAAATGAGCACAGCTTCTGGATTTTAGAAAGACACAAGAATTCTGCAGAAGTATTAATATAAATTTATGTGCCTAACTTAATTTACACAAGTCACAAGGAGAAAGAACAAGTGGTTAACATCTTGGCATTTTCTGTCATCTGCAGTGCAATTATTGTTACAAAACATGAAGTGTATAGGAGACCGTACAAATTTTTATATTAGCAATTACTAATTTACCAGCAAAAGCAACTTGTTTCAGAGATGTTGACTTCTGTTGAAAATACCATATATTCATGCTTGTTTGAATTGGATTTTTTTTTTTTTTTAGATATTTCAGAAGGAGAAATTAGGTATTCTTATTCATACAGTTATATAGCATTTCCATAGTAGCAGCAGTTCTAAGTCTGGAGTCCAAACAATACCCAAACTAATAAACATCAACACCACCGCAATATCAAAACTGCTAGTTTCATACCATATCCTACATTATTTTCTGTAACCTAACCCATTACATTCCACTTCTTGGCCTTTCTCTACCTGTGCCTTTGCCTCCGTTATATCCCAGAACCTCTTTCTATAGAAGGGGTGCTGCTACCTATATACTTCTGCACTCCATTGCTGTGCAAAGGAAGGGACTGAAAGTGGATTGTGTTTGATTTCCTGGGGTTATTTCCTCCAGCCAAGGTAACTCTTCTGTTTCTAAGAACATGAGAGAGAAGAGTAGCACTACCACCCAGAAGTGATCCAAATGATGTAGGAGTCTAAGAAAAATGGATGAGTAAAATAAGAGCTGGGACAAATGGTGATCCCATGAAGGGTGATCTGAATGGTCTGTCACAACATCCTCTACCATGAGATGAGCTCTTTCACAGAAGTGTGTTTGTAAAAGGATAGAACTATCCCACTAGTCCAAAATGGCTTAACAGTGTCAAGATATTTGAAGGCTTAGTGATTTTTCTTGATATGTCTCTGTTCCTTGAATTCTGCCAGAATAATATGCTTGGGTTTTATTCATTTAAGAATAAATATCTATAGGAATACTCTAATCTCCTTATAGTAGTAATAAAAAAATTTATTCTATGGTGCATTTTTAACAAGACAATGAGACTGAAACAGTGTATAAGAGAAACAACATAGCCATAGCTGTTCAACAGTTAATCTTTTTTGATGTAAACATCATTCACGTGTAAAATCTCAGCAGGCATTGCAAGCAGAGAAATGGCCCAAGCTGATCTAAGGGATATTCAACCTGGGAGAGGTATTCACATGTGTGCAGGTAATGCCTGAGAGGTCTGCACAGGCTAAGTGCCTGAATTCAGCAGTGTCCGGGCACTGAGTCAATTCTCTTTACTTCACTGATGAAATGGATCAAACTGAATTGAATATTGGCTGGTTTAATGCTGAATGAGAATGTCTATAATGAGGATCAATACACTTTAATAAACATATTTTAACCAATACTATTAGTTCATTCAGATGTACATTTCTAGTTCTTCCCACATATAGGAGCTCTCAAGAAATGCTACATCGTGAAAACATAGTTTGGAGACCATCAGTGCAGGGTTGTGGAGAGTTGTTATCTACAAAACTCTTCCAGATGAGTGGTGCACATCACGGTCTGCTGCTCCAGTGTTATACATCTGTAACATGTATTTCACTGGATCTTCAAAGCAGTCCTTTAGTATTTCAGAGGAATAAATTTGGTTACTATGCAGCAAAAAGCTTCCATTGCACTCATTGCAGGGCCACAGCTAGCTGTGGTTGCTGGAGCTGTGACGAAAAACAGTAACATCTACTCTTCAGGCTATTTTAAATTTCCTTCTCCATCCCCAACCCACACAAAGGCAGCTTCTGGCTGTGCAAAATCCATCACATCTGAGAGAATGTGCAATTTGTTGCTGTAGCAGTACAGTAGCAGTTGATGAGGATTTGAAGCTGGCTTATAAACTTCTTCTCATCCCCTTTCAGAGCTCTAACTTATGTCTCATTTTCTGATTCCAGCCAAAAATATGAAGAGTTAGAATTCAGAAGTGTGGGAGAACTTGGAAGGATCATGTAATGAGCATCAACATTAAAATACAAAACAAAACTTAAAAGCCAAAGACACGCACACATAAAAACACACTGCAGATAGAAAGCAGTAGAAATTTCTTATTCACAAGTAGGAGAGTAATTTTGGAGATATCAGTACCAAAATAAAATGGAGTTAGTTTAGGTTTTTTCTCCTAGAACAGCATTGACACTTCTTGATTCTCCATGTTAGCTCTGAAGTTAAGTATCTCAAGGAAGTGTGATTAAATAAAGACTCTTACAACAAATCTCTGTGGAGGTCAAGCATGTGGTTTGAATTCTGTTGGAGGTGCATGGGAAGAAATATACTGAGTGGTATGCAGAAACTGCTCTGAGAACAGAAAAGACCTTTCAATGAACTACAGCTATTCAGTACCCTAGATGGTGCTCACCTGTGCATCCTATCCATTGGGAGCTCTAATGCACATATCTATTTTCCAGTCTTCTGCTGGTTAAAGCAAATGTGTTTCTTTACTCATTTAATCACCAACCACCTTCCCATAACTAACTCTTTACTTACGAGCATGTTAACTAGGGCTGATCAGAGCCGTGAGTAGGAAATGTAATTTTGTTCTCCAATTGCCATATTCATTATCCTCCTCAGCATTTACATTCTGCACATTAGGGTTCTGCATATAATGTGATCATTTACCAAGCGGCTGTGACTGCCAAATACAATGAATAAAATAAAGTCTTCTGAGAGAGTTATTCTACATACAGGAAAAACACAACTTGTTTTAATGGGGTTTAAAAGTGATCAAGTGTAGTGCAATGTTTGCATAATACAGTCTTTGTTATCAAACTTCTTTTATATATAGAATAAAATTGGTTAATATGTACCTAAGTCAGATGATTCATGAAGGAACATGTCACTTCTCAGACCAGTGTGGGTCAGGATGTAATATTGTACTAAAGTGCTTTGCTGTTAATAGATCCAGGGATAGGCAAAAGAAGAGGGTGTTTTTCCTCTCCTACTCAGGTGATTTTAGATATAAAGGAATTATCAGGCTCTAGGGACTGGGGAAACACAAAAATGTTATGCTTTTTCCCCCAAAACAGCTGCTTTGATCCAGCCCAGGCAGAACAGTGAAGGAAGCATTTGTCTGAAGCACAAAATGAAATTTCAAAGGAGCTCTGTCTTACCAGAAGATTCCTTCTGCCATTCCTTCCCTTCTCTTACTTTTCTCTTCCTCCATGCCTGCCTCCCTGCTTGCATGGATTGATGTCGAGCTCTAGAAACTTTAGAACTCATGACTGATTGATGCAATATATTTTTACAAAAATGTATTTTTTCTAAAGAGATCCTTTCATATAGAAGAGTACGGACAATGGCACACAGAAATGGGACCACAGAAATACAATTCAGGTTAGAAAAGGTATTTTCAAAACAGTCTGCAATATTTTCCTGAATAGCTACATTTTTTTCTGCAGTGCTCACCTGCATAACTGAAAGTATATAGCGGAATTAATTATTTCCATGGGGAAAAAGATGCACAAGTTACTTTTTATGTAAGTGGTTTTCCTTCTAAAAATTAGATATTAAATTACCAATGTCATATAAATGGTATAAGACATATGCGCAATGTAGTTTTCACAGCCTAGTAAGAAGCAATCAGACCTGTACATCATATACATCTGAATTATTCAATCATTGCCTGGCCTTTCATTGGAAGCAGTTCCTATACAGATCTCCTGAAGAGTTCCTACACATGTAGAAAAGGTTAAACCCAGTGTCTGCAGTTCAGAAGGAAGCAGAGGCTCCTTTGACACTGGCACTGCTCTGCTACAGTGAAGCCCATGCTTCTTACTTGAATACGAAAGTCATATATGAATGTTTAAAATGTACACATTTTAATTAAAAATTACTGGACATTTTTTGGAAAAGAGTGAATGTGCTCTCAGGGACTAATCTGCTAACTTTTGTCTCTATAATTTTTTTAAAATTTCTTTGGCTATCTATGGACCTTTAGATTACTGCAAAGCATATACTGTTGTATTGCCTATGTAGTCACTGCATTGATGATACATTTTGAAACACTAGATTATCATGGGTATGAAATGTGCTTTGTGGTAAACATAATTTGAAAATCCTATGTTGCTGCAGAACACCGAGCGCAAAACTGATCATGGGTTAGTCAACACTATTCAATAGAAAATCACTGATACTCCACCAATACTGCTAGCAGAGTTTCTGTGCACTACTTGCATGGGAAATAGAAATAATAAAGGATAACTTTTCCATGTGAATCTTCTTCCAGTAAGGAGAAAAGGCTAACCATAGAAAAGGGAAACTCTTGTTTCTGTGGACAAGAGTAGTGGAATATTTTATAAAAAGTGCTGTGGCAGGTCAGTAATCAAGGTCGTGCCTCTGCAGGATAGGTTTTCCATACAGGATAAAGTAAGGCACTAATGTGACATTGTGCCAGTAGAACAAATGGTACCATCACTTGTCTGAACACACTGGCAGTCTTACTCTGCCAGAAGTTTTTTATAATTATGAAATTAAGACTGACACCACAGACCAGTACATCCTTTCCCAGATCTAGCTGAGGTGGTGAGAAAAAAGTTCAAACACCAGAACTCCTCCCTGCCCAACAGAAAGAAGCCACTGCCTCTCCATGTGCATGCATTTGGTACCAGTGCAGAATATTTCTGTATCTGCCTAAGAACAGTCAAGCCATCAGCATACCACATGTACCTAGCTGACTTTGAAGTGGATGAGGAAGCCTCACTCACATAACCACTGATGGATTTTAAGAAGGGAGGGATGCTGCTGTCTCTAGCTGGCACAACAGTTTGCAAAAGGAACACCAGTCATCCTGATATTGAAAAGGATGAGCATGAAATAAAAATTATCTCAAAAAGAACTGTTTTATTTCTAAGTTTCCCTACTGAGACTGGTCTTCTGGTCAGCTGAGACTTCTGGAATTTAAAGTACTGATATAACATAACATCATACGCTGGCTGAGTTTGAACATACTGCGGTAAACAGTAATGCTCTCCTGTACAGTGGAAGTTCTTTGAACGTGTGCTACACACAGTTCTACTCTTGCTTCAGAAAAAGTTGTTGGTGTTCCATCTTTAACATTTAGGTAAATACTCCACAGGACTCAGAGCTGAGAGGAGATGGGGAATTCAGTGTTGGGGTTTTTCTCCATGTATTTCTGGCTGCAATGCCTCAGCCATGCTTCAGATTTCCAGAACAATATTTTAGTTTACAAAAAAAGCCTGGAACAATACTTGATAATTAAACCTGAAGAGCCACTGTGCCCCTGGACCCTCCCCAACATATATGGAGATCGGAGTGATAATGAATGCATCTCCAAAATTGGTGTCATCCTACCAAGCTTAACCCAAAACATGATCATGATTTAGAGGAGGAATACATAACGCTTGAACTTTAACACAGTGAACTGAGTGCCTGTCCCTGCTCCTTCCACTCTCTGGAAATGCTTTTACACTCAGACTGATCCAGCTCCGAAGGGTCAGGAGAGGAGCTCACACAGTGGGGAACGCCTGTCATTCAGACACCTGTCATTCAGGCTGATGCTGCCAGCAAACACCCAGTCTGAAGCTGGTGGCAAAGACAAAGGCAAAGGCTGCCCTGTCAGAAGTATAAAAACCTGTCTCAGAGGCAGACACTGTGTCACAGACATTTCTGTTTCTGTGTGGTGGTGCGACACACGTGAAAAAGTCATTTGCAGTGGCACTATTTGCTTCTGCAAAGGGAGTCTGGAGTAGCACTGCATTTCTCTTTCCTAAAAACCAAACTGTGTTTGCAATGGAGCGGATTATCCAGCCTCTTGGTCATACCTCAGACCCTGTGAAAGCCCACTCATCTCATTGCTCATTCTCTGTGTAGGTTCAATAAATCTGTGACTGCCTTTGGCTAATACATCAGCCTTAGGTATTTGCCACTTCCACAGTGAGAATGTTTGCTCCTGTTATAATCCTCCCCACAAGGCAGAAGTAACTTTTGTTTTTCTGCTAGTAGATTTCTTGGGGTGAATTAAAGTTAAATGACACTAGATGATCAGTGTTTACAGGTACACATATATAGGGTTTATTTTAGAACAATTTGGTTGCAAAAGAAAACAGGTATGTAGCTGTTCTGGTTATTATCTATAGTAATATGGCAATATAAAGCCATAAAGTTATATCACCCAAGAAAATGTGTAAGGGAAAAGAGAGAAAAAAAGAGAAAGAATAGAAGTTCATATTCACCACCCAGAGGTCTCTGACAGACATGGTGGTTTTCACTGGTGTCTTGGTCCATTGGGAAGTAGTGGTGGAAGAAGCCTGTGAAACATGAAGTCTGGTGGGTTTATATACCCTCCTGGTACCTTCCCTGTGTGTGAGGGGGGTTTGCTGTTTTTGCACAGTCATGCTGCTTTTGCAGGAATGAGTCAGAGGCGTGAGGTGCTGGGTTTTGCACAGTCATTTAGGCTGGGGGGGTGAGTGCTTCAGTGGCATCCTCGCTAAGAGCCAGGCCTTCTCTAGGGTTGGGTGTGTGCACAGAGGGCCCCCTTTGGCATAGCCTGGCTCATAGGAGATAAGCATCACACACCCAGAGACTATCCCTGGCCTCCACAAAATTAACAGGTTGTGGGCTATGGCTTCCTCCCCTCAGCCTTTATCTTCAATCTCCTGCCAGGAGGCTTTTTTGCACAGCTTTCTACAGTACCAATGTTTTAAGGTAATTAAAAAATCCAATTCTTCACAGCTCCTCACCTAAGCAAATAGTTATTGCTCCTGACAAGTGCAAAGATAAACTGAAGCCCCTGATCCTCATATCCTCACCATTTGCACCTCATTCTAAAAGAATACATTTCTAGAAAAATCATACCACATAATTATCTTTAACAAGAAAGAAATTTTCAAAATTTACTTTACTGAATGTTCTGTAGATTTGGGGGCTGTGACCATGTGGCCACAACTACCCCAGTTTCTCCCAAGTTTTTTCTGGTATGTACTCCACTGCTATGATAGTTTTAGACCCCCATGTCTGTCCCTCATAGCAAGCAAGGCTATTTCTACAAAGCAGTTTGTCAGCTTGTATTGTCTGGCATAATAAATATCTATGATGGTGAGCCTTAGATACATGGATCTAAATGAATTCTTTGTTAAACTGTAAGAAACCATCAGTCCTTGCAAAGATACAGAGAGTGGTAACTCAGCCAGTTAATCAACATGTGAGAGAAAGGACAAGTAAAACAGCAACCCACTGCCAAAAGTACTTTGCACAGTCATGCAAACCTAAGCTGGATGTATGACCAGGCAACATGTTGTAATTATAGACAGACAGACTATCTATTGCTGGAAATCTTTTTATCACATATTATTCTGACTCCTTGGAAAAATTGGCAACGGGTCACTCAACTTACCCTCTCTTGCTTTGGCTTGACCGCCAGAAAGGTGGAATTAAATGGGAAGTCACATTAATGAATTTGTGGCAATATCAGTGTGATCAGCAGAATAAAAATGTAAGAGTGATGCAGGGGATCAGAACTAGTGGAATCAAGGATGGAAGAAGGCAAAGCAATTAATCTGTGTGCCATTAAAGGAAACTAATTAGTTCCATTCTAGTGCCACACTCAGAAGAGAGCTGAGCTCTGGGTTAGGAAAACCAGTGAGTGCTGCAGGACTGCTGCCAGGTACTGAGAGAGGTGAATGAAAAATTTTCTGCCTCTCAGGCAATCAAAAGCCAGTCCTTTCATCATTTATTCTCTGTATTGGTTGGCAAATCTCTTTTTGTTTTTTTCTTTACAAGTAGGGCTAATCTCATCTAGATATACATATAGATTTAGATAGAGATATTAATATAGATAATAGAGATAAAGATATAAGCATAAACATAGGGAATAGATATGTGTATACGTATAGAAATAGGTATAAACAAATACAGATACAGAAGCAGATGCAGATGCAGACATAAGCATAGCCCTGCCTTGCTCACCCCTCACCCCTTTCCCCAGCACCCTGACACACCATCAGCAATAACAACTAGATTAGCACCTGAAGCATCCAACAGAGTTGACTTCTGGGAGCAATAAAGGGAAAAATAAAGCAAAAAAATAGTTAAGCACCATAGCTAAGTTGAGGTTAGGCCTATTTGGGGAGATTGATGAGCGGACAACAGTTGATCAGAGAGCTAGGAAAAGACCAAAGCTGCTGTTCTCTCCTCAATTCACCTCTCCCATGTTTTCTTCAAAAGTTTTCACCTTTTCTCTTTTCTCTTTTGCTATGTGTTGGTGTGATTTCACATTCTGCAGTGAAATGGCAGATTGCAGATAACCTTGAGAGAAGCAACACAGACTTCTTTTTTGAGATGACAAAGACCAGATGAAGATCTGTGAAACATTGGGAATAAATGCCACTCCTGCTTTTTTTGTAGTGAGTAAATACACAGGTTTGACTGCAGCTTTTTCTGTTATCAACCTTGTGATCTTTCTCCAATGCCTTTTTTCTCCTGTACCTTCTGCCTCTTGGAATACATTTATTGGCAGTTGAAACTTTCATTATAACTGTATTTGAAAAATTAAATTATTGTTGTGTCAAAGGTTAAGAGTTCTTCTTTAAATATTGCATGAACTTGTGTGGGGTTAGAAATAGATAAAGAGATAGCAGGACTCTTTAACATTGCATGAAAGTAGCACCTTAACCCAATCTAATTGCTTTCCTTTATCATGTTCATTCCGATTGCTCTCCAAACACACACACACACACACAGAACATGAAACAGATTGCAGTCTGACTTCGGGGAGAAGACAGACTAGCTGGTGGTCCCCTGGCCTTGTGAGGGATTTAGGGACTTGGGCTCAGGGAGATGCCTACCCACATAAGCAGCTCAGTCCATTGCATCTAGTGACAGGAGCATCACAGAGGCTCTCCAGAGTATAACGTGGCATTTCTTCAGGCCTGCTTGTTCACAGCTGTCCCCACAGTCTCAGTTTGCTGCCAGCTCGCTGCTTAGGACAGCTTGCCAGCATCATTCTCTTCTCTCTCTTGGTACAGGCAGGCAGCTCAGGGCTAGTACAACTAATTCAGTATCAGCTTTAACCACTCTCCTTCAAACAATGGGGTTTAGCAGTTTTTGTCTTATGTGGAAGTAAATGTAACATTTCCAGACCCTTCTCAGAATGCAGTCTCATGTTAGAGAACACTCACATTTATTGATTGTAGAAAACTTTGACTTCCACTGAAGACATGGTGTTAGCTGCTGTATAGCCTCCACCACATAAGGATCAAGCAGTAAGTTCCCAACTGCCTCTTGGTGATTTCACCTGAAATTGAGAAACCCACATTGGTAAAGCTTATCTCGAATAGGGGAAGAGGTTGGGTCCAACATCAAGCAGCAGTATGACAGAAAGCAATGCAAACAGCCAGGTCCCTTCCCAAAGCACGCAGGGCTTGCCCTTCTCCTCTCTTTGAAAAGAGAGCATTTCAAGCCCTGAATGCTCTTGGACAGTCAGTACTGGGAGCTGTGAAGAGACCAATTTGAGCCCCTGACCACCAAAACTACGGATAAAGGCTCTGAGGTCAGTACATACAGTCAAGTTCTTATGGCTTAAGCAAGTGCTACGTGTCTAATAAGCAATGATACATGACTGGATGACACTCTTAGGTTGCTTCAGCTGCAAAGTAAAATGCATGAACTTAAAATTGCCACAAAATGAAATGGTAAAGTCAAATCTCATCATTACAAAATTTTCCCACGAAAAAGAAATGCTAAAAATGGATGGCTTGTCACAGACTGTTTCAGTGGAAATGGAGCTGGTCTCTGAGAAAAGACTGTTCATCAACCTTATTTTGCACAGTTCTGTCAAAGCAGGCTTTAACAGAAAATGTTCTGGTTTTTTTTACCCAAAGGCAAATGAAAGAGACAAATCTATGGCCCTCTGACAGTGGTGTTTGTTGAATAACTTCTAATGATTTGTTTGCTCCATCTGGCAAGAACTTAAAAGGCTTATTGTGTGATGGGAAATAATATCTAGAGATATTCTTAAGCTGTCATTTAAAATTAGTCCATTACAGAAGAACCTCCTGCCACAGGATGAAATACAAAGAAAAATACCAGATATGGAATAAGTAACCTGAAAAAATAACCAGGAGGCAAGAAAATTACAACTTCGAAAAACAAAGGGAAGAAAGCTCTTAATACTTTGTAATTTATTTAATCAGAGCTTTAAAATTTCCTGAACTAGATAAAATAGCATCTGGACTTACTTTTTATCTTTACCTTTCAAAGAGTAAGAACACATCATTTTAGAAGAAAGAAACATTTCCCAATACAATATAACTTTCATTTTTCAATATTGGTAATAATAGCAACAAAGTGGGGTTTTTTTAAAGAACACAAACCAAAGAAATTTCTGTGCTGAACAAAAACACTATATCCAGGAAAGTCTCAAAAGGGAAACTTGGCTTCATAATCAAATACCAAAATGATTTGAAAAATCTAATAATCTACCATATCCCAGCAATAAATAATATATCCAGCAAACACAAACTTAAAAGGAAAAATGTCTTTAATCACAGTAATAGTTCTCCTGCTGCCCAGTATATCAAATTACCTTTTCCTTTTCAAAACAATATATCTTCCCAATCCCATTTATTCCTATAGCCTCTGGGCCAGGTTCTGATCTCAGATACACTGTTCAAATCCAGAGTAACTAAACTGAAATCATTCCTTTCAATTGGGACATTTTCTCTGGGTTAAACAGAAATTATTGACCAATGGAGCTGCACAAATAGATTACACAGAGGTCAGTTTCATGTTTCCAACCATGAACTCTCTTTATTGAACACACCATGTAACACTGACTTAACTAAGCATTTGCCTAACCAGACCAATTGCTATACCGTGTTAAATGCCGTCTTTCTTTGTGTGGCATACAAGTAACTTTTTTTCCTGCTTTGGTTTCAATACTATTTAAGTACAAGGAAGTGAGACTGAAAGAGTCTTGTGAAAAAATAAACTCTGTGCAAATGATCCCATCCTTCCCAGACAGACACATCTCTGAATCATCCAATAGCTTTCAAAACCCCACCTGATCTGAATGATCACCATAAGCCCACGACTACCATTTCTACTACTAACAACACTGTCCTGTCATGGCAACGTGCCTCCAGTTAGACTGTGAGGCATTGGTGGCCTTGCCCTACCTGCAGGGCTGAGTGCTATGCTAAGGTACTGGTTCACACTTCTTACTACTCTCACAGTACTGAGACAAGTTCTAGAAACTTCACAGTCTCTCTGGGTAATCTGTTCAGTGCTGTGATGTTGTCCTGATGTTTTTCCTAATGTCCAGAATGAACCTCATGATCTGTGATTTATCGCCACTGCCCTGTATTGTATCATTAGCTATTTCATGGGAAAAGTTTTCATCTAGCATCTTTGGAATGGCTTTAAGTAGTTGCAGACAGCTGTTGGATTGTCCCAATGCCTCTTCTCACCAGACTTGACTAGCCCAGCAAAGTCACCCCAGGGCAGAGCTAAGAAGACACTGTGAGATAGCAGTAACTGAAAAGATGGAGTAAGCATCACACATGGGAACCTCTGAGGAGTAAAAAGTATGCAATGTTCACTACTGCATGAGTACATTAAATATAATAAATCAACTTGATTTTTGTGCAAAAGAAAATAACCGATGTTTGTTCTAAGAACACATGTCCTACTGCTGGCAGGCTTCTTCCTCAGGCACCTTCAAAGGTGCCTCCTCTTCTTGAAACCTTCAGGCTTAAAAATGAACCAAAGAGGAGGAATGGAATGTGGACAGGTGGGGGAAGGGTGTTTGTTAAGTGAATTGAAGGCAGCATCCAAACCTAGTTCTGATTACAAGCATCAAGCCTTTACTGAAATATCTCAGAGGAGTGGAAGGCTGGACAGATTTACAGGTGTGCATACTCCACTGGTTTTTATTTTGGAGATGTATATATATAAGCAAAGATTAAAAGCCAAAACAAATGTCTAAATCATTGTATATTGGCGGTACAGAGGAAAAAATACAGCATAGACCTCAAGATTCTAAGTAATGCTGATTGCAAAAGATAATTTCATCTTTGCATTCACCTCACTGAGACACAGAAAAAAATGCCATAAGAATTATGAGAACAATTTCATCTACACTACTACCTCCTTTCAATTCTTAAAGTGTTCATTTTCTATTTTGATGTGGAATCCCATTAAAAGGACAATGTGTTATAGACTTGAAAGAGTTTTTATTTAATATAACATACCAGCAGAAGGTGATCATATTGCATGTCAAAAGTCATAACTTTATGAAATGGTAATACTGCCCCCCTAAAAAACATTACCAGTAATAAAAATACTGTCTTTTGCTATTGAAGTCCCTGCCATCTGACAGGTCACAGACATGGGACATGTACAGGAATCTTTTCACTGTTATTAAAATTAAGATGTGATTAGTATATTACTATATTTGCAAAATATTGCCACAGAGTCATTTTTAGGAGAAAATTGGGAACTGATTTAGAAAATTGTGATCATGAAAGGCAGTGTTAAGGCAGGCCAGTTATAAAGCCAAAGAGAAGCTTACATCATCAGATTTATAAAAAGTAGTCCTTTAGTGACCACAAATAGTGGGTATCATATTTTACATCTACTCCAATTGACATAGGTTGTATTCCTGCATATAAAGAATATCCAATGTCTAAGGCATCCCTTGTATGAATTATAGACATTAATAAAATCAGCCAATAACATCCTTCTATCCAGAGAACTAACCCTATAAAATCTGACTTTTTAATCTACTCCTTGCTGTCAAACAAAGATTTAGTGTGCCTGTGTGCATTTTAAGCAACTTAGTCAACAAACATATGTACAAACATGTGTGGGAAGTACTAGCACAAGTTTGGCTGAATTTTGTAGTTTCATCATACAACAAAAGCGCAAAAAAAGATTATTCTGCAACTGATCAGTGTCTAGAGGTGATGTCAGTGATTATAACTGCAATTGCACTAAGATCTCAACAAATATTCCTGAACTTTTCCACAATCCCAGAGCAAATGCCAAGCATTGATAACAGCCAATTTATGACTTTAGCAATTGCCATCAGGGTTTGTTTTCTGCAGTCTGGCAGACATTGTATATCCTTTACAAATAACAGTTGTATCTGATTAATCTCCACACAACCAGTGGAAAAGGACCTAGGAATGCTGATCGACAGCCACTGAACAGGAGCCAGCAGTGTGTCAGGTGGCCAAGAAAGCCACTGACATCCTGGCCTGTCAGGCCTGTCAAAAATGGTGTGGCTAGCAGGACTAGGGGAGTAATTGTCCCTTTGAACTTGATACTGGTGAGGCTGCATATTGAATCCTGTGTCCAGTTCTAGGCCCCTCACTACAAGAGTCAGTGAGGTGCTGGAGAATGTCCAGAAGAGGGCAGAGAAACTGGTGAAGTGTCTAGAGAGTAAGTCATACAAGAAGAAGCTGAGGGAGCTGGGGTTGCTTAGCCTGGAGAAGAGGATGCTCAGGGGAAACCTTATCACTCTCTAGAACTGCTTGAAAGGAAGTTGTGACAAGGTGGGTGTCAGCCTGTTCTGCCAGGTAAGTACTGACAGGACAAGAGGAAACGGACTCAAACTATGACAGGGGAGGTTCAGGTTGGACATCAGGAAGAAATTCTTCACTGAAAGGATTGTCAAGCATAGGAACACACTGCCCAGGGAAGTGGTGAAGTCACCATCCTTGGAAGTGTTCAAGAAACAACTGGATGTGCCACTCAGTGCTGTGGTTTAATTGACATGGTGGTATTTGGTTAAAGGTTGAACTTGATGATCCTGGACGTTTTTTCCAACCTTAATGATTCTATGATGATTCTGTGACTATGCCGAAGTAGTTCTGACCTGGTCACATGCCTGGCCATGCATAACTGAAATATTCAAACCAAAGTCCTTTCTTGTAAACTATGGTGCCTGTATCACAAAGTCTGGCAGAAATTAGACCTTAGCATGTTCTCTCCCTATAACTGAAGTTTAAAGAAAAGATTTTCAAAGCTCCTGGATTTTGTTTTGTCCCTCAGGAAGTGCCCAGTAGAGCTAATGGTTAAGTAGGTTCCCCTGTTTCCTGTGTCAATACTGATGTGTGTCTGTAAAACCAGTGGAGTTTCATTAGCAAATGCCTGATGTGAGAGGATTGAAAAGCATGCACAATGCAGATTTGAATTTGGTTCTTCTAATCCTGCTTCAGACTGAGAACATGATGTGATCAAATTTTAAGAGTTAGCAGTATTGTCTAGATATAATGCATTCCTGACCACTCTGAAAAGTACAGGCCTTGGTATCAACACAAGAGGACATCAGTAGAGTTCATGTTTATATATTCATTATTTGGATTCTTTATTATTTAAAAGTGATCTCAGTAAAGGAAAAATATTTTGCTTGTTTGATCAATAGTTTTATGCAAATAGATATGCTAAGCAGAAGGTTTCCTCCTTAAGAGTATAATGTCTTCCAGTGATGATTATGGAACATAAAAGACATACTCTACCTACCGTGCTTAGGATTATAAATCACTAAATTGTAAGCTTCACTTACCTTACACATTTTGATAACAACATTAACAGAATTAGGAGCTTATCTGCCTCACCAGGAGATTGTTAAAAACAGAAACTGCAGCAACATGAAAAAAAGTAAAAAAAAGATGGAAAGAGACCTATTTTTATGGCCAAACCTCACTGTATTTCTTATGTTTGACGGAAAGCAGTAATTGTGTTTTCTCTTGTTCTCCTGCAAAATTATACAACCCTTTTTAAAACAATGGAAGAAATACTATCCTTTATGGTCTGCTTCTTTGGGTTTCATGCATAATTAAAGTTGGACAAAGGCAGCCTCTGATCAGACACTAACAAGCAGAATCAAAAGAGTCCAGCAGCAACCTGGTGCTGATAAACATGAATTCTGAAGAACTGATAAGCAGAGAGTCATTGTTATCCCAGAGAGGATTTACTAGCCTCTGTTTGGTTTGTTTGCTGGCTTCAGGGCAGGATCATCTTCTGTAAAAAAATTGGGTTTTAATTGCTCTTCAGCATGCTCAGGTTCAATGAGCCATGAAGCCAGACAGATTTCCATCAGTTTCAGTAGGATTGAGATCACACTGGAGATGTGGGAAAAGCCCTACATCTTTTCTCTTTCCATCCCTGCCTTTGTGCAACATTCAAGTGAATCTGAAGTGTGTTCCAAACTTATCCTTGCTTTGCTTTTTCACCCCTGCCCTTAAAAAAGCAATAGATTTGAACTTTACCACTTCTATGCAAAACCACAATGTGGTATGCAGTAGTCTCTGAAGCTGTTAAGAAGTGTGGATAAAATGGGAACAGGTCTTACTCTCAGTCTGGCTGCATGAAACCAAAGTAGGATTTAGAAGCTCAAAAAAAAAAATAACTCATGTTGGCTCTGTATGTTGAAGTGTGAGGAAGTTAGTGAGAAATGTGACATTTTCCCCAGGCTGCACAGAAGCAGCAGATATCCTGGAAGCATTGCAGTATCTTGAACAGCTGATGTGCACCTCCTGACAAAACACAGCACAGTAAAATCAGCATCGCTAAGGATGCCATCAATGTGCTGTCCCAACCTTAGACAATGTCTTTTTTCTTAGTAAACAACAACATTGTTGCACGAAGAACCTGGTCGTTCCACATATTTCCCATATTCAGCATGCTCCTGGCAGCTTTCCCAACTGTCCTCAACCTAAGACAGACATCACCTTCTGACACCTGGAACAGGGAGAACAGAGTTAGGGAACTTCAGTAATAGTATGTTTACTGCTGATGTTGATGCTCGTAAGACTCTCTCGTACTGCTGATACACTGAATTGGATATGGGAGAGGTGAAGCCACGAGGGAGGACAAATTGCCTTATAAGATATATGTACCCAATAGATGTTGATGGGCTGATGTGTACATCTAAACTGAGTGCAGAAATACTATACTTTTGAAGTAAAACTGTGCCCTGTCTATCTCCTGCTTGACTTGATCTCTGGGTGATCTGCCCAGTGGATCAGGGAAAGGCTGTGAGTGTTGTCTATCTGGACTTTGTAAAAGCCTTTGACACTGTCTCCCATAACATTCTCTTGGAGAAGCTAGCAGCCCATGGCTTAGAAAGGCTCACTCTTTGCTGGGTAAAAAACAGGCTGGCTGGCCAGGCCCAGAGAGTGGTGGTGAATGGAGTTACACCCAGCTGGCAGCTGGTGACCAGTGGTGTGTCCTAGGGCTCAGTGTTGGGATCAGTTCTGTTTAATGTCTTTGTTGATGATCTGGACAAGGAGATCAAGTGCACCCTCAGAAAGTTCAGAGATGGCACCAAGTTTGGTGAGAGTGTTGATCTACTGGGGGTAGGAAAGTGTTACAGAGGGATCTGGACAGGTTGGATCAATGGGCTGAGGCCAATGGTACGAGGTTCAACAAGGCAAAGTGCCTGTGCTTGGGTCACAACAACTCCACACCGTGCTACAGACTTGGGGAAGAGTGTTTGGGAAGCTGCTTAGCAGAAAAGGACCTGGGGTTGTTGGTTGACAGCCAGCTGAACATGAGCCAGTAGTGTGCCCAGGTGGCCAAGATGGCCAATGGCATCCTGGTTGTTCAGTCTGGAGAAAATAAGGCTCAGGGGAGACCTTACCACTCTCTACAACTACCTGTCACAAATGAGTGTTTTAAGTTGCTCAAAGAATCACCAGCAAAAGTATTGGCAAAAGCAGGTTTAATATAAAATTGAAAGCACAACGAAATTTGTTGGTAAGGTTCACTCTTCTACTTACTAGATGGTTGAAGAACACAGAGAAAAATTGGACTAAAATCTGAAAATTATCTACATGAAAAAGAGAAAGGATAGGAAAGAGTAAGGATAAAAAAGAAGAAAGAAGACCCTCCTGTTGAGTCACAAGATTCAGAGTAGGCCCTTGCCAAACTTAGCCCCAGACCTCACTGGATTTAACAGCACTTAATATTTAATTGACAGCCTAATTAAAACAATTTAAGAAAAGATTCTACAGAATTTACTACAAATGCAATAGTAACTCACAGGCCTAACAAAATCACAATTCTAATGTACTTAAGAATCTAAGAATGCAATATTCATAGTACATTTGCTACAGCATATTCACACTTCTATGCACATAGACCTAAAGAGGAGCATGTACAACGTATATATCTGTGAATTATTCCCTTCAAGTTCAGTGAAGTACTCACGTCAGATGTCTTTGCATCTTCTCAACAACTGAAGGGTTGAACCTTTAGGAGTGGATGTCAGTGGATATCAGCCCAGGCTCTGTTGTTGGTGTTTGGTGGTGGTACTCTGAGCATAGCAAACTTGAGAGTTTGCTAGTTCTGAGAGGTGTCCTGCTGAGAGGGAGATCACAGCCCACTGTGGTCCAGGAGAGTTCAAAGCATCTCACTTAGGAGTGCTGTTTATAGGATCACAAGTGACTTGGCTTTAGTCCACCCTGGTCACAATTCAGGTCAGTAACTTTCTTTGAAAGCTCAATAAAAAAAATGTTGTTCCACTTAGGTTGTTAATCGGGCAAGAAAAATAAGTTTCCAGGGCTCTTAATTAAAAAACAGGAGCTTGCTAGACAACATAAGTTCCTGGGAGCAGAGTTTCTGATAACTTCAAGAGGAGCTTAGTCCAGATGCTGTTTGTCAAAGCCAAGGTCTAATGAGTGTTTCTGAGATCATAGTGTGGCCTGAGCAAGGGGTGGGGGGAGGGTGGGAGTAGGACATGGACGGTTATACCACCATGCTATCTGAAAGGATGTCATGGCAATGTGGGGGTTGGTCTCTTCTCCCTGGTAACAAACAACAGGACAAGAGGAAATGGCCTCAAGTGGCAGCAATGGGTGCTCAAATTGGATATCAGGATAAATTTCTTCACTGAAAGAGGGGTTAAGAAGTGGAACAGGCTTCCCAGGGAAGTGATGGGGTCGCCATCCCTGGAAATGTTCAAAAAATCAGTAGATGTCGCACTTTGCAGTATGGTTTAGTAGGCATGGTGGTATTTGGTCAAAGGTTGGACTTGATGATCTTGGAGGTCTTTTCCAGCCTTAACAATTCTATGATCTCAGAAAAGAACCCTACAAGTGGTCAAATGAGCAAAGAGCAGGTTCTGCAGAAAGGCACAAGGAGACTTTGTGCTCTGGGCATGTAAATTCCCTTTGAATTCCCTGTGGATCTAGCCATGGGAGTCTGGAGAGCAATTCAGCCTGCCCCAGACACCCAAGGAGTTCAGGGGTTCATAGCAGAAACTTAACCCAACAGAACCTCTCTAACTCCCTTCCTTGTGCTGACAATTACTCTCTCAGTTACCTGTACAACATAATGTCTGGTGGTGCTTGAGATGCCCTGGGTTATCCGTGCTCTCCAGAGGTGTGGGTCCCCAGCAGGCACTCTGTCATAGATGCCATCCTGAGCAGAGGCCTGTGGTACCCCAGGGCATCTGAAGTAGATGTCTATGATTAGACAATTGAATTAACTCATGTTTTAGAAATTGGACACACAGAGAAGAAGCATTTCATAAGGGCTTTTATTCAGTTCTGGTCTCAGGTGCATACCAGAAACAGCTGTTAATGTTAACATTGTTAATATTGTTAGCTTGTGCAGCTAACTTTGCCTTTGTAGGGGCAGCAGTGGTCAGATCACAAACCCCGATCATTTACAAAAACTGACTTAATAAAATCCCTTGGGACTTCACCTCACAGCTGGATGGAGTGGGGAAAACCTGAAAACCGGACTTCTGCAAGACCCGGGAGGCCTCAAGATCCTGACCTTCTTACCAAAGGTACTATCTGTCTTCCAGTCAAACATCTGAAAAAAAGGAAATAAAGATCTCTGAATGCCAGCCCCTCAGAATGGAGTTAGGACAAGGCTTGCATACCATAGGTTCCTTTGGAAGAGTAGGGTATTGCCAAGGCAAAGGTTGAAGTTAATCATTATTTAAGTGATTGTATTTAAGTGTCTTCGTCTGAGGGATCTGGCTCTCTGGAAGATTCATAAAAGCCTGATGGATCACTCTTGCCATCTCCAATTACAAAATTTCCCCACAGTTTTAAATCAACCTGGGCTAAAAAGGTCTTGGAAATTTACTAGAAAAATTGTAAAATAAAATGAATTTTTTACATGCAAAAACATGGGAATAAATCCAATAGACCTGTGACAGTTCATAAACTATAGGACGTAGATAATTCATTAAACATTGCTAAATATTAACATCAGAAACCACAGGATGTAAAATACATGCATACCTAATCTCTGACTGTCATTATAGGGAGTGTAAGTAGTTACAATGCAAGCCCAAATAATGCAGCAGATTTCCTTGTGTTAGGAGATTTATCCAGAAAAAATATTTTTAAATAGTTTTCTTCTTCTCTTTTTAGTCATTGAATGTTAATGGCTGGATGAAAATCAAAATTTAGAATTAAAACACTAGACAGCAATACATTTCAAAGGTTTTAGTTCTGTGATCTGAAATATTTTCTCTTTTTCATGATCATTAAAAATACTTCCTGGAGCTCATTTCACACAGTTCACAGTTCTGTTGGCTCCATTCTGGTTTGTTAAAACACAAATTCCCAGCCTATAGAGTGAAATCTTATAATCTGCCTTAGAAGCTTTTCTTCAGCTTGAGGACTCATGTGAGTAAAGCAAGAAGGATTTGGTGATATTTTTATTTTGAAGGAAATCTACTTGCAGGAAATTTGTTTCCAGCTTTATTTCTGAGTTGCTTACTATCCAATATAGATTTCTTAAACAGCATTTGTTATTCTCTGTTGTTCTGTGTTTTTGTTATATTAATGCCTAAAGACCTTTACAAGGTTTGCAATTCTATTGTAGTGGATAATGAATAAATAGGAAAAAAAAAAAGGATAATGTGTACCCTGGAGGTCTTGCAGTTGATAAATATTTGCTTAGTTGCTTAAATAAATAATATTCTGCACATGGCTTGTTTGAAGTTATTCATTTCAGCTGTCCACTACAAGGATTACTCCGAGTCCTGCCTTACAGCCCACTTATTTTGTTCCCTAACTGGGTAACAAACCTTTTAAGCAATAGAAAGATGAATGGTGAACAGTGAATAGTACATTTCCTAGAGGAATTTTGGGCAAATGACCACCTGTGCTAAATGCAGTGAAACACCGAGGACTCATAAATATTCACAGAAACATTTGACAGTTTTCCAAGTGTTGGCAAATTAGCAACATGACTCTACAAATAACGATGACACCATACATTTCTGGAAAAAAATTAGAATATATAGACACAGTGTTCATTTGTGCATGTTTCCAGGTGCTTTCTTTTTACAAAACCTTCTCCCTTTTGAATGAGTTTTCATCTCCCTTCTTAAAATAAATACTGCCACACATTTCCTGACACACTTGCCTGAAACACTTTCTTGAAACCTGTGGCAGTACTCTTGGCTTGAGGTAGAGTTTTCTGGTGACACCACACATTTCATACAGAGTACCAAACACAAGAGATATGGCTGGGCAGCATCTTTATACAGATCTTCAATAGAGATGGTTTGGAATGGAAATTTTCCTCAGGAGGGCAATAATTCAGGGAATGTTATCGTAAACCTGCTGACATCCATTGCTGTTAAAGGGAAACACGCAGTAAAATTCTTGCCCTTTCTAGAGACATTTGTACACAGACACCCATTTTTTCTGATCATGTCCAGAAAACAACAGTAGCCAAGACAGCCCCTTGTGTATCCAAGCAATTAAACTCACTGCAATTAGAAATAGGCCATTTAAGATAATAGCATTTTTCAGAGATGAAGAAAAGCCACAGGTGGTAAATCATAGGCTGAAAAGATTTGCTAAACACACCAGAAGACCAAAGATTTGTAATTGTATACTTTGTTGGTGGAACAATGAGGACATAAACACCTCTTCTTCAAAAGAACTCAACAACAAAAAAGGCAAAGAATAATTTGAGATGCCAGTGTAACACAAATCCATCTCTGAATAGAGTGTTTCAGCTGAAGTATAAACAGTACAAGTAAAAGAGGAAATAACTTGTGTGATTACAACAATACATTACTAATTATAACAAAGCAAAATTAGTTCAGTGAAAAGAAACTTCTAAAGTGTTTCTAAAAACAGAAGAAAAAAGTTGAAAAGCAGAATGTTAGCCCTTCCTAAATTTACTTCCAACTCAGAAGTAGAATGACTGCACACTATTTATGTGGCACCACAAATGTGCATGGCTTCTTTTCTGTGATATATAAGCAATTTCCCACTTTAAAGGGCTCACGGTCTAAGCATCAGATTTCTCAAATGATACCATCAGTCACAAAGTTTAGTATCCTGAGCACTCCCTTTCGAAACTAACCTTTAAGTGACCTATTGCTCCTGTTTTGTTAGTGTTCATGAAAAAAAATGACAAGCAGAGTATTCTCAGACTGATACTGTGATTTCACAACCGACACCACTCTATGCCAGAAATTAAAAAATCAATACTGTTCCCAAATTAGAAGTGAGATTTCCAAACCAGGCTGTTGAAACATATAACAATTGAATTATAGACTAATATATTAATTGCTTATTTAATGATGCCTTCAGTTATAATTATTGCTAAATATATCAGCAGAGCTTTTTTTCTCCCCTTTTGTATTACTAGGACCTTCTTAGCACTTTCATTTTGTAACCCTGGTCTTATCAGAGTGACAAAACCTTTGGTGTATCTGAAACAAAACCCTGACAAAAGTTGCTGGACAGCAAGACCATCCCTCCTGAGCTTTACACAAAAAGAAAGCGAGATTTTCCAGTGTATTAACAATATAGAAGGTCCCAGTTCAGACTGTTAGCTGCCTCAGAAGATGATGGAAGCTTGCAAAATGAGGATGATAAACAAGCAGAGAAATTAGTAGAAATTCTTAATAGTGAAAAATAAATCAAAATAACTGGATGTTGCAGTCAATCAGGTATTACTTGAATTTTACAGATGAACGTGACACTGAAAACTGATTTACTGCATAGAAGGGAAGAGTTGCATCTGCAGCCTTAGACAGACAGTTATCACTCCTTCTCTTCTCAGGGCTCTTTGGAGTTTTTTTGAGTGCTATTCATTCCTTCTTTATCTATATTTAATTTTTTTCTTCTTTTTTCTGAATGAAGTTTTGTATAATTCTGTCTTTGACATCTTAAAGAAGGACCATTCATGGACATGAGGACATGTACCCCAGGGGAGCTGAAAAACAAGTCACCTGAACAAGGATTTGAATTCAGTCCACTTATGAAGAAATGCTGATATTATCTTCTTCTTGAAAAGACTTTTCTGTGCAGACCAGAAAGTGGAGGAAGTAGAAAGCCTTCTGACTGCTAAATGTTGCGCATTTATTGTGGTTTCTGTGATACCCAGGCAGAGATTGATTTATAAAGCCAGTGGTCCTTCGTAGTTGCTAGGAAACAGTGCTCTGCACTCCATCTGCACACGAGGGGATGTGCAGTTTCTAATGGAGTAATTCTTCTGACTTCAACACTGCACAGAGAAATATTATCGTGTGGCTTCCCCAGAACAACACAAGCAAGTTTTATTCCTGGGTGCATATATTGTGGGTTAAACTAAGCTCAGCTAAACTGAGCTCTTAAAAACTTTCTTTCCCCAGGTCCAATGACCTGGCGCAGATTCCAAGCGCACAATTTACTCTTTTTGGAAATTTAGAAGATATGGGGATAAGCTGGGAGGGACTTCCTAGTCGTATATCCAGTCCTTTGGTATTGCTGGCCAATTACATAATCCCCTCCTTACATTTATCAAGTTCCATCCTTAAGAAAAGACAGGATTTTGTCCACTACAAACTCCACTGGTAAATAGTAGCACTCTTTTAATGTCTAACATAAATTTATTTGTGCACTTTTGTGTGTGTGTGCATGAACATTGAACTTTCAGCTAAACAGCTTTCTCCTCCTTTTTTTTTATGTTGTTAATGCATTTATAGGCAGTAATCCTATCTCATCTAAGTCTGTTTTTTGTTTGACAAACCAAACCCAAGAAAAGTCCCTTACTCCTGCATGCTGAGCTCTCTTTTCCTGTTGTATTGTGATGCAGCACTTTCCTGCACTTCTTTCTTTGAATTTTTCTTTCTTGAATGTTGGTGAAACAGTGAGGCATCTGAAATACTGCGCACTAGGCCTATTTCTTACATCCACAGCAGGGGTGTAAATATTCACAGTCATTTGAGCATCACTTAAGCACCAGCAATAAAGACCCTGAGCATTCTGTAAGAATTAATGACTGCTGAGAGTGTTAATAGCCTGAGGTGGAACTTTGGGCCATTAACCCCAACTGCCATTAAACTTCAGGAGAGGTCCAAGGCTGAGGTCATTATGACAGTTACAAATTCTAAGGAGGAAGGTATATTTATATATGTTGATTTAGCAGTACTTCATCTGTACTTTTGTAGATCAATGCTGCAGATAGGCTAAAGAAACTACAGATCTCTAGATACTGGTAACAACCAACAACCCTTCTTCGTCTCAATGGAAAAGACTGAAAATATTGACATAACAGAAAATTCACAGCCAGGTTGGAAATATGTTCACTACTTGTAAAATATTCACGAAAGCAGGGAGGAATTTCTAAAATTTTCGTTTAATAAACACTTGAGAATTAATCCAGACTTCTCTCTTAGAGCCACAGACCCTTGTATGTGATACAAGGCAGGAGAAGGAATGCGAAGCAGATATAGACCTTAAAAGGGCTGAAATTCACCCAGATCCAGAGTTTAGCTCTTCTTGAAGGCCCAGATATATCTTGATGGTAATAAATGCACAGGTCACCTCCCAGCTTCTAGACAGACAATATATTTCTAGCAGTGCACAGCTTTGCCACACACATCAGAGAAAGAATGAGGACTCTGAGTGCTGCTGAGGGGAAGCACTGATACCAGCTCAGGGGTTGCCCACCACATGGTATGCTATAGGTCAGCAGAGACCCGAGAGGAGTGGACCAGCCAAAGCACAGAGCTCAGGTCTCAAGCACCCATTTTAAAAAGGACACAAAGCTAAAGTACTCCTTACACAATACTCTAGATACACTTTACACAAAGGAATGAGTTAAGGGAGGTGAAAATGCCTTCACTTATAAGAAGTGTCAAACAGTGCTGCTTCATGTGTGTCAATGGAGCTGCTATAATGGCTAGGTGGCTTTCAGAGAGCATTCCGGCTCCTCCACTTGCTTACCCTCCACCTCCTGATTTTATGGTCCTGTCCCTTCTTGATACCTCTATAAGCCCATTCAGCTCACTAAACTGACAGAAACCTGGAGGACAGAGAGGATTGTCTCTTTTCTGGTCTATTTATTTGGGAATCGGTAGGATAGCACAGCCTGCAATAAGGGAATGGGTGTGGAGAGACATCAGCCATTTAGATCAGCTCACCCTAAGTCATACGCCATTTCTCACAGCCAGAAAGAAGTATTAAGCTACAACAATTTGAAAATCTTATCAAATAGGGCAAAAAAGTCCGACAGAGAAATCTGTCTCTATGAAAGACAATGGCAAAATTCCCACCAGTTTCACTGGAGACAGAAGCTCACAGATGTTCTTTGCCACATCCTTAGCAAGACTTCCTGCTAATTTCTAGGGGAGAACTGAAGAATACTAAAAAGGTTTAGAAAGACAAATAATAATAATCGTCTTTAAAAACAGCTAAGTAAACATATTACTCTCAGTTCTTTGGAACAATTCAAATGTAGAGACAAGTAGCATATCAGATACAGATATATCAGCTAAAGAGAAAGACTGTTCACAATATATCTACTTCCCCAACTGTTTTTGCCACAGCAGTATTAAATACCAGGAATGAAATACTGTGCTGGCAAGGAGCCAGAGCATTCCTGGATTGCACATATGTTAGATGTGCCTGGCATTTGTTACAGCAGTGCTAGAGCACCTCTATACTCAAGGGTCAGTAAGCATTTCAATTATAACAAAGAAGTTAGGGCTCTAATAGCTTCTTGTTACAGAAGCCTCAGTAAAGAATTAAAAAAAAAAGATGTGTAGAGAAAAGCTTGACAAAGAATGCTATCAGACAATTTTAGTTCAGAGATTTTCCGACCTCTGTTGTTCCAGAGCGTGGGAAAAAAAATAGCCTGTAATACTGCTTTTTAAAGCTTTTAGTTTGCCGGCAGTTCTGGAGGTAATAAATGTTTTCTTTCATCTGTGGGTTTGACCCATGAGCAGCTGGGGCATTGTTACATTCTCTACCCTTGGGGTTCTTTTATACAGGAATCACAAAGCACAGCCACACATTTAGAGCAGGAGGTTATGGCTTGAACTTTCTGTAAAGGGACTGGCAAAGGTCAGTACACCTGCTAGACACACCCTACCAGACAAAACTTATGTTGCCTCCACAGGTCACCAAGCTACCTCCACAGGTCACCAAGCTACATCCCCATCAACTACACGTTAACCCAAGATTCTGCAATGCCATGGCAAGCCCACATAGCCACAGGCAAATTAATATTTATGTCCTGGGCTGCTGCTTGTAAAATCAACATACTCTGAGTGAGACACCATGGCCTCAGGCCCAGCCCAGCACATCAGACCCTGTGCTGGGGTCTCCCCACAGCTGGAGCTTTGTGTGTTAGATGGCCTCCAGTCCCTGCTGTGCCAAAGCCTGTTAAGAGTGGGACTTGCAAAGCACAACTAGTCAGTCATGAAAATGAATCAAAGAATGATTATTGGTGTGTGCTGCTTGCACCAAAGGTAACAGGTAGCTGGGATTATGTCTGTGCCTTGATTTCAGTGGCAGCAATCTGTCATTACCATCCATAAAACAGAAGAGGGAAGGATCTCACAATGTTCTTTGGCCAGACATTACTGTGGTGGTGACTTTGAAACTGCAGTGGCAGCTGCCTCTTTGAAGGAACCAAAGAGGATTTTTTATCATTTACCTTCCTGCTTTCTCATAAAGCATTAACCCAAACTGTTACTAGGAATAGAAACAATACCATCACTCTACTAATGGGCTCTTCTAGATCCAGCATCATGCCACTCAAAAGCCATGCTTTCTGGGATGTTTTGAACAGATCTGAAGTACTGGCACATCCAATAACATTCCCATTGCTGTAGTCATGGGAATCCATATTTTAAAGAATGAGCCAAACACTAAAGCATTCACTTTTTAATAAAAAAGGGCAGGAGCAGAGCAGTTACAGCGCAGCCTCTTCTATTAGCGAGAGCATCCAGCAGATTCACTTGTGTTAAGGGGCTTTGCCTTCTGAAGGACAAATTTTTAGAACATGTTACTTAGGTAGTAGTCAAGAACCATAGCATACGTGTAAATCCTAGCTGAGACAGTGCAAACACCAGCTCCCAGAGGATTCATCATGGCCAAAAGAGAAGGAATGGATGCAAAAGTCTCCTGCCTGCCCTCACTGTGAAGAAAAGCTATAGATAATGGCCTGCGGTTTGCAGTTATCTACTCCTAGTTCTTTACAATCAGGAGGATGCCACATATGCCACAAGCTGAGCGCAAGATAAAGCAGTTAAAGCAGATATTTAAAAGCAGGCTGAGTATACTTTGTTTGGAGCCATCCGTTACAACAAGCAATGTATCAGACACCATTCATTATCAGGAATCTATCCTGCAGGTACTGGAATTTCTCCCACTTGCTTTATATTGGGCAAGAAGGTGAATTTTTCTTTATAATCCCAAAGGATCTTACACCACTTCCCACTGAGACTCATAAGCACATGTTGAGAGACCAGGATCTGAACTCTGAGTAAGATTTATGGATAGGTTAAGGCACTCTGGCTAAGTGTAATGGTGAGTGACCTCATGTAGATAACTTTGGCTTACAGCAACTCTCCCATTTCTATCAGCTGGTATCAACTTCTGGCTACCTTTTACTGGGACAATATTTTAACACCATATCATTGCATATCATACTCACTGTAGTGTAAGAAGCCACCAGTGTGGTCAAAGAGATGTTTGCTTCATGTTTGTTTTACTTTGGTCTTCCCTCATTGCCTGTGATGCAGCACTCACTTCCATTTTATGTTGGAGTCACTGACCAAAGTCAGGTGTCAGACTCTGAGGCTATGACAATCTCTTCAGAGAGTCAGTTTGATTTTCTTCTCTATGGCATCTCTGCAGTGTAATAAACTTAAAGACTCAGAATCTAGATTAGAGGAAATACTATTGTTTCAGGACTAAAACCAGGAAGGTTCAAGACATTGAGTGACATGTAGTCTGGGGGCTTTTTCAGTAGATTCCTCAAGAAGAACAACTATTTGCCTTGCAAATGCTACTCCTTAGCCCAGCTTTTGTGTGTCTTGTGGCTAGGACTAATTTGTCTCTAATGAGATTTATATTCATGCACTAAAAAACCTCTGTTTCCCTTATCAACTGTAAATTTCATTATAATCTCCCTGCTACCAGCCAGACCCTGCTCAGTCTGTTTCCTGTTGAGCATGCCTTGGTTTCCCTATTCTGTTTTAGGTCTGCTGAAAGTACAGGAAGGTCTCAAAGTGAAGTCTAAGTTAGTACATTTAGGAGGGCTTTGGACTGAAAGAAATAGAAGTGCCTTTACTTTCCTCTCTTCCTTGGTTTACATAATTATTCTTTCCATGACAGTTCCCCTTCTCAAATCAGGATTATCTTGGTTCTTTGAATATGACACTATTCCTTAATATCCCTCCCACACTGAAGCATGTGTGGGAGCAGGTGTGTGTATGTTTAATTGAGGAAGACTTCCTCGTGAAAGCCCCACTGTGGAGCTGGAGTGACACACACACAACTCTTGAGTGTTGGCTTCCTACACCCCTCACTTCAGGAGCACAGCCTTCGAGGATCAGCTTCAGTGATATAGAGTGAAAGTTTCTTTGCTTTGGAGATGAAAGTAAAAGGTCATGTATGGTGCCCAGGCTGTGCACTGCTGATTGTTGCTTAGCAATGAAATGTGCAGCAGTGGTGATGCAAAGATACCAGAGAATTTTTTTGAAAAGGAAAAAAAATAGATAAGAAGGTCACACTAATAATGGGAACATTATCAGATGCAGCAGCTAGAGAGGAGGTCATACACCTTCAGACTGTCTGTAAAATCTTCTTCCCTCATTTACTTCCAAATCTGAGGGACAAAAGCAGAGGCAAATCCAAAGTGTTTTGTCCTTGCTCCTGCCCTACTGTGAGCAATCCCATTTCACCATACCATTTCAGCACACTGAAATAGAAACTTTTTTTTTTCAATTTAGACTTGCTCTTGAGTTCAAATGACAAAGCAAACAATCTGCCACATTACGCTGAAATAATGGATTTAGAGAGAAAAACATTTATTAATGTAGATGAAAACACAAATACTATTTTCAGGCTAGAGCAAGACATCCCATTAATAATGATCTACCAAGGATCCCAGAGGCAGATAAATAAAACAGAAAGGCCAAGCTGAGCTAGGCAAGCAGCTTATGATCACCGTTACACTCCAGCCCCTGTGGAAAAAAAAATTAAAGAAAGAGAACTGACATCCTTCACAAAGCAGAGTACACAAGAAATGTGACTTGTGGCCTTTTGTTAATGCAGTATCAACTTTAATTGAACCTTCAGGCTTTGATTCAAGTCAATACATCTGGAGCTTCCTTGAACAATAAATCTTGATGTTAACCACAGTAGAGGTGAATCTCTGCCTCATATATGCTTTGCAATGCATTTAAAGTAGAGCTATAGTATGTAGATGGTGAATTATTCATATACACAAACTGTTAATGAATAAGTCAATACACAGAGAAGAATTGGGACCTTTAATATTACGAAGAGGAATTAGCTCTGCAAGAACACAGGTTTCTAGTGATAGTCTGACAGCATGATTCACCCATGCATTCATTCTATTTATTTCTACTAACCTCATTTGGGTCCATTTCTAGGCTGAAAATTTGCATTCTGAGACTTGGAGTCTGAAAACGTGCCTCTTCCATGTTGCACACAACCTCCAGGGATAGACTGAGACCTGCACACAGCTTGGAGCAAGCTGTGGTTCCCAGAGCTGCCCTGCCTGGGTGGACAACACAAGCCCCAGTATGGCACCAGCTCACCTAATCTAACTACACCTCTCTTCTTTGTCTGTGTGGCAGTGCCAGCAAACTCTGGTGGTTCTTGCATTCCCTCACTACCCCAGGTAGCCTGGATGAAAGACTGGAGCTGAAACTGCCTGTCATTTGTGGGAGGGGAGAATCACAGAATCATAGAACCATAGAATATGCTGAGCTGAAAGGAACTCACAAGGTTCTTTCATCAAGTCTAACTTCTGACCCTGTACAAGAATACCCCCAGGAGTCACACAGTGTGCCTGGGAGTATCATCCAGGCACTTCTTGAACTTTGTCAGGCTTGGTGCTGTGACCATTTCCTGGGGAGCCTGTTCCAGTGCCCAGCCACCCTCTAGGTGAAGAACCTTTTTCTAATATCCAACCTAAACCTTTCCTGACCCAACTTTAGGCCATTCCCTCAGGTCCTGTAACCGGTTACCACAGAGAAGAGATCAGCGTCAGCCCCTCTTCTTCCTATCATGAGGAAGCTGTAGACTGCAGTGAGGTTTCCCCTCAGTCTCCTCTTCTCCAGGCTGAACAGACCAAGTGACCTCAGCTGCTCCTCATACGGCTTCTCCTCAAGGCCCTTCACCATCTTTGTTGCCCTCCTTTGGACACTCTTCTAGCTTAATATCTTTCTTATATTGTGGTGCCCAAAACTGTGCACAATATTCAAGGTGAGGCTGCCCCAGTGCAGAGCAGAGCAGGACAATCCCCTCCCTTGACTGGCTGGCGATGCTTTGCCTGATGCCCCCCCGGACATGGTTGGCCCTCCTGGCTGTCAGGGCACTGATGACTCATATTCAACTTGCCATCGACCAGGACACCCAGGTCGCCTTCCAAGGCACTGCTTTCCAGCATCTCATTCCCCAGTCTGTATGAACATCCAGGGTTGCCCCATCCCGGATTCAGAATCTGGCGCTTTCCCTTGTTGCATTTCATATGGTTGGTGATTGTCCAGTCCTCCAATTTGTCCAGGTCTCTCTGCAGGGCCTCCCTGCCTTCAAGGGAGTCAACAGCTCCCCCACGTTTTGTGTCATCTGCAAACTTGCTTAGTATCCATTCCAGTCCTGCGACCAAATCATTTATGAAGATGGTGAAGGTCACCAGTCTGATGTTATCCAATTCACTGTTACCCTCTGTGCTCAATCCATGAGCCAATTGGTCACACACTACATGATGTGTTTATGTAGCTGTTTGCTGGACATTTTGTCCAGAAGGATCCTGTGAGAGACAGTATCAATAGCTTTACTGAAATCCAAAAAATTACGTCCACTGGCTTCCCTTGATCAACTAGGTGGGTTACCTTGTCATACAAAGGAAATCATGTTTGATAAGCAGGACTTTCCTCTCATGAAGATTTGATGGCTGTGACCAATGACAGCCTTGTCTTTCGGGTGTTTTTCAATACCTCCCAGAATAATCTTCTCCATAATTTTACCAGGCACTAAAGTGAGACTGATAGGCCTGTAATTCCCTGGGTCCTCCTTCTTGCCCTTCCTGCAAATTGGGACAATGTTCACCAGCTTCCAGTCAGCTGGGACCTCTCCAGATTCCCAAGACCACTCAAAAATTGAGCAGAGGTTTTGCAATGACATCAGCCATCTCTTTGAGGATTCTGGGATGAATCCCATCAGGTCCCATAGATTTGTAGGGATCCAACTGGAGCAGCAGATCCTGCACAGTTTCAGGGTTGACTGGGAGTTGATCATTCTCACAGTCATGGTCTCCAGCTCAGGGCACTGAGTCCCTTCACCTTGCTTCCATTGGACATGCGCTTTCCTTTTTTGCCTTATTTCCAAGAGAAGATCCCTGCTCAGCCAAGCTGACCTTTTGCCTCACCTGCTTGACTTCTGACATTTGGGGATTGCCGGATCTTGTAGTCATAGGAGGTGATGTTTGAAAAGTGACCAGCACTGATGGACCGCAGCACCTGCAAAAACATTTTTCCCAGGGGACCTTATTTACTAATTCCCTGAGCAGCCTGAGGTCTGCTCCCCTCATGTCCAGAGGTTTTGCTGGTGCTTTTCCTCCTGTCAATAGAGACTTTAAACTCGATCCCTTCATGATTGCTCTGGCCAAGATGGCCACCAATCTCCACTTCACACAAGAAATCCACTCTATTGACAAGCAGTAGATCAAGGAGGGCATCTTTCTGAGTCAGCTCCCTTAGGACCTGTTCCATAAAGTTGTCATTCAGGTTTTAAGGAATTTTCTGTCCTGGGTTGAACCAGCTGTGTGATGAACAGTTCCTCAAAGAATAATTTGTTGGTGTCATTATCCTGGCTGGGAGGTCTATAGCAGACTCCCACAATGACATCTGCATTATTTGTCTGCCTCTTGATTCTTACCCAGAGATTCTCGACTGTGCCATTGCCAACTGTGAGCTCCATACATTCTAACCCTTCCATTACATACAGTGCCACCACTGCACCTCTTCTGCCCTGCCTATCCCTCCTGAAGGGCTTGTAACCATTCATCAGGGCACTCTAGTCACAGGTCTCATCCCAACATGTTTCACTTATGCCAACAGTGTTGAATCTCTGGGACTGGGCCAAAGCTACAAGATCCTCTTGCTTGTTCCTCATGCTGTGTGCATTGGTGCAGAAGCATTTCAGGTGTGCAAGGACCACAGCCACCATAGCCACTAGAAAGGAGGCTCATTTCAGATTCTGCAGCTTATCTAGGCCTACTGGGCTCACAAATCAAAGACAGTTCACAAATCATGGTACCAATGGGCATGGGCATTGGATCTGACTGTGGGAGAGAGATCACAGCTTGCCTCAAACACAGGAGACAAGACTATGTGATGGTGGGCACAGATGGGTCTCCCATGAATGAGTTGCCATTTTATAATGTAGTCTGGTGTCTCAGCATATCAAACTATTAGCCGCAAAATTAATACAAAAAAGCATAGCTACAGTTAAACCTTTTGAAAGCAAAAAAAGCCTTCCCATTCCACTTCCAATTCCTCTGTGATACACAGTCAGTCCAGTCAGTCCCTGCTCATACATATTGCTAGAGAATATTACACAAGAATCTCTAAGCCACTCTCACAAAAAGAGCACTGAAACCATTTTATGAAAATGGAAGTTGTAATGTTTACCCTGTTGTGCAGGAAAAGAAAAAGCAGGGAAAACCAGTAAGATACAACTTTAAGCAACATGTTACTTGAGAAACTCAGTCACAGTTGTTGAGTACAGAAGACATGGGCAAGATTGTGGCTCTTGGCTCAAGAAGAAAAGTGTTAGAATACATGTAACAAGAATGGAGGATCTGCTTTAAATGATATATGTCTTTCTTCATTCCTCAGTGAGCATGTATCTTTTCCGATAACATTCAAGGAAGTTAGTAAGCACATCAATAAGAGAACGTGGCAGTGTTTGCCAAGTGTCATTCATACATGAGAGAGATTTAACCATTTAGCACAATTCCCCTGCCCCATTCAATCATTGGACTTGCTAGTTACAGCTGACAGATTCTGAACAAATGTCTTGGTAGAAGCATCCCCACTGGTACTTCTGTCCAGTCAGTGAGAGTGCCTTATCAAAGGAGAAATAAAACTAGGAATGCAAACATCATTTCTCAGACAGGGAGAACTTGCTGTGGTGAATAGCAGCTGCAAGACTCCACTTCTTGGGCCTTTGTTACATTTAAACAATCTGTAGTAATCACCCAAATACAAATTCAAGCTATGGATTTAGGCATTTTCTGTAATGTAAGCTGATTTTTATAATGTAATTTGATTTTCTGTAATGCAATCTAACCCATTACCTGTGTGAAAACTTCAAACAGAAGAGGAATCACTGCTTTGATTCCTTGTAAAAGATGTTTTGCCAAACCCTGGCTCTGCTCTTTGGTGTGTTGGGCCATTGAAGTGGCAGCAGTGGGCGGCCGACAGCTTCCTTCAAATGTCTGTCTGTAATCCTTGGGTCATGGAAAGCAGCTTTCAAACAGAGGAGCTTTGCTCTTCTTCTCTTCCCTATCCAATACATTTCTGTCAAAATCTCCTACCACCTCCAACTTGAAGGATAAAGGATTTGTCCAGGCACTTTCAGGGATCATTGCTGTAGTTGTTTGTTCATGACAGCATCTTACTTCTTTCTGTGTAACAACCTCACAATCACAGTTGTCTAGAAAAGTAGAGTATGTAGAAAGTGTTGGAAAACTTCAGTAAGACAAAAATCTGTGTCTGATGTCTATTCTGTTCTCTTCAGCTGCATTCCAGACACAGCTTTTGTATTCTGGATTAATTATTCTTCCTGAAAGCGTCAAGGAGCAAAAACACTGCTGTGTATCAGCAACCAGGCTTCTCTGGGTGTCAGCATAGGTGTTCTCTGCTGACCTGTTTTTTTGATATATGTAGCTACAGAGAAGCGAAACAACCCTTCCAGAAATTCAACACATTCAATATTTGAACTTTTCATTTTAAGAATTTTTTATACCTAATTTTCTCTCAGAGAAAAGAAGAAAGAGGATGAGGGTTGTGTAGCTGTGAGTTCTGACACAGCACAGACCACCGGAAGGTGGTTTGTGTAAGTGTACCACTTACACAGGGGACCCCTGGTGGTGTAGTGGTTAAGATGTGGCGCTCTCATCGCCGTGGTCACAGGTTCGATTCCCGGTCCTGCTTCAGGGTCCCCCGGGTAGATGGAGCTCATCAGCCCCTAAGGCCATCCATCTAAG
>JAWWLV010000045.1:28576948-28587683 GCA_035041135.1 Platyrinchus mystaceus
GTGACCTTCTCTTAGATGGATGGCCTTAGGGGCTGACGAGCTCCATCTACCCGGGGGACCCTGAAGTAGGACCGGGATTCGAACCTGCGGCCTTGGCGCTGAGAGACCAGCATCTTAACCGCTAGGCCACCAGGGGTCCCCCTAAATTTTATGTAGGAATCAAATAAACTATCTGGTACCTCTTAAAAAGTTCTGGCATGACTTTTCATATGTATTTCATTGGATGACTGAATGCTCAGGAAATATGCCCACAAGGTTTTAACTCTTAGATAACTCTGGTCACTTCCTAAAGTAGTTAAAGGCATTTAGGACCTTTCAGGAGACATTGTGATGAAACGCTGCTAGATTTTAGAGAAGGTGCTGATAAGCCAACCCTTCTCCGCCAATTCTGGGGCAGCATAGCATCTTCCTATTTGTAAGTCTTAGGATGATGAAAGTTTCTGTAAGTCAGCAATGGGCTTAGTTGACAGAAGATAATTGAAAAGGATCTTGGAAGAAAAATAAGACTACAGCAATAATACAGAGCACCAAGTTCAACTGTACTTCTGCTGCTGGCATTCATCCTGTAATGGCAAAGGGTTCCTTCCCTCCCCAGATGTCTTCATAGCAATTTTTTTTTAACTAGGCAGGATTTTATCAGCTTTTCCACTCTTTAAACGTTGTCAGTGAGTACTAGCCAGACTTCACAGTTAATTGTATTCTAATCTAGCCAGTTAGTCCCCTATTCCCACAAAGACTTACACATGTGGTTAATTTAAAGTTTAACGCAAGTGTGAAACTCTTCTGTGTCTGAGCCTGCCTGCTTCTAATGAGTGAGAAACCAAATGCTTTTCTTCATCAAATCCCCCCTCAAGAGCCACAGCTTTCTCTTGGCCTTTCATCATTAATCTCAGCTCTAGTGTTATGCACTATCTCACCCATGCCTGATTATTAAACCTAATAAAACAAAGTGAAAAACAAATCCAAAATAAAAGCCAAAGGGAATCAAATTACCTGGTGGCCATGCTTTATAAATAATGGCTCTTTCATGAAACAAATTCTCTTTATTTTGCTTTCTGTTGTTTCCTTGCCTCTTTCACCCCCACTGTGGCCCTTCTTAGACAAGATAATTCATTGTGTTGTCTGTTTTTGTAAGCAGGGACCTTGTCATCTCTGTGGTCTGCACAGCACCATGCACCTCCAGAGGAATGTGTAAACATTAATCCACACACATTTGCATTCAATGAAATCATAAGCCTTAATTTTATGAATCAATAACACTCTCTCTCTGGGTTTGAAACAGTAGTAATCCATGGCCAGGAGTTTTAATCCTTTTGAAAAGTGCTTTCAAATGGGACTTTTGTGAGCAATATGAAAAATACATGCAAACAAACAAAGGTACAGCACAGATAGCAAAGCACTGGTTTGCTGCAGAACAGTGTTTACTGACTTTCACCCACAAGGAAAAATGTTATTACCTGCTACCCCTCAACCTGTTCCCAATGGTGTTAAACTCTGTTTGGAAAAGAGTTTTCCTGAATGGCCCTTCCAAACTTTTGGGTCCTCTTAGCCTATAATTTCTCCCTTTCTCTGCCATTCCCTTAGTGGTGTTAAAACATTACATAAAGGCTAAAAAATAATTGTAGGAATTAGAAAATAAGAGATTTATGGTACTTCTGTGCAGCCTTAGTTTCTCCTTCTTCTTCATGCTGCAAGCTGCAATTGCGAGACGTTGCTTCAATTTTTCACAAGCCCCCTCCAACTTCTGGCAGTCAAGAGGAAAAGGTTTTACAGGCCAATCAACCAATGAGTGCAGACGAGGTGTTGAAGCTGATGGTAAGGATCATACCTGCATCACAGGATGTCTAGCATGCCCAGACTACCAAATGAACTACAATCCTTTCAGGCAAGTTGTATATTCTTTCTTGCCTTGATTCACTATTATCCTCTGCACTGCATGGACTCAGGGCCCTTTGGAAAAAAACCCTGCCTCTGACTGTGTCATTGTTACCCTAAGCTGTTAGCCAGTTCTCAAGTGTTGATGGGTTGTTTCTCTTAGGAGTAGAAGAAATTAAAGAGGGAAACAGATATTTGTCAGTCTAAGTCTTTCTAACAGGAAAAAACAAGAATATTGTCCTGTTTCTATGAATATATACATGATCAAGTATATACTCCTTTTCTACTCTGCAACATGTTCCCTAATATTAGTGTTAATTTTAAACCAAAGTCACGTAGTGTTTTACTGGCTGGCTCTAGCTTGTGTTTTTTTCTGTGTGGCAACATTTCTTATGCAGGGTATAGTGGGGTCCATCCATCCCCGTCCCTGCTGTAGCAGCCTTGTAGAAACTCTTTCTGTGCCTTGCTTTCCCCTGGCACTGAGCAGGAAAAGCTCCCACAATAGCCCACAGGATCTGGAAGTACACAACATCTCTGTATAAGTCCTCTGTAGGACTTTCCTGCTGTTCCCAAAGTTACTTAGACAGGCACAGTGCAACCCAGACAGGAAAAGCAGTACATGGGAGAAAGGGGGAAAATCCCAGTGCCTTGGCTGTCCTGAGCTCAGGCTGGTAAAGTGTGCAGTGGGAATTTATTGCATGATTGTGTCCTCCCATTATTCTTCATGCTAAAGCTGTATGAAGCAGATCTTTCATAATGATCACAAAGTTGGGTAAATGTGGAACAGAGCTGCTGTGCTCTAGTGCATCTGGGCAGTAGATCTTGGGGGAGGTTTCACTAGTTACCTAAGCTCACAGTGATGGTCATAGAGCACCTGCAAAGCAGTACAAGAGAAAATCAGAAAGCTTTGCACAACATTATTGCTATTTGCTTTGTTTTTTAATGTACAGCAAATAAATAGTCTCACCTTTTTAGTTTTATCTTTGCAATTAGCAATCTGTACTGTTCTTACATTGTATTTTTCTCTCAAGCCTCCATTATGCACACTCACATTCACAAAAGCCCTCTACAAAAATTTCTGTTCAGAAAATTGGGCACACCAACTAAAAAACACTAGAATAACCATTGCTTCTACGTATAAAGCACGTTTTTTCACCCTTCTCTCAAAAATCCATTTCCCTGAAACGGTAAAATGTAAAACTGCTCTTGAAAGCATGGCTACCATATATCAGATTGTCAGCTGTAGATGGTGGTTATTTTCTGGAAATTTTAGCTAGAAAGAATTTGAGGGTGGAAAGAGATTGTTGCATTTGCTGGACTTCCAGACATGTGGCATGTCATGGAAATACCTACACAGTAGCTTCAACTAACTAGCCAGAAATCTGGCAGCCCCAGGGTCTGCCAAATTAATGACGTGTGGTACACAGATGGTTCATGTACATATAGTAAGAATGATCTGAACTGGAACTGTCAGACTGGCAATGCACAGATTTAGTAGTTCATGAAATCCCACAGACACACAGCAGCCGCACCTGAGTTCCCTTGTCTGAACCTCTCCCCTGAGAATCATAGAATCACAGAATCAACTGAGTTGGAAAAGACCACTGAGATCGTCAAGTCCAACCCTTGATCCAACACTGCCATGGTTACTCGACCATGGCACTCAGTGTCACATCCAGTCTCATCTTAAAAACCTCCAGGGACGGTGAATCCACCACCTCCCTGGGCAGCCCATTCCAATGTCTGATTACTCTCTCTGTAAAATATTTTTTCCTAATGTCCAACCTAAACATTCCCTGACACAACTTCAGGCCATTCCCTCGAGTACTGTCACCAGTTACCACAGAGAAGAGATCAGTGTCAGCCCCTCTTCTTCCTATCATGAGGAAGTTGTAGACTGCAGTGAGGTTTCCCCTCAGCCTCCTCTTCTTCAGGCTGAACAGACCAAGTGACCTCAGCTGCTCCTCATACGGCTTCTCCTCAAGGCCCTTCACCATCTTTGTTGCCCTCCTTTGGACACTCTCTTCTAGCTTAATGTCTTTCTAATATTGCAGTGCCCAAAACTGTGCACAATATTCAAGGTGAGGCCGCACCAGTGCAGAGCAGAGCAGAACAATCCCCTCCCTTGACTGGCTGGTGATGATCTGCCTGATGCCCCCCAGGACACGGTTGGCCCTCCTGGCTGTCAGGGCACTGATGACTCATATTCAACTCACCACTGACCAGGACCCCCAGGCCCCTTTCTGTGGCACTGCTTTCCAACATCTCATTCCCCAGTCTGTAGGGACATCTGGGGTTGGCCCATCCCAGGTGCAGAATCCAGCACATTCCCTTATTGAACTTCATATGGTTGGTGATTCCCAGCATTCTAATTCCTCAAGGTCTCTCTGCAGGGCCTCCCTGCCTTGCTCAGAGGCTGGCTGGCCATCAGTCTGCTGCTGGGAGGTGATGAGTGATTATTGCCTTTGCATGACTTGGCTTTGTCTGGTTTTTCTCACTTATTAAATGTCTCTCTTGACCTATGACTTTTCTTGCATTTTCTCTCTGTTCACTCCCCTGCCCTAATTATGAGAGGAGGGTGAGTGAGCAGCTGTGTGGCTGTTTGCTGCTGGCCAGGGTCAGCTCACAAAACATACCAGTGTGTGAACAGGCAGTGGGTTGACTGGGACAACACAGATTGTATCAGGAGCCCTACTTCCCACATTTCAGGTGGGTTTTAATGTGCGACCATCAGCTCAGACTTGTACTTTCTATAATAGCTAGAGTGCCTTCTTTTTCACCCAGAAGCCCTTGTGTTTACTGATGCACACATTTAACTGGTGAGTTTGGTGTCTACATGTTTGTTGTCCTGTAATACTCAGAGCAGGGTCTTGGGCCCCATCTATTTCCAGTCCCTGCTTCCCCAAACCTTCACAAGCATGTCACTGTCCTGCTAATATCCATGTGCCCTAGCTTACTCTTATTCACTGTCTTCCTTGCCCTTCTCCCTAATCACTCCTTAGGATCTCATGTGCATGTGCTGCTTGTCCAGGTACCTGGTCCTATGACCTGCTTCTCATGAGTTAACAGGTTCCCACCATCCTATCTCATTGTCCTCCTCTGCTCCAGAGCCATACATCAGGACTGGGTGCAGAGAAGCAATGCTCCTACTCCTCTTCCTATGCTCAGCAACACAACTGAAAGCACATGTTAAACAATTTACCTGTAGGTTTGTGACCTGCCAGCCGCCATGATTTTATCACTAATTTAAAAGTCTTAGTTCTTCAAGCTGTTGCTCACAAGTAAATTCCTTATTTCTGTAGGATAAGCAAGTTTATAGCACTCTTGGGTGAGAGGGGCATTCTCAGCAGGTAACCATGTGAGTCTGAATAGCTCCAGTGCAGAAGGCGACTGCTTTTAAGGCATGTATTTATTTACTTCTACAGCTCCCAGGATTTTTAAGTTTACCTGATTTTCTTTGTGATCTGAACCACAAAATTAGTTTTTATTCAAGATGGTGTCCACTATCAATCAACATGCTTACTAGGAGATTCCTATTGAAACTCTTTGTTTCAGCAGCATTAAACATACCATCTCTTTTTAGAATGAAAACCAACCTCTATGAAGGCAGCAGGAGGTTTTTTCATTGATTTCAACAGTATAGCTTTCTGCCTTTTCATATAAAAGAATCACTTACTGCAGAAAGGAACTGAGATGCTAAGGCTTGGCTTGGATCCTGATTGATCTCCAAATCCCTTGTGCAATCACCCAGGCAGCTGAGCTCTACTGCAAGTCCAGAAACAAGGATGAATTCCACTCACCTCCAAAGGAGAACAAGGATAAAGCAAATGTTTGGAGGATTTAAAGTCTTTAGGGACCAGAATGGCTCATTCCTCTAATTTCCCTTAGCTCTTATTGTAAAGGTTTCCTTCCCTGTGAGGCTGATTCAATTGCCACTGAATGTCACTAGCAAAACTGTAAGTGCCTTATGAGTCAGAATATACTGGAAGATTATTATTGTTATTATTACACTATATAGAAATGAATTATGAAGAACTTTTTGAAAAAGATGTGTTCTCTCTGGACTGTCACCTAGTCTGAAGAAGTTCCAGCTTTCAGCAAAACACAGAATGACAGCTTCAGAAGTGTCTCACTAGTTCCCATTTTCAGGGATGTCATTTTTGCCTTCACTGTCCTGCTAATATTCCCTAACTTCAATGGGCTTTGCACATATCCTTCTGGTGATAAAAGCAGTCCTACACCAATAAAACACCACGGAGAGAGCTTAGTGACAGCATATAGGAGAAGTTCACTGTTACTAATTAAACCCACATTTTCAGTGTTAGGGTCTTGCTGCCGCACCAAATACATCATAGGACTATCTGGAGAAAGAAATAATAAAGAAAAACCTTTAACTGGAATTTGCCAAAAATTCCCCACTATAACAATTTTTCATAGAATTACTCAAACCCAACAAATTACTGAAGGTTTGAAGGGCATTTGTTCTTGGACAAGGGTATTAGTGCATCACATTGGCACTTTCCTTGCCCCATGTCAGTTCAGTGTACATGAAGAAAGAGATTTTTGAATAACATTTTTTAAGTTACTGCTGATTGGAGGCTACAGAATAGGAAACTAGCATTGTAAATAGAGATCACCCTGCTGGAGATCCATCCTTTCCACCACATCTTTCACTATGATGTTCTCCCAGCCTACACACTTACTGTTCATCTCTTCTATTTTGCTAATTTGCCTGCCAGACTGAGAGTCAAAAAAATTTCATTTGCACCCTTTGGAACATGCACATTCAGAGTTTTCTTCTTGCTGGACAGTGAAGTTCTCCTCCTCAGCTAAGTACAAGCAAGTCTTTTTCTTCTGGGTCAGTGTTCATATCTGTGACAGAGAGATCAGAAATCATATCTGTGACAGAGAGATCAGAAATCTCAAACTTTCTGTTTCAGAAAACTCAACCTTCTAACTCTTGCATTGCACCAAAAGGACAGTCAGCAATCTTACTGACAGTGGATTAAGAAGTAATAAGCTGAAGAGAGTCTCAGAACATAAATTTCAGTGCCCTGCTAGTATGCTTTAAAAAAGGTCTCAGTGTATATTTTCAGTTACATATTTTTAAAAATTCAATACACATGGAGTGGTCTGTTTGCCCTTTCCTTACACACACGTGTTTATCTTCTGCTAATGAGAGTAGCAGAGGCGTGAACAACATCTGTGTTGTAGGCACTAGGAATCTTCAGAGTCCTCAGCGCTCCCAGCTGCATTACTCACTGTTTTAGGGCACTGCCAACAAAAACTCAGAGAATATTTCCACTTCATTCTGCACTTTTGCTTCAGAGCTGTAATGAACCTTCTTTCAGTCAAAGCCAAATATTTTACTGTGGATGCAAATTTTTTGCTAATGAATGAATAGCAGACATAAATTTTTCATTTGATAAAGACGTGCACTTAACATTGTCATTTAAAAAATGTATATTCATATAGCCATTTAAAAATAACCTGCACCATTGTCATAGTTATCTTTTCATATGTTCAGCAGTGCCAGCAATTAACTATGAATGTAAATGTAATCAAGAACACTACCACACTTTTAATAAATACGGCAGTTTCTGTAACTGTTGTGCTGGGAATGCTCTGTGGCTTGCTCCTAAAGAAGTTAAGGGGAGCCTTTTCCCAGCTAACAGGTATGTTGATTCACTAGTGTACCACATTGTACTGAGTCTGCTGAAACTCATAGGGCAGGTTGGCTCTAAAAAAAGGCATCCAACTATGGGAAGAAAAATGAGTATTTGTGTGTCTCCTCTCTCACAGACATGTGGAGTGGAGGAATGTCTGAAAAGAGTGTGCAAGAATGGATTTCTTATTGCATCCTTTTATCTAGATATCCCTTTGTCTGTCCTCCTTGGTTCAGCCTTCACCTGTCAGATGAGGCAAACTTTTGCTAATGGTCTATGTGCTTAAGAGAAAGACCTCAAAATCATGTGCACAATAGGAAACAGGACATACAAGCAAACCACAGATCACCATGACTTGATAATTTCACTTTGATCTCACCCCAGTTTCCACTGCTCCTCATCTCACAGTGCCTCTTGCTTCTCTCAGATTCTCATCTCCTTGGAGGAGACCATAGGTCTTCTCAAAACCCCTGAGACTGTATATCGGCAAAAAGATACCAGAAATATACAAGGTGAATTGCATAAAGGTAATATGATGTTGTTTCCTTACTATGTGTTGGAAAAACGAAAATATTTTCTTTAAAAAATCTATTCAGTGTTCTCACAAAATGCCCCATTGGGAGTTCCTCTTCAGAAAAGACATAAGACAAACAAGATTTGCCCACACAGGCCTCTGCCTCAGCCAAAACATGCTATGGAAGGACTTGCATTGGGGTTTAACTAGAAATTTACTTTCCAGAGTCGCTTAGGTGTTCCATCACTTTGCTATGACAAGAGGATCAGTTAGCAGCCATGTGAGCACCTTGTCACCAGAAAAGGGCTGATACAACTGACTCATTAAAACCAGACCACCAGATACCCGTCACTTGGTAACAGTCTTTGGAGCAGAATAGGATTGGAAACTATGCTGGATTTTATCCAATGGCCTGAGGGTAGAAGCATCTGTGTGTCCTAGTATTAGGTATTATTTTTCATTGATTTGACTGGGAGACTGCTCTCTGTTCTGGCATATTGAAAAGCAAAGACTACATGAAAAGATTCACCCTTGAATACATCCCACAGGGATCTAAAGACCCAAGGCACTTGATTAGGCATGGCCAGTCGGCACATTCAGTAATATAAATCACTGCAAGGAGCAAGTTATGCAAACTAGTTAAGTCCTTTATTATGAACTCTGTCTGTGAGGTCAAGATCATCACTGATTAAATTGTTCCTTTTTTTTTTTTTTGGTCAGCAGGTTTTGCTTCCTCAGATATATTCACTATATCTCCCACAGCTCACAGGGGTTATCCACAAGGTCACTGGTAGGTGATGAGAAGACTTCTCAGCTGGGAGAAAGGCAGCTGGACACAGGTGCCAGAGTTCCTCACATAAGTTTCTTCGTGCAAATTCATGTAACAATTTTCTTGTGAGGGATTTTTATTTGTGCCTGATGAAAACTTCACTGTCAGTACCACCTGGACCAAAGACTTCAACTCATTTTTTATTTATCTGTAACCACAGCATGGAGGAATGCTTTTATACACCCCTGCACCTCCTATTTTCAATCAGCTCTGGAAACAGATTTGAACACAATGAACACAACTTCTCCAGTGCCATCTCTCCATTTCGGTAAAAGGAGGAATGTATCACATAATGACAGATGAAAGAAATTCAGGCAGGTTTTCAAACTGAATCCTGTGCTTTTGAGGCACTAGCAGTAAAGACCATCTTCTTGATACTGCCATACACAAAAATGGTACAGGAATAATACCTTTTCTGTCTCTTTAGAAAAGAGAAAGAAAAAGAAAAGAAAGTAACCTACAAATACTGACTCCACAACAGAGTTCCTTGTTTGATAAAAGAAAATGCCTACAGAAATAGTGAAGTGTACAGTATCTTCTTTAAACTTAGTACAAGACACAATATCATTAATATTATTTTTAATGGTTTTGCATCATTAGTTGTCATCATATTAGATTGCAGTAACCAGTTATGCACCTAAATCTACGTAACTGGAAGCATGATCAGTACATTTAAATTACTGCTTCCCTAATGAGCTCATCTATGACTTCAGCTTGGTGAAATCAGTATTAACAGTCAGCTCAGGATTGCTTCCTTGGACTCCAAGAAATTTGAGTTAGTTCCATGCAGTTTGTCCATTGACAGATGTAAAAACACTTTACTAAAACATGAAAATTAATTTCTCAGAGATGTCTTGGTGGACACATACGTGAACACATGCCACGGTGTGTATATAAGAATTCTATTTTGTATGTATCAGCCAGTAATTTTACTTTATTAAAGAGGTATGAAGATAATAGTTTCAATGTCTGAGTTCATATGTGTGCACAAAATGAATTGCTGGCAGTGCAATAAAAATTATCATGTGTGTTTCCACATGTAATGGGATTTATACCATGTAATGGTATCAGGTGATACTTCTCTGGTTTTGTAGCTTCCAGACTGCTATTGGGCTGATGCTACTGTTGTAAAAATCGAAAACACTACAAAAGCTGTTGTAGTCTTTTCATTATTTTGCCTTTTGTACTAAAAAGATAGAGTGTGTGCAGAAACACTCAACTTCAGAGGATGAACCAAATGCATCACTTTTTGTCACTTTTTTCAGTGATGATGCTCTTAGAACTCTTCTCTGTCCAGAAATACAGCATTAGAAGTGTAGCTGTTCTTTAAATAAAAAGTTTTGCACAGATTATCACTACTGAAGAAATGTAATCTGCTTGATATTCAATATATATTTTCTCATGACAGTTTTATGGTACAATTAAATTTCATACTTTCTTTTCTACCACTCTGAATATGCATTAGAAAGCCAAGCATCATAATTCTAAAGGAATTGGCTTGATTTGCTTGTTGAAATTCAGTTATTGCTTCTTTCTGTGCATTTCAAAGAAAGGCCATGGACTGTAACAGTGTATTTAGAGTCAACATAGCACAGATACTAAAGGTCTAGGGTGCATCAAAATTTTATTTCTAAGTCCAAATTATACATTTTACATGAAAAATGAAATAACGTAGTTCTAAAATGGTTTATCGGAGTAACAAACTGTAGAGGAGCAATAGAGCTCATAAAGGGTTAGGGAGAGAGGCAGATTATGGAACACGTTGTGTATTACTTTGTCATGGTTTGAGAGCCCTAAAAATCCAATTCCGAGTTCAGGCCTCCCTCCCCAGTTTTTAACCTGGTGTTAGAT
>JAWWLV010000045.1:28587783-28599400 GCA_035041135.1 Platyrinchus mystaceus
TACATTTAGTCAGAGCGCTCATTGGATTAATTTTAAAGATCACCACCCCCTGGGGGTTTACCATTTTCTCACCTTCAAGGGGGGAAAAAACTGTTTTCCCCCACCACATACTTGAAAATTATACTGATATTTAGATGGACGTAATAACTTATTAAGAGTCATTTGAATGCAAAAGAATGAACATTGAGTTGATATTAACTTTTAATGCTTGTCATTTTATGTTAATTCATATTTTCAAATTATAGTCAATTTTTTTGTAATCAGACTGGCTAATTATACCTCAAACATGTAAATTTGACATGATGGTAAAACCAAATTAAAAAAAAAATCAACAAAGCACTTGGTTATAAAGACCTATCATTCACTAAACTGGATTCTGGCTGAGTTCCTCCAACTACACAAAGCATTATGCTTTGCACTAGCAAAATCATTCAATTTCTCTGAGATGATTTCTTTAGTTGGTTCACAAAGGCAAAAGTGCTAAAGCACTCTGTTTGTGCAACCTTTCCTGATCACTGCTTTGGTAATTTTTGGAGAAATCCTTCATCTAACCTTGATATCTGCAAATGCAGTTTTCAAACATTTCCTCATGAAGAAAGCATCATTAACAAAAACATACTTTTCTAGTGCTGAAATGTTCTCGACTTGGGACTGTGAGCTCTGTTCCTAAACACTACCTAGTAAGTTATTTTTGTCAATCCTAAACATCTACTCACCTTCCAAAATCAAAATATAGAACTAGAGCCTTACATTTTATATATCTGATTCCCTTCAGGACAATTATTTTCCAATACATATTAAACAAAGTTACTGTGTCCAAGCATGCCAAATAGACAGGAGCTTATATGGAAGATGAGCTTTTTCTTATCATAATTTACATTTTGGAGTTAAATTTCTTTTCTTTTGTTTCCAGAATTGAAATAATAAATTCCTTCTGTCAATTCTATACAGCTAGCTTTTTAAGTGATCATAACTCAAATGTCTTTAAAAAACGAAAGTATTTTAGCTTGAATGACCTTGGACTTCATCAAATTGGGAGATGCTGCACACGAAGCTTTCTGTACAGTGTTGAGCTGATAAGCTTGTTGCACCAGCCCCCTACTCTTCTGAAGTTATTTGTTTATTTAGCAAGTATTCATGTAATGGAACTCAACAATTTAATGAAACATTTTTTCCTTGCATATGGCTGAGCAGATGAGATGATTAGCATACACAGCAAATTGAAAATCCTCACTCCTTCAGCAAGCCATTCTTTCTCCTCCTTCCACCTTCCTTTAGGGTCAGGGCTTTATTCATGTTGTCTTCCACAACACAGACTGGAATGAAATCAGTAAGCTACATTTAAACACGGAAAATATTCACTCAAGCAAAACCCCGGTTGATTCAAGAGGGAGATTTCTACTAAATAGGAATTGAAAGCTGAACTGTGGCTTTGTGGGTAAAAAAATGTACAGTTACTGCCAATAGCTAGGTTAGGTGAAATTTCTGGAAATGCTGAAGACAGAGTCTGCCCACGAATTTATGAAGTATTTTACAATGCTATCATAATTCCTCTTTACTCATCTGTACCTACAAGCCATGCAAAGCCCTGAATGCATGAAATTGTAGACAGTGTCTCCTACAATGTTGGGAAAGCAGAGATTCTCCATTCTGCCTACCTATGAGAGCTTTCAAGGACATCTTTCAGCAGTAGGATGTTACAGTACTACAGAGCTGAGGCAGACATGCTACAAGGTCACTGGTCCTGTGAGTTCACCAACTGCAGCCAAGAGCTACAGGGGCAGCACTTCTTTAGTGGGTTTGTACCACTGCCCACCAGGACGGCAGCAAAGCTGTGGGCAGCATAAAAGCGATTCTCTTTCCCATCGGCAGCAAAACTGTCAGTCTGTGGTAGGAGCTTGGTCTGCCATATTTTCTTTAAACTTTTTATGTGTGTAGGTGGCCAAACTCACAATTGCAGCTAGATAATAATTACTGTCTCATTCAATAGAGATTATTCAAGAACCTGTATAAATGGCTCTTCTATAGCATCTTTTATCTTCTCTCCAATCGGACCCATGAAATGCATGTAATCGCAGTTGCAGAGCACCCAGAAGGTTTACTTGCCCCCAGCGTGAAGCAGTGAAAATAGAAGAATTTCGAAATTTGCAGACCGTCCTTAAGAACAGCAGCTCAGAACTGATTTTATTAAAGCATCTTCCATAATAGCTAGTGCATACTTACAATGCTAGTTACTATTTTGCAATTATATTATTCAGAAATAATTGGATTTCTGTGGTTTAATTGGGCTCTAAATTAGCCATAGCTTTCATAAAAGCTATTACAGAGGTTTCTAATGCAGCTTTTCCTCCTATTTAAGCACAGAGTATTTCAACGAGAATGATTCACCAGTGTAAAAAGTCTTGGCTGTTGTGAACTCTAGCACAGGTTCGGATTAATTAGGCACCATCCTTTTGTAATTAAACATTTGCTCAAAACAGTACCCAAACTGTCTGTGTCAGACAACCGTTTGCCTTTTAGAAAGATAAAATTTTGTTTTCCAACTCTTTGGAAGATTAAGCAGCTTTATGGCAGGTTGGCCCCTGATGACCGAGTTCACAGGCAGGGTCAGCACCTGTTTGCTCTCACCGATCTTTTCACCAGCCTACTTGGGAAGAGGCTGTGTGAGGTGTCCTCCTGATGTCCCTTCCCACCCGAGGGGTCCTATGCTCCACTTGCAGACCACTTCTGCAAGTGTGTGCTTGCATGCTAACATCCCACTACTGGAAAAAACAGAGAAGTAAAAATGCAGTCAGCTATTTTTGAGAATATCCTGGGGCAGCTCCTTTGACTTTGCGGCAGATGACTGAGTGGTGATGATGAGGTGATTCAGGGTTAAGAGAAACAGACCTAGCCTTTGTGCTTTTCTCTGGTTTGTGTCAGTGGCACCACTACTCCAGTGCAGCAGTATCTGGGATCCTCACAACCTTCACCATAACCTGTAGGCTAGGCTGTATTTTAGGCATCACTTTGATTAAGGAAAGGTGTGTTGCCTTATCCTACCAGACAACATAACTCCTGGACCACAATGCTGCCTTCCCCACTTATGTCCTAGCCTGGTGGGGGATAGAAGATAAGGACAGCAATTAAGCCACTGTCCACTGATTCCTGCTTACTGCCTCACCCATGCGTACCACGTTTGCTGCACTAACTGGCTGAGAGAGGCTGAAGTTTTGCTCAGTCCTTAGTGAAAAACTAATCTTCTCCCAGATCCACAACTCGAGACTATGTTAATTGTCTAATACTGGACTTGAGGATGGGGTGTGACCTACCATGGGAAAACTCAGAAGGTTTGAGAAGGCAGACAGATTGGGCTTTGTTTTTTAGCGAACAAGTTAGCAAGTCTCTACCTGATATTTTTTTGCTTTGGAAAAAGGGTAAACTAAGAAAATTAAAAACGTATTGTGGTAAATTTGGCTCATTCTCTGACCCACTCACTCTTCTGATGAAGCCCACTCCTTTCCAGACTTTCCAGACTAGTGCCAAGGAAGACCAGCTCCATATTTTTGAAATTATCACAGATAAGCCAGAATACTCTTCCAATGATTCATATAAGTCTGAAAAATATTTGCCCACATAACAAAGGTTGGGATTCAGCCTCAGATTAAAACATGAGGATCTGGATGTCTACAAATACATATTTACAGGTGAACTAGAGGGCCAACCTTCCATCTTATCTCCGCAGTTTTGGTCAATACACTCAAATGAGAAAAGGAGGATTCAGCCCTCTCTAATATAGACACTTTAGCCCTGTACCTGAATGCAGGTGCTCAGAGCTACCTGAGGAGCCATGGGGGATCTCATCTGCCTTTTGGGTGTTGAACCTGGGTGGAGCATATCTCCCAGAGTTCAAGTGTCACAACTGTGACCCCGTGTCCAAGTCTGAAGCACTTGAAGTCACACAAGAATCCTGCATTTACACAGCTGAATTGATATCAAGAAGTCAAAACACTGAAAGAACTTCGGACACTTAGGGACTTCATAGGTCATTGTAAGATGCCATCATCAACTTAATTTACTGTATTACTATGAAGTTCAAACAACTTTTGATCTGAAAAACACGACACAAATCCAAAATTTGCCAAAATTAAATATGAAAGTTGAAACAACGCAATTAAACCTTTTACTCACTTTTTTTCCCTTTTCCTCTGAAATGCTAGAGACTTTGCATTTTCTGGCAAAGAAGCCCCCTAGTGATAGGGAGTCCCCTTCACAGTATACTTGAGGCAAATGGTGAGCGATAACATTTCAGTGTCTTGCAGCAGATGCTTTTTGGCTTTGTTTTATGTGTAATAGCTTGGAGGATTCTTTGAGATCTACTTCAAGGCTGAGAATGTCTTTTGGAAATTCACTGACTGAAGCACATTTTTTTCAACTACCTGAGAAAATTCAAGGTTCTTTTGTGTAAATAGGGGAAAACAGTATCAAGGCATGAGTGAACTCTCAATCCTCTTCTAGACAACTGGAGTTTCACAACTGCCTTCAACAGAAGCAAACCTAAACCTTCTAAATCAATATCCCAGTTTGCCATGGACTAAGTACAAATAAAACCTTACAAAATTGTAAAAGGAACTTGCTGAATTGAGTCAATTCACTAAGGTAAATGACAAAAAAATGTAATCAGAAAAGATATCTTCTTAAAAATCATTATGAACTCCTTTTGGTGCCTGTTTCATACAAGCAAAGATTTATCAATATTCATCAATAATATATTCACCTATGATGACTGTGGATAATGTGATGTTTAATATTCTCTAAATTTTTTAGATAACCTTAGTGAAAAGTCATTAATTATAATATTTATCTGTTACTCGAAAAAGAACATGATATAAAATGACAACTCAATTTTCCTCTTTGACGTTTCAAATACAACTAGGTCACATTAATCAATCAATAATGTGCTTATCCTACACTGCAGTCAATTATGTCCCAACTATCAGTGACAGTTTTCTGGCTTGCAAAATGGACACATATACTGTCAGGATAACTACATTCTTTTCAGCCCTTTTGTATTTTACAACCAGTGCTATTTCTTGAGGCACACCACAAATGTACAAAAAGGGCATCAGATACTTCATAAGCCTGATTCCTTTCTGTGCTATTAGTGTATTCCCAAAGAAGAAACTTTCAGTGCACTGAAATCCAAAAAAAATAGGATAAGCTCCCTTTCTCTGAACAGAAAGTTACACATTAAATAAAACTGGCAATACTACAAATAGAACATTTGCATTTGCTGATTGCAAGGTTGCAATTATAGCTCACCATTTTAATGAAGTCACAAACTATTTGAGCTTACTTCTTTGGTTTATTGCACCATGATAACCTTTTTATTTTGAACTGCAGCTATATAAACTACAAATATTAATGATATCTCTGTGAAAGACATTATTATTACTGTTTGCCAGGACATGATTTATATTCTGGGCTATCAGTAAAGATGAGTCAGTATCTCCCAAATGAACTCTGACACAGTTTTAAACAGAACTTCTCACCTTCAGACAAATCATATCAACCTTCACCTTCCTGTTTTTATTAAAATTATTCTGAATGAATGATACATTCATAGATCTTATGATAAAGTATTTCTCGATTGGAAAACGTTGATTGGCAAGTGGTGCAACTGATTATTGCAACAATACCTCACACTAATTTCCCTTGAAAAATACTTTATGATAAGAACAACTGAACATTTTCAAATTTTTGAAGGGGAATATTTAATTTTTCTTTTTAAAGCAAACTTATCTTCAAATATTGAAAGTGAATTATTAACACAACATAAAGGAAAATTATGGGATAAACAATTCAAAAATACATTTTCCAGAATTTTTATTTTAAATTAATTTCCTGTTAATGAAATCTGATGAAAACATCTTTTAATATATTTGTTCAAAATAGGAATTTGTTTTAAATTGAGGAGTTTCCCATGAAATAGAATAGGCAGATTCTGTGAGGCCACAGGCTCAGTCAGACTAAGGACACAAGCACTGACTGAAGAACCTTCTCCCTTCCCACAGAGGTGATGGCTTCTGCAGTACCATCCTCCAGGATTTCCTGGAAATGAGAGAATATGACATTCCTTATATTTTTTTTTTCATCTTTCTTGGGTAAAGTTTGCTCCAGCTGGCTCATAGATGGAGACCTGAGAAGGAAGAAGTTGTGTGAATTCTCAGCCTTTCCAAGTGCATGATGAGACACATTTTACATCTTCCTTTTTAAGTGCCAGCAGCAGAATATGGAAACGAGAGCGAATTTGAATATCAAATGTCATTCTCCAGTTTACCCACTCTTAAAACCTGTCACATAACATTCCCAGTAGTAATTAGCTAACATGTTCCAACTCAGAAGCAAGGGTACCACAGAGGTGGTTAATGACCCTATCCGTTGCAAACTGTTAATTTATTCAGGATAAAAATAAAGAGAAAGGAGTTTTAAAAAATGTTGTACACATCTAACATTTCAATAATAGCTGTTTGCTTGGTTTTATTGTTTTTACATCATATTTTGATGCTGCTATACTCATTGGGATATTCAGAGGGTAATGCAGTAATAATTTATGAAATAAGAGAATTGGATATGCAACTGCTTTCCTAGCGGTGCATTTCCTATCATATTAGCAGTACAAAAATTGTAAAAAGCCGATGGTGGCAGTGGGATCCCACTGAGACATACTCTGTTACAGTGGTATCCATGTCAGCTTTTTGCTTTTTAATCACAGCTTTGACATTCAGTCACTACAGTGTTTTTCTATTAAAAATCATATAAGTTTTCACCCAGGGGCCCAAATAATTTAGATGACATTCCTTCTCCTACATTAAAGACAATTAATGAAAGGAGTGCAGTTAACTTCCACTAAGAAAGATGCATGTACCAACATTATTTGTGTGTGCAGGCTGCAAAGAAAAAGTCCTTTCTTAAAGCACAGCTTGAGCCCTAGTAGGTGCTGTGATGGGAAATGAGAGGCTGTCAAGCATTCCTATGGCAATTTGAAGGTACATATCTTTTGCCTTCACAAGCATTATGTTTTGCCACCAGTGCAGGAACATACATAAAAATTGCTAATAAAATCTGACCTTTTGATATTTAGTTAATGTAGTATACCCAAAGCAAAGATAGGCAAGGCCCAGAAATTCTGACCTATCCTTACAAAGGTAAGGTTAGAATGTTGATGAGAGAGGTGTGCTGTTATGTTGGTCAACTCAAATAACTGGACTTGGTGAAAAGTGGTCTTTCAATCCCTCAAAAAAAAAAATCCTAATAGTTCGATATTTTTCTTATCACTTGTAAGAGAACTTTCTCTCAGATCTTTGCCATCACCAACTGCCAGCAATGGCTCTTGCTCCAGAGTGGGCAGAAAGCTTCCTGTATGAAGCCTTGTTTGGACTGTAGTCATGCTTTGGAAGACATTGCATGCCCATAGGAGCAAAGGGTAGGAGGGGGCTTTGGCAGAGCAGTGGTGTGAAATGGCATAGGATCTGACTTAGAACTGCCTTATTTTCCCCAACAATGCCTTTAAAGAATCATCCTGGTTCTACAAAATCATTTACTCTATTCTTCAATCTTTGGTTTCCTTTCTTTTTACACCATTCCCAGATTTCTATTATATTACTATTTCCCATCAGAGATATCATCTTTGTTAGAGTAAACTGAAAATCACTGGTTATGACAAAAAGAAATTCCCATTAACAAGTCATCATCTAATCATTTTAGGATCTTTGTATCCTATTATCAGCTTTCTTATGAAGTACCATTTCTTAATGACAGGGATTTGACTAATACCATGTGAACTCTGTTAATATAATTTGAAAGTTAGTAGCAAGTGTGTACTTATGGAATAAGGTGTCATCTTTTTCATGCTTGCACATAATTTTAGCTTGTGATTTGATCAGATGTGAATGTTGAAAATTAATTTTCATGAAATCAACTGAGGAAGAAAGAATAGAGTTATCAGCACTTTCTGCTGGATTAAAACGTACTAGCACCGAACTCAATAGGGCCTCAAAGGGAGTCAGATTTCTCTGTGTTCACAAAATTTCTTTTGTGGCTGACAGAGGCAATCCATCCATTTAGTATTTCCTTTGAGGGTGATGGTACAGCTTGGATATGAGCTATGTAACATTTAGTGTATTTCATCTGGTTTCAATGAAGGCCAAGCACTGGGGAGAGTCCAGGCCCCTTCAGTCCTGGTCTTAAACCCCATGTAATGAACTCAATGCCTGACCAATTTCTGCCACCTCCCTCACTCAGAAATGCCATGTTTCTTTCCCCTTGTTCCATCTGTTGCCAATCCAGATTGACTTTACCTTAACCTGAGCTGCCGAAGACATCTGCCCAGGCTATCCAGAGCGTAGAAATTCTACAGTGGTGTAACACATCACTTCATAATTATAAGTCTACATGAAACCATGTTGAAATATAGAAGAAATTTATCTCCTCTATTTTTTATACATAATTCCATACGGATTCCTCCTTGTATCTCTAATTCAGGGACAAACCACATGACACAATATATTTTTATTTAATAGCTCATCTTACATCAATCTGAAGACACATTTCTTAGGTAATAGCTTGCAGAAAATGCTTTCCAAGCCACAAAAACAAATTCAGCAATTTTTTTCATAGTCTTGAAAAGACAAATATAGATTTTGATGCCTTTCTCATTGATGATCTTCATACCACCCTTCCTCTCACCTTAAAAGAAAAAAGGTATCCATTTATTTTTAGAAAATAAAATCTTCTGTGGGAAATAGTCACTTTGAGTCTATATAAGAGATATATACTCTGCTGAAGAGTAGATATGAACTCACGGAAATAAAGCCTTGTTTTATCTTTTCATAGGTAGAGTGACTCCAAGACTCTGAATGAAGAAAACCATTAATAAATTTATCAGATTTTTTCAGATCAAATTACAAATTTAAAGATCCTTCTTTGAAATACTATACATAAAATCACAGAACTTCATAGATAAAAATTACTGTTGACAGACTGTTCATAAGAAAGCCTCACAGTGGCACAGTGTCAGGCACTAAGGTCAGGGACTGTCCTTCCGGTTTGTGTTTCTATAGCATCTACCATTGGCTCAGATGAATGACTGGTGTTCTTAGATCTGCTTCCACCTTAAGATCTATACATTTTTTATCGAGTACAATGTCACTGAGTGCAATAGGTAGTATCAAAAATGACAGCAAGTAGAGCAAAACTATCCAAATGAGCAAGTCACTTATTGTGTTTCAGTATTCTTGGTGTCTTTGTTACAGAAACCCATGTAAGGGGATAAAATAAGCACAGTAATGCTAATGGAAGTCATTACTTTGATTTCCATAAGCCTTGTATCATGCTTTTACTTCCTAATTTGCAACATCTGAAAGTTCATAATACAGCCCTTATAGTTGCTAATTTGAATTAGTGACGTTATCCTACCTGATTGATTTTAAACCAATTTATATAGACCTGTCTGTTTAAGCTGTTAATGCTGTTGAAGATTACAATGGTATTACTGCAGTCTGCAATACTTCAAAGCTTATGGTGCTGTATTTCACCAAATCCTTGAAAAGGATTTGACTTCTTCAACACCACTTCTAGTCACCTAAGAGCTATCACTTGTGAAACAAGCTCCTGAAAGCCTGGGCTAACTGTGCTAAGTGTCAGAAAACAGCATTCACTCTGCCAAAAGAGCTGGAGCAGGAATTTCAACTATTCAGCATAAAGGCAGAGAACACTTTTTTATTTTGCTGAACTTCAGGTAACTGGATAAACATTTCAGTTAATTACACTGAGAAATTATTTTCCTGATTTAGAGATTCTGATAGTTCCACTGATTCATTGCTTAAACTCAATCTGTACTTTCCATTGTGATTCATTTATTTTAGTGAACAATTACCCATTTGAAACAAACACTGGTTTTGCACACATGAAAAAAATCCCTTAATAAATATAGGTCACTGTTCTGCTCTAACTGCACCGGGAAGAGAGATTAGTGTTGTAAATTAACCCACAAGCAGACTTTATGCTTTCTTGCTCCTTAAAACAAAATCAGTGCATGGCTAAGTAAACCATCTCTGAAAATATGTAGCTCCAATTGCTCAGCCAGGACAGAAAACATTATTAATAATCCCCAGCCTTGGTTTGAAAAGTTTAGCTAATGGCAATGGTCTGTAGAAGAAAGGGAAGGAGAGCACCATCTGCTGTACAGCCCTGCAAATGTTTCAGAACAAAAACTGAAAGAAAACAATCCCTACCTTGAGCTTTCCCAATAGTTAGGATGACAGTGAGCTTTAGATGGACACAGTCTAACATTAGAGAGACACATGAAGACCCAGGGTTCAAAATCATCAAAAGCGAAATGAAAAGAAAACAAAGTGTGGAGTGTTGTTTCTTGGAAGGGACAGTCATGGCTGTGATTTTTAAAAGTAGAGACCTTGACAGCCTATATATGTATATCTATATGCCACTATATTGACATGTCATTTGGCTCAGGCTAAAACACTGTTTTGAAAAAACACTCAGAAGTTGTGTTAATATGCCTACATTTCAAGAAAAAGGAAAATTAATAGGGTTAGGGGCCACTGACAACATCTTTGTGCAAATCCTCATCATTTATAAAGGGTCAGTAGCCATTTGAAGATGAGCCTTTTGAGGAGCCTTTATTTGGGAAAGTTGTTGGAATCTCAAAAATCGGATCAAGCTTGGGCGTGCCTGTCACATGCCGGAGAGAATGCAAGAATGCAAGAGTTAGGAAAAGCAATGCCAGTTACTCCTGCAGCACACAGCAAGCCTGAGGGTAACCTGACACCAAACATATCCAAAAAAAAAAAAAAAAAAAAAAAGAGCCATTGATCACATTGATCAGTACAAGAGTGAACAAGAGTGATGGAAAGTGATCAATTTCTGCCCTGTGAATAGAAAAGAAACTTCACGTCAGACTTTCAGCTGACCAAATCAACATCAAGACCATCATCCCTAACAGATGAGGAAAAGCTATTTCTTTTAAAGACTACAGACTTTAAAGCCAACTGAAAGAGCAAATAAGGTGTGTAATGGCTCCTTCTCAGTCCCAAAGAGAATGAGGGACTGTCCATAAGCTTGACATCCCATGACACACACTATCTGCCTTTATCTGTTGCTCAGAAAAGCCACTGAGGCTCATCCACTAAATAAGGGGTAATACAAATGAGCAATAATGATGCTATCCACAACAGCTCTAAGACCAGGAACTGGCTATGAAACTGAGTCATAAGCTTAGAAGGTGTTACAGCCCTTGTCTTTGCAAGAAAATGCCTGAATGGAAACAGGAGCATTCTAGGGATCAGCACGTGACTGTGCTAATTCCACAGTATTACCAAAGAGGCTTTGGTTCTTTGCTGTGTGAGAAGACTATTACAAAGACAAGACATTTTCCCTGAGCTAGAAGATGGGGATGGGGATCAGAATGAAGCCCCCATAATCCAGGAGGGAATGATCAGCAAACTACTGTTGGGGTTAACAGCAAGTCTGTGAACTCCTTGGAAGAAGAGATTGACTTGGCGGGTTTTCATGTGTATCCCTGAAGATAGTGAATTCTAGACACAGCCTAATTAAAATA
>JAWWLV010000045.1:28600324-28630632 GCA_035041135.1 Platyrinchus mystaceus
CAATTAAAATGCTGTTTTTTGAATGCTGTTTGCTTGCTGTGGAAAAAGGATATAAAAAAGGAGCTGAGTTTAATAAAATTTTTTGTGTTGCCCCTAACAAGCCTTCTTTTCCCTCTTTCTTCCTATCGACCGTCACGACATAACTGTTATAAACTACCACACCACTTAGATACACACAAGTCTATAGAGCCAGATAGGACACACCCAAGGGTACTGAGGGAGCTGGTGGAACTGCCCAAAGAGTCATTTCCCATCATTTACCGGCAGTCCTGGTCAACAGGCAGGTACCAAGGGACTGAAAGTTGGCAAGTGTGATGCCCATCTACAAGAGGGGCTGGAAAGAGGATCTGGGGAAGTACAAGCTTGTCAGCCTGACCTTGGTGCCAGGGAAGGTCATGGAGCAGAACATCTTGAGCGTCATCATGTATCACATACAGGGATATGAGGGGAAGCAGAGTGACGACACATCTCTGTGACCTGGTGGAAAAGGCTGGTGATATTCTGCTCACTTCAGCCCTGCAGCTCACTTAGTGTGGTTTCGGTGATGCTAGGAGAAAGGGTGACTCAACCCTTCCCTACTTCTAAGAGCAGCAATGTTTTGATTGTTTTCCTTGAGCACTAAAATCATATGCATGATGGGTAAGGATAGTTTATTGCATTGACCAGCCAGAAGAAACACAAGGGGTTTCTGACTCCTTCTCTTAAAGGAAAAAGTTGTACTTTGTCACTGTCCATGCCCTTCTACATGCCTCTGTAAAGGAGAAATTAGAGTTCCTTGCATAACTTACTTTACATCAATCACTACCAAGTCAGGCAGCTCTAATAATAGCCTGCAGAGATCTCCAATCCACAGTTTGGTCCAGTTTACAAAAGCATCTGGATAAGACCCCAGAAAGAAAAGGTAGTCATGGTCTGGTCTGTACAGAATCATTTACAGGATGGAGCTGCCACCACCATCCTAACCTTTGTGTCATTGCCATTTTTGGACTTTGTAGGCTGTTCCTGTGTCAATATACTCTTTATATGATGGTTGTTTTTTCTCAGAATTGATGCTCAGCAGCTGAAATTGTATAAAGCAGTAAAGAGCTGTCTTTTGCCATGAAGAACAGTGAGCTAGGCTGACAGCCATGTGTGAGAAGAGGTTCAAACAAATGAGGAGCAGAGGGGAGGGCAGCAGACAGGCAGGTTTGCAGCCTCCATAACAGACTCCCAGGCTACGAGCAAGCAGACTGGGTAACAGTGGAAACGTTCCCATCAGGGTGACTCTAGGGATGGGATGGTGGGTCTGGGGCCCATGCTGGGGTGCAGCCATGCACAGACCACACTGGGGGAGGCACAGGTGTACAGTGAAGGTGTGAGGCAGGCAGAGAACTGAGGATGTGGAAGGGAAGGGAAGGGAACACCTCCACAAGTCCCAGGAAGAGCAGCCTACTATGGAAGTGGCTTGGTCAGCAGGACCCGTTAGCCAGGGGGACAAGGGAATACACAGTTAAATCCAGAGAGGCTAAAAAGAATGATAGTCAAGGGAGACTAACAACTGGATTTTACTTTAACAGTTAAGATGTCAATGATTGTAAAGAACACAACTAGTCAAAAAGAACACCACCAAAAGGAGGCAGATTTCACCCTAAAACTGAGACCCCAACATATGAAGGAAGCAGAATATTTCAGCACCCTTCTGTCTCTCCCTCTTCATAGGACACTTTCACAGAGTTCATTAAGTCCAAGACAGAATACAGGAAAAGCCAGTCTCCTTGCCTGGAGAAATGCAGTACTGTGATCTTTCACACCAGTCTGGTGTAAAAACTGGAGTTTTTTTCTTCTGTTCAGGTAACAAAATCAAAATATTATCATTCAGTTTATTCTGCAGCTATGAGAGAGCTAGGAACTTCTTATTTCTCATAGGTGTTGAATTGCAGGTTTTTTCACTTTTCTTAGTTTGCATTACTTCACTGGAGTGAGGGACCAGTTGAAACTGTACACCATTATACCAATTGTTTTCTAAAACAAAAATACTGTGAAAACAAAGAAGAAAAAAAATGAAGGCTTTGGGCATCAAAAACACGGCCATGCCCTTTCTATTTTACTCCAGACCACAGCAGTGTGTTAAATTCACCAAAAAAATAAAATTAATGCTATGTTAAATTAATATGTGTTCTCTTATAAAACTCAGTTTTGCACCAAGTAACCCCTATCAAAAATATATACGAAAAAGAAGTTCAAAGAACACAGCTTATAGTAGTACTCTTAATATAACAATTTTAGAAAGCAAACTAAAAGCCTGAGTTAAACACACATCTGATGCTATTAAAGCTGCACTGTTGTGCTCTCTTTCCCCTGAGATTCTGCTGAATCTAGGGCTCATTGGTGACTGTAAGCAGTAATGGTCTCTTAAAATTAAGACCAAATGTGAAAGAAATGCAAAGCAGTTCATGAACTCTTCCTGTCTGCGGAACAAATTACATTATTAAAGACTGTCGTAACATTCTGTATTTTAATTGCTGTTTGAGATATCACTGCATCCTGAAAAATAAAGTTCTGCTTCCTTTTCAATTAGTGCCCAAGAGATATTTAAGAACAAAACTGCATGAAAACAACAATAGTTACTAGAGGTTTTATCGAGAAGAGTGCCACAATTTCCTTAATTTCATGCATTTCCCAAAAGAGCAGAATGTCAAATTCTTCACCTATCCCATGTTCTCTACAATTCACAAAGGTAACCCATTGATTTTCAGTCCATAGAGTGCAGGGTGAAGATAAACAATAATTTTATAGAGGAACTATTGATTTAAAACCATTGATTCAAAGCCCTAGGGTACCAAAAGATTAGTTACTTGTAAGGAATGTACTAAAGGTGGCTTTCGGCTACTTCATTATTGAAAAACACAAAGCAAATAAACCCTGCTATTCAAAGCAGCAAGATACCAATGCAGAGGCTGTTACAAAGCAAGCTGGTTTGACCAGCAGAAAGCAGACCAGCAGAAAGAGACCCAAATATGCATTGACAACGACTGTTTCAGTGACAAAACATAAGTGCTACCTCTTCCAGAGGAGAAAATCGGCCTCACACCAGCATGATTATGTGGCCCCACTGTCATCAGAGCTGGGTGAACTGGGTGATGCTGCAGGCTGATCCCACATGTAATGGGGAGAGGAGTGAGCATGAGGCATGTTGGATGTGCAGAGCTGCACAGGAGGCAGGGCCATGGGGCAGGGAACTGCCAGCTGGTGTCTGCTCTGCTGGGGAAGGCACTGGGTGCCAATACACAGCTCTGACTTCATTGGAACTGGCCCTGTGGAAAACAAAATGCTTGACAGTACCAAATTTAATCCACTCATATACTACTTCCACAATCTCCTTATAAAACTCAGAGCTGGAAATAGTGAGGGAGGGCTACCATCACTAGACTTTGTGGGTTTTTTTAACATAGTGTGGTTGCATGACCCTGGCTGGACAGCAGGTACCCACTAAAAGCCACTCTATCACTCCCTCCTTAGTTGGACAGGAGAGAGAAAATAGAACAAAAGGCTTGTGGGTCAGGATAAGGACAGGGAGAGATGACTCATTAGTTTCCGTCACGGGTAAAACTTGGGGAAAAATTAATTTATTACAAATCAAATAGGTGTAATGAGAAATAAAATCAAATCTTAAACACACCTTCCTCCCGCCCCTCCATCCTTCCCAGGCTCAAGGTCACTCTAAAATTCTCTCCCTCCTCTCTCCTGGTGCAAGGAGATGGGGAATGAGGGCTGGAGTCAGTTCATCACACGTCTCTGCTGCTCCTTCCTCCTCTGGGGGGACTGGATACAGTACTTGAGGTTTGGCCTCACCAGTGTCAAGTACAGGAAGAAAATCACTGCCCCAGTCCTGCTGGCCACACTATATCAGATAAAGGCCAGGATGTCACTGGCCTTCTTGGCCATCTGGGCACACTGCTGGTTCATGTTCAGCAGCTGTCAACCAGCACCCCCAGGTCCTTTTCCACTGGGCAGCTTTCCAGCCACTCTTTCCCCAGCCTGTAGTGCTACATGGGGTTGTTGTGAACCAAGTGCAGGATACAGCACTTTGCCTTGTTGAGTCTCATGCAATTGGCCTCGGCCCACTGATCACAGCCTGTCCAGATCCCCCTGTAGATCAACACTCCCACCCAACTTAGTGTCATCTGCAAACTTACTGAACGTGCACTGAATCCCCTTGTCCAAATCATCAATTAACATACTAAACAGCACTGGCCACAAAACAGAGCCCTGGGAAACACCACTGGTGACCAGCTGCCAACTGGATGTAGCACCACTCACCACCACTGTCAGGGGCTGGCCAGTCAGCCAGTTTTTACCCAGTGAAGACGGTACCCATCCAAGCCATGGGAAGCCAGTTTCTTCAGGAGAATGCCATGGCAAGCAGTATCAAAGGCTTTACTGAAGCCCAGGTAAGTGACATCCACAGCCTCATCCACTAAGTGGGTCAACTTGTCACAGAAAGAACTCAAATAAGTCAAGCAGGACCTGCCTTTTCTAAACCTGTAGTGGCTGGGCCTGGTTCCCTGGTTGTCCTGTGTGTGACATGATGGCACTCAAGATGATCTGCTCCATGACCTTCACTGGCCTACAGGCAGGCAAGCCTGTAGTTCCCTGGAGTAATATCAGCAGTTATCTTTGGCCAGCAATTTAGTTACCTGGCCTTCTACATCTATTCAACCCTGGATCACAGTAGTGGGGAGGTAGCGAATACTGTTTCCAAAATGCTAAAAATGAATGCAGACCTTGAATGTGACTATTTGGCAGAGAGTTGTTCAAGCTGCTGTTAGCCAGTTCTTATGAGCATACAAAGACAGTAACTTTTGGAAACTTCCAATTTAGCTTTGCTGGCATAGACGGATTCCTTTCCAGAAATGAAAGGCAGAAGGGCCTTCTATCAGTCTCTAAAGTTCAACGTTTTTTATTTTTATCATGCATTATCTACACAAAGGCCTTCTTTTCTGATCAAAATTATTTTGGCAAACTGAAACTGGCAGCCAGAATTAGAAATGCTGACTGAGAAGCAGATGTAGAGATTACCATAATTCACAGATCAGCCCAAACTCTCAGATTGACAATACTCTACAGATTTAATGTGTACATGCTATAACAGTCAGTTGACCTGAAGCTAATTTGCTTTAGAATCACAGAATATCTCAAGTTGTAAGGGACCCAATAAGGATCATTGTGTTCAACTTCCTGCTCCTCACAGGAGCAAATGGCTAAATGGCTAAAGCATCATTCAGATTCTCCTTGTACTCTGGCAGGATTAGTGCTGTGAGCACTTCCCTGGGGAGCCTGCTCCAGTGACTGACCACCCTGTCAGTGAAGAACCTGTTTCTAATGTCCAGTCTGAATTTCTCTGATCATTAACCTTAGAGGTTAATAACAGGAGTAACTAACACAGAGTGCATTTTACAGATATACTAGCTAGGAGGAAAAAGAATTAGAATTACATTAGTATTTGCATCAGAAACCCTATTAAAAGAAGTTTTCCTGCCCAGTCAGGAAACAGAACATATATCACTTACTATATACTGATTTCTCTTTAACCACAGACCAACACTCAGCATTTAAATAATTTTTAAAAAATATGTTTCAGAAAAAACAGTGTTCTTTCCTGGATATTTTTGCAAATACTTGGAATGGTAAGGAATAAATCTTAAAATGGATCCGGCTTTGTCTGGGATTCATCCCCCTTAGTCCACATTAGGAGTCTGCATTGTCGCACTTGCTTCTAAGCTAACTTCCTAGTCTCTATCATCAGGGAAAATCCAACTAGTTTTAGAGGAAAATTTCCTTATATGTCTACCTTAGGATGAGTTGAATCATGATGCAAAATTCTGCACCATATTTACCTCCTTACATTTAGAAGTGGCCTAGAATCATTAATTCAGATAAGACTGATGTTACGAATCCAACATATGCTTTCAGTAAAGGAACTATAACATTTCCTGATGCACAGACTCCTTCATTAGGTAGTGTGAGAGCCTGAAATGTTAAAGGTTAATGGCTCAAACAATTGGCCATTTGCAAAAGCAGAGGGTGCTTTGCCCTAATCTGCCCCCAGGGATCGTAACTGGTAGCACCAAAGAATATTTGAAAAGCAGTACCTGGCATATTGTATAAATAACAGCCAAAAATCTTTCTCTTCCATGACAAAGTTATGAAGTTCAATATTATTGCAGAAAAAAAAAAGAACAGAGTTGTACCTAAATTTTAGCTGAAAACAACAGAAATAACTATGGGCTACTTCAGAAAAGGTTATCCAATATAACTATACATAAGACCATTAGGAATAACTACATATTTCTGTATCAATACAAGTTTGCAACTCAAAGGACTGACATAAAAGGTAATCTACAGACCAGTTCAAGTATACCACAGACAAATGCTAGAACACTCTGATGGAAATAACACTGACTATACTATTATCAGGATTTTTTTCTTCACTGAAGAAGAAATTTTTGCATGGAAAGAACATCTCAATTCTTTTAAAGTTCATAATCTCTTTATTTCCTAGTAATTTGCTGAGATAACTAGACTGTTAACTTTAAGGAGAAAAACTGCAAGACACAAACTCTGTTCTGAAGCAGGTACCAGCCTAGCCAGCAAGATTTATCCTTGGTGCAGTTTGAAGGGAATGGGCATTATGTAAGTTCTCTGAAGGGTTTGGTTTTCAACAATTTTAACAACAAACAACAGGCACAAACTGTCTTGCAGAAGGTTCCCTCTGAACATCAGGGAACACTTTTTTTACTGTGAGGGTGACCAAGCTCTGGCACAGGTTGCCCATGGGGGTTGTGGAGATATTCAAAGATATCCTTGGAGATATTCAAAAGCCAACTGGACATAATCATGGGCAAACAGCTCTGCCTATGCAGGGGGGTTGGATCAAATTACCTCCACAGATCCCTTCCAACCTTAATCCTTTTCTGATTCTGAGATGTTTTTAGAAGTTCTAGGAACTACTCTGAATTTGGGTTCTGCTGCTGAGGCTCTAAAAGGCATTTCCTATTCAGATTACCAGCTATTTCACATCCATGAAAAGTGGGTGTAACATCCATCATTCAAGTCTCTCAAGTTACTTTTTTCTCTGTCATGTCTATGTTCAATCAGGATATTAAAAAATTAGAAGATGGGCAACAGACTGTTCTTTACTGTGTGTTTGTACTACACACGTACAGGCAACTTTGTGCACAACATAAAGAGCAAAAGATAGATAGAGGTAGGGGCATTCATTTTTTGTTTGATTTAATACTGTAATCATAGCCTCTCTAAACCCTGTAGTATGACCCCAAAGGGAAAAACGACTAGGGTATCTCCTATCTCCTCTTTTTGACAAGACATCAGACTCTACCACCTCTCCAAGATATTAACTCTAAAATGAAATTATGGTATTTGTGCATACCAACAAGCTAATTTGAAAAGCAATCCTCCTTTCCACCACCCTCTCCCCAATTCAGGGGGATACAATGCTGGAAGTTCTGGAATATATTAAGAACAAAAGAAATTAAAACTGTTTGCACTACTAATAATGTTGTTGATAACGTGGAGGTGCTCAATTAATTCTTCTCCATTCAGAAATAAAATATGTTTGCATCATATGAGGATGTTGAAATACTTTCTTGTCCATTAGCAAACCAGAAGAAAGTTAAACAAATATTGACCAGGTATAAACATTTCCAAATCAGCAGATCTAGACAATTTACAGCAGGAACTATGAAATAATTTCCTGAAGAATGCTCCTGTTAATAGGTTCAATAAATCTTAGCATTCCCAGAAAATTCCAGAAGACAACCTAAATAATATTATTCAAAATACTGAGTTACTTGTAGTTAGACTACTACAAGAGTACTATCACACAAAAAATATTATAAAAGTTGCAACACAACTAACTGGAAAATAATGAAAAGAAAATACTACAATCGGAAGTAATTAATGTGGTTTCCACAAAAATAAAGCTTGTCAAACAAATATGATATTTATTCCTGAATATATTTTTTCCACAAAGCTGAAATTATGCTATACAGAGAAAAACCAGGAACATCAAAAACCTACAAGATTACCTGGCCACTCTCAACAAATAAGCTTTGATAGAAAATCATTATCAAAGAGCTGTTTCCAGTGATGTTATAAAGGACAACATTATTAAAAGCTTTCACTGGTAATTTGGAAGTAAATATAAAATCATGGCTGGAGAAGTTTGCAGATGACAATACGTGGTAAGATGATAAACAGTGATAAGAGCACCAATTCCACAGATGAATCTGCATTACTGTTGTGAAACAGTATCAGGCTGAGCTCATTTTAACAAAGACAAATGCCCCTGCAGCAAGGAATGAAGATATAAACCCAGGAATGGAAAGTATGCTAACACAAGCATTCAATGTACTAATTTCAGAAATTACTGCAATTTCAGAAATTACTAGGAAAATTTTATCTATGTATTAAAACTACCAAGTCCTTAACTATACTGAAATCCATATTTTATCCTATGCCCATAGTTTAAGGAGGCCCTTGGAAAACTCACGAAGGTATAAAAAAGAGCCACAGAACCTAAGTGATGTGTTTGAGTGAGAGAAAGTTCATGAGCTCAATTTGTTTGGCTTATCCAAAAGGAAACTGAGAAGTGATTTGATTACTTCATTTAAGTACCTCAAGAAGAAACTGCAGAATATTAAGGACCTCTTTATCCTACTGGGGAGAGGCATAAAAAGAATCCATGGCTGCAACCCAATGCCAGAAAAAATTCAAATGAAACACGAGGCATGCATTCACCATGAGAACAATGACCATTGCAACAAACAGGCAAAGGGAAGCATTTCTCTTCTTCGTGCCTTCAGACCAGGACTGGACATTTCTCTGAAAGGCATGGGTTAGCTGGACACAAGTTATGCTTTGGTCAAACAAATTAATGGGTTTGTTACAGCTGTAACAAGGAGAAATTTGATGGCTTGTAATATAGCACAGATGAGACTAGATGAACTAAAACACACCCAAAGGCTAAACTCTATTAATTGATTTATCAGTTTTTTATGCTATGGTATCTAAGCACTTTCATAGTAAATCAATAGCAAAATCCCTAATGGACTTCAAGTAGCACCTGGAACTTCTGCTTTTAGGAGTAAAATTAATTAGGGGAGGATTTTTGAGGAGGTCAGAAGGTCTGTATTTATCCTTCTTGTTGTAAACTGTGCATTGCTGTATTTCCTTTGTGCTTATATAGGATTTTGAAGCAGCGAGCTAGTGATTTCAGATAGGCCCAGTACCACTAAATGGTTCTATTAAAGAACCACAGTTGGGTTTGTCTCCTCTAACTGCCAAGGTGCCAGTGGGTATCATGTCAGAACTGTCTCCAATCTCCAGTGCTCTTTAGGGTAATGGACACTTCCTTTGCTGACACCAGGAAAAAATGTTTGCATTCTCAGAAAGTCATAATTTATATGAAGAGTGGTGACAGGCTCAAGGCACCACATAATCTGTTCCTTAAAAATTACCTATTTTCAGAGACACTATACCACTCTAAGAGAACAAGCACTTTTACATCTAACAGTTATTATAAAGTTACTGTACAGGATGTGGTGTTCCTAAAATACAGGTATTTTGCAAAAAGGTATTAATTCAAACTTAGAGTCTGTAAAAATACAGAATTATTTTTGTACAGAAATATGAAACTTCTTCCCAATGTATTCTTTGACAAATGTATAGTAATAAAGTGACTTCTAATTAAAGACTGCTTGATGTCTAGAACATCAAAAATAGAGCATATTTGCTAGCTGTTTCATTTTTCTTACAATAACAAACTGTTGATGCTTTATTCTTCAAGTCAAATCAATTTTCATTAATTACACCCTATCCTTCTGGCCAAAGAAAGATGAAAATAGGTAAACTGGATTACTGCAAAAATAAGATATTGATCTAGTTTTTAAGCAATATCCTACCATCACTAATTTTTGCTCAGTTTATTCATTGTTTTTATGGACCAGTGAAGGAGGTACTTCTTAAAACCCTGTGTGTTTCAATTGCCTATTTGCAGCTGTTAATTTTTCAACCAGAATCATTTTACATACTGTGCACACTCTATTGCATTCTGCAATTCCTCTAAAACTTTGTTTGGGCCTTTTGAAGTCATAAATCAATTTTGTCTCTTTGTACCTGCACAGAAAGAAGAGTTCATTGAAGACTGCTTTTCCCTCAGAGGTTGTCCAGCACCTACAGGAACAGGACAGAGCCCCTTGCTGCACACCAGGTGCCCTGGCACTTGTGTTTGCTCACACTGTTCTCTGAAGCCCTGCTGAGCCTGCCTGCCTCAGGCACTCAGAATGGCTCAGATCACCTTCTTTTAATTGTAATGGCTTCAACAGCCAAGCTTTCTTCCTGAAAGCATGCCTCTATTAAAAAGCCCTTTATATCCACAGAAAAATAAAGACTATTAAAATTTTGTAATAGTCTTCACAAAGCTGAAAGGGAAACTAAATTTATTCCCCAGGCTACAGCCAAGAAACACACAGCACTGCTTATGAACTGTGCTGGGTGAAGAACATGCTTGGGTACCCAGACATGCTCCTTCAGTAGCACTGTGGAGACAGCAGCACGCCTGCTCCAGGTTACCCTTTCGGCTGGGAGGCTGGGAATACAGTTACCTTATTACAGCCAACATTTCTGGAAGCACGTATCTGGTGGCGGAAGCCTTACTGACTAATGGGCGTAACAGCCACCGAGATCCAGAAAGATCATGAGGAGTGACACCAACTCCTGGAACAGACATACAGCAAGGAGACTGGAGGGGTAGTGGAGAAAGGAGGCAAACCAGGAACAACAAGCAGAAAAGATAAGCACCCATGAGAGGCAGTAAACCCCCAACACATCAAGTTTACCCACAAGACTAGCGAAAAATATCAAATCGAAAAAGAAGTATATAACACACTTATCCAACACGATATCCAACAGGCAAGCAGTGTTTCCTATAGGCACCAGCTGCTCAGTGAGACATAGCAGGTCAGCATTATAAGGCTAAAACATCAGCTTTAATTAAATTTAATTTCTTAGTCTTAAATCAGGAGTTAAAACTGATTATATTGCCTTCGTTTTCTTGGAAGCCTAAAAAAGCCATGCCCTAAATACTCATTAATTCAACCACAAAGATTTGCAGTTTAGGATAACTTCTACATCTACTTCTGTATTTCAAAGCTGTTCTTATGAACATTACAGACTGATTTAATGTGAATTGCTCCAGTATAATGTGTGCAGAAATGACTGACAGAACATAAACATTCGTAAGACACAGACATAAAAGAAAAAGTGGACCTATTGTACCCAGACTATAATTCTGAAAATGAGGGCATGATATTAAATGACCCAAAGGAAGAACAGGAGAGAAAGTGACCTCCCAGAATATGAAGGTAGTAGAAAATGCTAATAAATTGCTCATCTCAGTTTAATAATTTAATACGAACTGCATAAAATAGAAAGGCCACTAAAGAAGGCACACAAAGCATTTTTAGCTATCAGTATTTGATGCTTGGAGTGAGAAAATTAAAGACAGTGCAGTCTAGCGGCACTTCACCAAGCAGTGATGAAGACATCATGAAGACATGGTAAGATCCATGTTCGCACTCCACAGCCTTAGAGAAGTCTGAAGAGCAGAAATGATACCTAGCAAACAAATTTCACAGTCTCCTTCCTCTCCCTGTAAAATTCTGTTTGGTTTCAAGTGGACATTATTAAGGCAAACTCCCAAAATTTTGCTTTGCTTTAAAGAGGCAAACAAATCAATAAATTATCTGTGGAAAAAAGCACAGAGGGAAGGAAGGGGAATTTAAGAGAGGATATTAGTTTAACAGGTATCTTGAAAAGCAGACATAACATATAAAGACCATAGACTTAGATTATATGCTTAAAGGCGTCTAATGGATTTACTTTGGGAATATAATATGCTTTTCTTTTACTAGTTTGGCACTCTTGAAACAGCAGCAAACTATATCAAACGTGAGAAGTCCTGCTTTTGCAGACCTGTTCTGAAAAAACAGTGCAAGGAAACTGTCTTGTCATCTAATCTATGAGTAAGGCCCATGACCAGTGAAAACATGTTCCTAAATGAGGGTGTTAATGTGCTATTCTCCTCTGGCTTTGACTCAGAAAGTTGGGTTTTGGTTCTTGGCTTTTAAGTGTCATGTGGAATTCTAAAGAGAGCAGCCCAGGAACGAACAAGGAGAACCAAATAACTGCAACATTTCCCCTCCCCTTTTAGCATGACCATTAGAAAACAAGTAAAACCAGTATCACCATACAGCAGCAAGTGGGCAGTTATTACTAGTTTCAAAGAGTTTAGATAGGGTGATACTAAAAATCTACAGTGACAACTTAAGTTCCTTTCCTTGAAATTCACAGTAAACAAGGAATCAGTCTTTTAAGAGTTGTCTGCCCATCCTTCCACGTAAGGGGCTAACACAGGAAAAGTCAAACATTTGATGGAACCAAGACGCAACCCTTATATCTATCAAATTGGAAATTAGATTCAAAGATAGAATACTATTTGAAAATTAATAATTATATTTCAGAAATCTGTAGTTCTCTGGTTTTTGTTGTGAAAAATTCTGCATTCCTTGGTATCTCGTTATTTTATTCCTGTGGGTACAGCTGGAAACTGAAACAAGAAAATTAAATCAAAGATGGACACCTTAAAGCAGCCTTTCAGTACCTGAAGAGAGGCTACAAGAGAGCTGGAGAGGGACTTTGGAAAAAGGCATGTAGTGACAGGACAAGGGGGAAATGGTTTTAAACTGAAAGAGGAAAGGTTTAGATTAGATATTGGGGAAAAATTCTTTACTATGAGGGTGGTGAGGCCCTGGAACAGGTTGCCCAGAGCAGTTGTGGATGCCTCACCCCTGGAAATGTTCAAGGCCAGGTTGGAGGGGGCTTTGAACAACCTGGTCTAGTGGGAGGTGTTGGAATTAGATGAATTTTAAGGTCTTTTCCAAGCCAAGTCATCTTTAAGTGGAAACAGTCTAGGTCCCTGGTTTGTGCAACTAAGGTGGCGCCCAGGTACGGGATAAGCATTGAAAATACAGATCTAGAAGAACTGACAGTCACTGCTTTGATTAAAGGAACTTGGAATCATATAGATCAAGTAGGCACACTGCAGTCATGGATCTAGCATAAGAAAGAACAAAGATACTGATTCAGGGAAGAAACTACCAGAACATAATGACTTTTCTAAATGCTCAAAAATTCCTCTTATCCAAACATCACCAAATAGCAATCTGAAGAAAAAGAAAAATTAAAACCCAACCACAGTGGGAATACAGGTCCTCCTTTAAATACAGGTTTCTGCAAAGAGATCTGTAGTAATACCTCCTGTAATTTTTATAAGCATTCAAGAGAAAGAAGAGCTTTGTGATTATCTTTTAAAAGCAGTGCAGGGAAAAGGGGAGAGAACCAGAAAGAAGCGCTGTAGAAATCTGCCAGCAAATATACAGGAAGATGCAGATTCATAAGTTGAAATGAGGACTCTCTAAAAAATTGACTGCAGCTGTACATAAAGCAACTTCAAAACTGAAGAGACAACTGAACTTCAACTTAAGAACTTCCACTTACTTGATATTCCTTCAAGAAACTTAAAATTTTAGCAGGCCCACAAAGGCTTAAAAAGGCATTGGAAAACTACAAATCTTAAACTTCATGACAATCTTGGAGGACAAGCTGTTCTTACATAGCTCCACTAAAGGGTTAGAAGGGAGAGATTTTGAGAACTACCTTAAAATGAGATTTTCTCCTCACTTCCTAGAATGGAAAATTCACTATTACCTCTGCAAACATCTTCTGTTTTTAAACCTGAGTAACAGTTTCGAGTAGACTACTAGGACTACAAAGCAACTGTGAGGCAATCTGCCTTTCTATAGAAAATTATCCTGCATTATTTAAGATTTGGCAGTTAAATACAGAAAGCAAGTTGTGTTTCTCTGTACAGTTAAACTTGGATCAAAAAACATTTTTCTTTTTTCTAAGGGGACCTAAAGCATACACACTTGTAGTTTTTTTTAATTTTTTACTTGCTGGGTTCATGCTTGAGCAAATAACTTGGCTGTTATTTGTGCAAAACTCTGTAGGAATTTCAGTTATTTTTCTCAAATATACAGAAAAACGCAGCTGGACAGAACCAAACTTCAAAAAAAACAAACAGAAGATATTCAAAGGTATTAGATATAGAACATAAAAATACTTAAGGTTCCTTTTGAACAATGCAAGTTATGACATCACTTCTGAGTGTCTGTGCACGGAAAAACGCTCAGACTGCCAGCAACGGCCACATAAGGCAGATCTGAGATCTGTTCCAAGATCCACGGTGATGGGAAGTATCTTTCCATTACTTCATACTTCTACTGTCTCTTGCAGAAGAATCCACTTTCTCTAATAAAACAGAAGTCTTACATTCACATTGTAGTTCTCTGCAACTTATTTTAACACACAAAATTACTGGAGCAGTTCCAAATACCATTCATTCACAAAGTAGCAGAGAAGCTATGATAATGATCATAATCACCTTAGATACCAGAAGAGAATGTTAAAATAATAACTATTCAAAATTGGTAATTTATTAGAAAAAAATGGGACAAAGAGCCTACACATTCATTTAAATTATACATGAGTATTCCACATAATCAAGTAAAAAAAAAATCATACTGTCAGTAAATTGATATTGTTAAACCTGTCTGATAGTTGAAAATCTTTAAATTTGAAACAGAAAACAGACAATGAAAAAAAACTCAAGACTTCCAAGAAGTGGAAATATCTATGTCTATGCATTTGGAGACACCTTCATAGACTAGGTAGAGGAGACTGGAAGTCTAGTGTTTTCCCATAGATAAGCTAAAGAAGTAGCTTACCCCTTAGTTTCACCTCGTTTAATCTGTCACAAATACCATCACAGCCATAAATGTGAGTAAATAAGCAGTGTTTCCGTGCAATTTTCACTCAAAAAAAAAAGAGAGCCAAATAATGCAGCATATATGTCTGCAAAGACAAACAAAAAAACAACTCAAAGACTTTGTTTTTTAAATACAAGCACACTGTACAAGTAAAAAAGAAAGCTGAACACAAATTGATATAAAAATCAGTATTTATGTAAAAAAATAATGCACTGCATACTGTAAAATCATTCAGTCAAGTATTCACCTTCACAGAGATTTCTACATTTTCAGTCTTCAAAAGGTTACACAGCAAGGAAAAGAGACCTACTTGCAAGGCAGACTGCTTCCTAGTTTTCGTCCCAGAAATTTACACCCTGAGCCCGCAGGGAGATTAGAAACAGAATATAAATTCTGCTTACAGTGCAGTGTGTTTTTATACTGCTAAAACACTTGCTCAACTCACATGAATCTGGAAATCAGAGGCAGCCTACCTCTGACATGGAAACAGCCACAAAAATTAAGCTTCTAAAATGGGGTTGGGATGAAGGTGCAAGTCCGTGAGTGGATCCTCCATGTTTAACACACAGGAACTTTTCTGGAATCCAAAACCTCACTTTATGAAGACTTCATCTCACTTAGACAGGTTATCTAAGTTCAAATACACTTTACAAATACATTTGATACCATGCAAGTTTAAATATTTTAGTGTAACACTAGAATTCTGCCTTTTTCTTCATCTTTTTCTCTGGGAAAAAAGTTTGTATTGCATAAACAGTACTTCTTTTTTCACTATGACAGTTGAAGAAAGCCTAATCCTTACCTGGTGCAAATCACTATCACCCTATTGACAGTAATGCATTCATGTAGTTGAGAGTCTGCCCCAAAGCTATTTTAAAGCCATGTTATTTAAAAAAATATGGTAACAGGATATATTCTCTAAGAAATCTATCTACTACACAGTCTGATGAAGCATCAGAACTCTTACTACAGCTCTTCACTTTTAGGTCCTACATACTCTATAACAATCATTAGGTAATAATTCCTAGTATGGAAATACAACAGCAACAGATTTCCACTGTTGGGTTTTTCTCGGCTTCCCAAATGCCCTATTAAAGCTGCAAAACCATGAATTTTTTAAAAAGTATCATAAGACAAGCACTTTCAAACTGAATTTTTACTTAAAACCCCCTCAACTCTGCTCTACCTTTTAGAGCTAATGGCTCTACAATGTTCAAACAAATGCTTTTTAATATAAAGTCTCCCTATTTACCAATGGAGAAAACTAGTATCACTTACTGGTTATCAGCTTCTCAGAAAATTGTATTTATAGCGTGCAGTTTACATCTGAGATAAACAAGATTGTCAAAACAGTACTTCAACATGTAAGAGATGAACATGTAAAGGCACATAAAGATTGTCGATAATTACAACCCATTTTGTTGAAAACAGAGTATTTTCTGCACTTGTAAACAACTTTGTTTACATAAAGGCTCACACCTTTAAAGTGAAGGTAGTGCTGCTGACTCAATTATTGCTACATTCACAGTTTAACATAATTTTAGACAATATATGAGGTACACTCCCAAACAGAGCCAACTTCATTTCTTCCTTGTTTGTCTATCATTAGATAACTGAATTATGCAGACTAAAACTACTGACCATAGAAGCCAGTAACACCCAAATCATCAGATCCAAGATAAACATTAGCAGTAATTAAACTTCAAAAGAGCAAAAAGTCACCTTTGCAGAAAAAAGTTCCTGTTCTTCATTACATGAATATTTTCTTCATTTTTATGTATGTTAGTAAACTTTTGCCTGGGCACATTAAGAGCCCATTCAAGCTGTATTTAAATTCTTGCACCTTTTGACCAGTATATTACTTCAGTCTCTTGATGTAACAGCTAAGAGTCAGAAGTCACCTTCCTTTTGATCTTCTGGCATACAAGTCTCTTATGCTTTTTGTTAGTTGCTTTATGAATACTTTGTAAACTCTTCCACAGTATGTATGCATGGTTTTCTGTAATTCCAGTTCTAGAGGCTGCAGCAGTGAATGAACCAGATCATCTCCAAAGGAATACTAAAAAGAGGTTAAGAAAAGAAAATTTAAGGTCAATACGGAAGATTGTCATTGTTCAGAGGATTAGAGTTTTATAAAAATGTTCCTGGGCATCGTATTTGTTTTCTATAGGTTTATTAAATGTTTTCAAGCATTCAGAGTGCTTCTGAATGCAATAATTGAAAAACACCTCCAAAGTATAGAAATATTCTCTAATGCCTTCAATAAGCATAACATGGAAGACTTTACTTTTTTTAAATGTAAGCAAACGAACATATTCAGACAGGCAAGGAGGAAATTTAAAATTACCTTTTAAATTAAATATTTACAGAGCTGAAATGATTTCTGGTTATTTTTCTTGCAGTATGGTAACTTTCTCAAATGGCATATAACCTTTAAGTAACATAATTTTTATCAAATTATAATGAAAGCAGTATGAAAAGTGGTACTAGTGAAGTTTCATTAAAATGAATGATGGTCAAACACATACTATGTTTAACATAGGCATGAAATAAAGTAGTCATTAATTCAACAGTGCTATATTTTTATAAACAAATGATAAGTTTTTGCACTTTGAAGTAGCATAATTTTGTTCATCTTATTACTGTTGAATCAGCAGTGTTTTACATACTTTCTCTGACATGTTCATATACCAAACGGGATCATAAATAACAGGAAATAATTTTTTCTTCTGTTTTTGACAATACTCAAAGGAAACAAAGAAAACATATTTTTAGGAAAACACCATCACTTTTCCTGCAATGTATTCTCAGACCCCCAAAAGTACTTTTCTTCATTTTTATATCTAGATGACAACATGTAATAAAGCAACATTAAAATATACTATAGATTTTTGTAGGTTATACACACACAGTAGCCTGCTACATTAAAACGTGCATCAGTGCTAAATTTTACAGCTCTTCAGTGAGTATACTGATGCAGTGATAAATAGTTTATTAGGTGACTTATCTGCAAAATGAAAAGACATCACTGTGCTTAGTATTTAAAGGAACAACAACATATTAATACACTGAATCTCTAGAAAAGGTCAAAACACAGTATATAAAAAGTTTTTTACAATCCAAATCTAGATACAAGTATTAAAATGTTGCAATAAATACTTATAAGCTTTGGGAATACAAGGTTTTTCCTGCATTTTAAAATATCCAGAAAAATAAAGCTTCTGGTGATGGCTTGTTCAGCCTGGAGAAAAGGAGGCTGGGGAGAGACCTCATCGCAGTGTACATCTTCCTCACAAGAGGAAGAGGAGGGGCAGACGCTGATCTGTTCTCTCTGGTGATCGGGGACAGGACCCGAGGGAATGGCCTGAAGCTGTGTCAGGGAAGGTTTAGGTTGGGTATTAGGAAAAGTTTCTTCACCCAAAGGGTGGTTGGACTCCCCAGGGAACTGGTCACAGCACCAAGCCTGTATGAGTTCAAGAAGCATTTGGACAAATGCTCTCAGGCACATGGTGGGTCTCTTGGGGATGATACTATGCAGGGCCAGGAGCTGGACTTCAACAATCCTTGTGGGTCCCTTCCAGTTCAGATATTCTACCATCTCCAAATGATCATGTAAAAAGTTTATCAGATGATAAATTAAATGAATGAGAATACAGCCTTTTAAATAAGCATTGACAAGTACGGGCAATGCTTTAGAATCCTAACTTAGACGTAGTCTACACTATGTTTCCAAAGATGCTCATCACAATATTCCAGAAATACACTGGAACTCCATCCAAATAATAAAGAAGAAACTGGTGAAACACTTAATGTTGTTTAAAAGAAAAAAAAAATTACTTTGTTGCAATCAAGGTGAGTATCAAACAAAATACATGCAGCACTACAGATAAAAATACTTTAAAAAATAATAAGTACAATGACGAAAACACTTACATTTTTTATTGCTTCATAGACAGCCCTAAAAGTTGGCTGTTTATCATCGTGGTACACACCTCTGTTTCCATGAAGAATAAATATACCTTCTTCTTCAGCTGCCTTACAATTGCTTCCATAGATGCAGTGGTCAGGCCGATAATTCCATTGGCAAGGAAAGACATAAAGACTTTCTGTGTGGAAAAATGAGAGTTCTGGATTAAGTATCAAAATTGTTTCAGGAAATATACTAATCTCTTTTTTTCTTAAGGCTGCTTCACAGATTTCTGTACAGATGTTTTGAAATCTAACAGTTCATTGCACTCTAACAAGCTCCAGTGTTGTGTCTCAACATAAACCCTCGAAGTAAATACTTTCAGAGAACAAAAGGAGCACACAGCCCCTTGAATAATTTCACAGAAAAGTTTGCTAAGAGTATTTTCCTGGATTTTTGAACATCATAGAAAAGATCAGCTTTCTAATGTTAGACTTAAAATCAACATGGATTTACCTGGATTGTGAAAAAACATAATGTTCAGTAGGTCCTGATCACCCCATGTTATGTTCAACTTATATTTCTTCAGTAGTGGCATAAGAATTTCTCCCCACTGTAACCGGACTGGCGTCATATCATTCTATGAAGCAAAAGGCAAAACTATACTTATAATATATAAGGAAATGCCTTACACAATCACAGTAATTTGCACTTCAAAGTTACAAATCTCAAACGTATAGATGATTTCTTCCTTTTAAACCAACAAGCCTATCTAAGGAAAATAGTTATGGACACTTCCAATACACTTTATTTCTCAATTTTTAACTTGAAGGAAAATTTGATGCATCTCCTACTTCTATTTAACTGCCATATTAGATTTTTGTCTTCAAGATTTTCCTCAAACATCTTAAGCCAAGAGTTCTAACAAACGGCAAGGGTTTTTTACACAGCAGTAGGATCTAACACCAAAACTTCATTAAGTGATGCAGCAAGTCAATGGGGAGTATTTAAATATCCACACTTCGTGCACTTTCTCTCTTTATCACAGAGTGATAATACACACAAGTTCTAATGTTAACTTCAAAAATTCAAACCAGTTCAACATAAAATTATTTCTTAAATAGTTCCAAACATACAGACAACAAATACGGGCTACTACATGGTGTACAAAAATACAAAGATCCTTCAAAGGTTTTCAAAAGAATTTTCATCCAGTTGAACTAATTTTTTTTAGTTACTAAACTTGAACTTCCACAGCAAAGACACAACTTTTCACTAGCAAAAGTCAGTAAGACACCAAACCAACAGCTGATACTAAATTCCAAACTTCTTGATTTAGCAGAATCGCTTCAAATGGAAAGAAGGAGGAGTTCTTCTAAGGTTCTGGTTGTGGAGGTGCTACTTGGAGTAAACTGGTTTACAGTTTACTCTTTTGGCCGTATTACCAAAGAGATTTTAGATCTGCAGATTTTAAATCTGCAGCTACTGGTTACATATTCCAAAGCTAATTTTGACACCATGTTTAAGCACAACTAGAACAGAAAAGGAACAAGGCTGCTCACTCTACCCTGTACTTCGGTTGTGAGAGTGAGATGGAATAACAAAAAGTCCCAGAGAAAATTCATAACAAGTACAGAATTGTACCCTTGCTTCTTTTTAACAGGTTGCCAAAAAAAAAAATTAAATTATAACTCCAGTATAGTTTGGGATTTGCATACAGGAATATCATATTAAGAGACAGATTACTAGGAGCAAAATACTCAGTTTTTGAATTACAGTATCAAAGACTTCTCTGAGCTTTACACTGACAAACTACAAAGTGTACAAGTTAGCAGTTCAGTTTTTATCCTTTCCTCAAATAATTTCAGCCATTGAATATGAAGGGCTTTTAGAACTGAAGACTAAACCAAGAAATACTATCAGATTTCAGACAAGAATTAATAATAAAAAAGATCTATAGCTTATATTATGAAAGAAGCCAAACAGAATATTACAGTCCCTTCTGTCCTAAAAAAATTATGACTATGATTGCCTGCAAGTATTTAATGAGAGCAGGCATAAGAAATGCACAAGAGAATTCTTCTCTAGTAAGAATTATCATTAGACTCAGTTCAATGTGATTAAACGAAATAAAACACAGGCTTAACACCAAGCTAAAATCTTCCAAAAAGCAAATAAATTGGACTGAATCACAGTGGATAAAGATTATTCCCTCACCTGAATTTTGCCATCCATAGATTATTGACCAAAATATGTTTAGTTATTAAAGTCATTATTTAATATAATTTTCATTTAACTTGTAGAGTTTTAATAGCAGTATATCCCAAGAAGATGCAAAGCAGGTAATGGCATATATCACATAGCCAGATGTCTAGAAACAACACTACTTGACAAATAATGCTGTCACATTTAAGTACTGGGAACTGTAATATTTCAATAACCTTTGAATAAATAAAAAAGAGTTAAACATTAATTTATTAACAGTGATGTATAACAACACCAGCATAGGAGTCACAGAGCAAGAGAAACTACTGGAATACTTATACGTTCTCCTTCTTTAAAATATTCTACTGTAACTTGTGGTGAGGTTAAACAGCTTGAGAAGTAGAATGCTGAGAGAATTGCTTTTCAAAAGTTAGTCAAGTAAATATCAGAAACAATTCTACGATAATTTAAGGATTTTCAGAATATAAGCCTTCTCTCCAATATTCAACAACAAGCAAAGAACGTTAAAGAGATTTAAGAAAAAAACCCCACAACGTTAGTGGGCATTTCTGTGATGCCATCAAAGTGATACAGACAGGCTCTTATAAACTCTAAAAACTCTAGTTTTATTTGAGCAGAAGAAAATGTGTAACAACAAAATATAAACAGGGACATCAAGATGTTTTCCTAAATTTTGGTGGGTTTTGTTTGCTTCTTTGTTTAGATGCTGTGCTTTAAATAGTTTGGTCATTACCCATTTGTGTACCAGAAAACTTCTGCCTGGCCAAGGCTAAAGTCAGACTTAAAAGAGCTATCACATTTAGCCTTGTATTACCTTTCTCTTAATTCTAGTAAGAAAATATAAAACTGAGAAAAATTCTCAAATCATACAGCAATATCTAAACCAGTTGCATTTGTGTCCCACAAAAAGTTGACCAACTTCCAGCCAGCCCTCTTCCTTCTGGTTACATGACTATCCTGCTTTTGCACTAGCAGTGTAGTGCTAACACTTACTGAATGTTTTTGCAAGCTGATTTACTTCCATAACCCAGCAGAAGGATATCTTTTTTCTACTGTTACCAAACTGAATCATAGAAAGGACCAACAAACACCAGAGGCCAAGACAAAGTAAATGAGAAAAGTGGGGAAAAACTGGTAAGAGATGGGTACTTTGCTTTTAGAAGCAATTAGTTCTTTCTTGGAACTATAGCCCTAAGCAACACCAAATGGTAAAAAAAAAAAAGTTTATAATGGTTTAAGTCATAGAAACTCTCTGATTATTTTTTTTTCTAAAGCATACCCATGAACCTCTACTTTGCTCAGTCTATCTGGACTTAATTTTTTGGGCGTTTCTTTGATTTTCTAAAAACTTGTTCTTTTCCATGACTGCCTGCATCTCAGGAATCACAACAACTAACTTTCTTAATAAATGTGACAAAAGTCATTGCTCCCTATTCACATCGCCTCACTGGTCTAGAACTTTTTGTTAAAACACCATATATGTGGTATTTGCTACATCTCTTCCAGTTTAAAAAAATAACATCTCTATGTATACAAATACAAAAGAAGTCAGCTACTACTACCTCTTCCATAGCCTAAATACTCTTGCATGTTTTACATTCCCATTTTATAACTGCTGCTCAGCAAAGACAACATGCAGGCACTAACCATCAGAAGCTCCACTATGGATTCTAGTCTCATGCCCAGTTATGCACTGTTTAATGACCACACTATACTCAGTAACACACATGTGCAGGCATATGAATCTGCATGGATCACAGAATACGCTGAGTTGGAAGGGACCCATAAGGATCACCGAGTCCCACTCCTGGCCTTGCACAGGAGCATCCCCAAGAGTCACACCATGTGTCCGAGAGTATTATCCAAATAAATGCGCACACACACACACGTGTGCATACAGTGCATATATTTGTTCTGTATATACACACAGAGACTTAAAACAACAAGACAGTAACTTAATTAGGACCAGGACTAACGACTTCCATTAGGCACCACAGATAGCCAAATAGCTAGGATACTTGTCTAAAATGACTAAACCTGGCAGTTCTGAGAAGATTGAGGCTTTAATAAGTAAGTGGATAAAAGACGACTTAATCCTCAAGCAATACATGGAAGTACAGGTTTATCGCTACCCAGACAAACACTATAACCTTTAGCTAAAGTCTCTGATTCTCCTTTTTATTTATCCATCTTCTGGCTCCTCCTGACTCTTACAAATCAATGTGACAACAGAAGAAAGATGCTTAGAGGCCTCAAGCAGCTCAGTCTGTAATTTTGGGCTGAAAAAATCTACAATGGACAAAGAACCCACAGTTTTAAATGCATAGCATTAGAGGAATATCCTGATTCAAGACTTTCACTGTTTAGATAAATGCTCTAGCCACTACAGTGTCATATAAAAAGATCTAGAGACAGCTTTTTAAAGACCAAAAATTCCCAGACCTTTTATATTCCTTGAAGTCAGAGACAATTCTGAGCTTATTTTACTTTTTACAATCAAGCAAGAGTGAAAGAATATTTCTTTAGGTGCACCACTAGTCCTAAATGATTGAAGAACAGCCACAGTGCACACAAAAGCACTCCTGGCCAAGTATGAGGTTCAGACGACATGTGAAAGCAAGGGACAGAAGTATATATGCATCACACATGGAAGCAAAAATTTAAGTTTCAAGTGACAGCAATGATCTAGGAAGGATGCCAAAGAATTATGACTATTATGGGCAGAAATGATGTATTTCTAACATTTAAAACAACTGAGCGTGGGAATGGGTTAATTGCTTTTTTGTTATTTTTGTTAACTAAATTCATCGAAAAGGGCTTTGAATCATGTGCTTTGCTATTAGGAAGCTTTGCTTTGTTCCTGCCTCCCTTTCTCAAGTGCTGTTTCATAGTCTGAATATTTAGTGTAGTAGCACTGGGTAGCTAATTCCAGTCTCAGTTCCTTTCCCTTAACTGTTTGATTGCTTAGCCTGCAACTCATCAAGCAGATTTGTTTAGTACAGTACATACTGAACAATCTGAGCATTAAGATGAATGTCTTCAGAACAATTCAAGAACTGTTTTTGTTCTGATTCCCCATAACAGTTATGGCACACTATCTTCCTCACTACAGAAAGAAGTTCAGTGGCCCATTCAGCCAGAAACTGTACATCGTGTTAGGTATACTGAAGTTTGCCAGGAAGATCATGAGAAAAGCATATGGATGTACGCCTTGCCTTACAGTGAGGTCTTATAAATCAGATACTCGCACCCATAATAAAGAGCAATTATAAAAAATTCACTTCCTCCAAGGCTGGTTTTCGTTGAACAGTCTGACATGTTTCATTGCATAATAAATATACACAGCAAAACCAGGAATACGTAGCAGATATTTTTAGGACTTGGAAAATATTCCAGCTCTCTAGAGCCAAGGGAAAGTGGCAATGTTCCATTTTGAATTTCAAAATACCCATGAATTATTTCACCTATGTTAATATGTATCTATAAACCTAAATTTGAAGAAAATGCCAGTTTTAGGTGTTAAGGAGAAAGGACTTCATATTATCCTCTAGAAAACAGCAGTTGATTTCATTGACAATTTTATAAACCTATATAATACACATACTTTGGAAAAGTTTAACCCCAGTTTTAGTAAAAACACATCAAGTTTCCAATGAATTGATAATCTAAGCTGTACTGAGAAGCCCAACCAGAATTCTGACACAGTACGAATAAAAGACCAACCCTATTTTTAGTGTGGTAAACACTAAGATAACTCACTACACAGAACTGCATTGTCAGAGGTTAAGATACATGCAGTTTTCAGTCCCATGATTTTTTCATTATACTCAGTATTTTCATTTCTCCATATGCTATAATCAGTAAAACAAACAAAGTAGACAATGCAAGATTTCACTGGTGACATATACAGAGAAGTTTTCTTCTTGGAGAAACTATAGCTCTATACTATAGCTACTGTTACTTTCTACTTTAACTGCAACTGAGATAATTCATTCCCCATTTTTCTTAAATTCTTTGAATTTCCCTAAGAACAATACATAGCAAGATTCTGAAGATGAAAGCTGTTTATTAAATTGAAAATGGGGAGAAGTAATGTCTACTGGAAGTTTTATTACGGATGCACTTCCAAAAGTTTTTGACTGCATGATTATTTTTCCCTAATCAAACTTCTCTTAAACAGAGATGCACTGTTCCCCTAAGCATAATCACATAGCACTGTTTTTGTCCTCGTGTTTCAAGTATATAAGAAAAAAACTTCCCATTTGAGAAGCAACGACCATTTCTACTGCTGCATGCACTGCTTTCATGCATGTAGTAGTAAATACTTTCATGACAAACTTAATTGTCTACAAAAACTATGACTTCATAGTAAATAAAAAGATACTTAGGGTGATAATCACCTGTTTACAATGTAAGAGATCAAAATTTGGAAACCTTCATTTTAAACACCTTACTAAATGTTTTAGCACCACCTCCTGGTCATACAACTACACATGGTACAAGTTTATGTTAACTTTTTTCTGGGATCACTACAGTGAATTAAAAATGCTGGCATATCTACTGGCAAATGTAATTTACAGCAAATTGTGCCAAGTCAAGGATCTCTCAGAACTAAGAAAAATTAAAACAATCAAGCACACTTGATATTAGAGAACTCCAAGTCTTACAGTGAATGACATTTCAAAAATAGTTAGATACTATTTTAAACACAGTGTACTTTGAGAAGATTATTACAATTACAGGAAAAAAAGATTTTGAAAAACACACATGAATTTGAAACACGATTAGAATTAAAATACTTAAGTCCACAGAAAATGCAATAAAGGCAACACACATACCTTGAAATATTTTCTTCTGATACGTGTCATATTCATTAACATGACTCCAGAATTAATCCCAGTTACTCCATAATAGGGATGTCTAGCAAAGCGATTATACCACCCAATACGAGGCTCTTCATGTTCTGGTGCCATTGCAGCAATTTGTGTGGAGTTGAACTTTCCCAGAAGAGACCAAATATCATCAACAGGCCTCAAAAACAGGATGTCAGTATCAACATACAGTAGTGAATCCACATTTTTGAGGATTAACTGTGAGAGAAAGAAATTTAAAACCAAACTTTTAAGTTTTCTTGAACTTCTCTTCATAAAACAGAAATTGCTGCCATTACAGAATAAAGTTTAACACATTTTTGTCATATGCAAATAAATTCATTTTAGGCTGACAGTTTGCAGTCAATAAATTTGCCATCACTCCTCTCATTTTAAAGAATTTTTGTAAAGGGGCACAGAGGTTTTACATAGAATAGTAATGCAAAGGCACTCAGTCTACATTTTATATATCAGGGATCCTCGGGAGTAGGTTTGCAGGCCAGGTGAAACATTATTCTAACAGGAGCTCCTATCTTACTCCTGTTCCCTTGTTTTCCCATGCAGACAATCAAGGAAGAGATGTAAAAAGCCCCAGAAGAGACACTGTTTGGGAAATAGCTGCCACTGCTCTAAGTCATCAATCCTGAAGGATGATCTCTGAAGTGTCTTAGAGGAGCAAACAAAAAAAAGGCTGCACAAAACGCTGGCAACAATAGCCCATTTCTTGTTTCATTTTCTCTAACACTTCTCACACCCATGCATGCAGGAAACTTTCCAAACAAACGAGCAGATGAGGCGTGATAAGTCCTTCTTACCTCTGAGAGGATGACATGACCTATGCCTCTCTCTGAGGATACTGTGCCATAACGCAGCAAGTGAGAAAAGGACTTTTATTTCATAGGGTATTAGTGCCACAGAAAGTGGTTAAATTCACAGGATTTTTTAGGATGTCATAAAAATAACTTTCAGGAGTAATAGCAGTCCTTCATTTTAAACCGAGCAGATATCAGATTAACAAGGACAGCTTGATCCTTCATAAACAGACTTCTGGATTGTCCTATTACAGAGTAACTTACTGGCAAAAATAGCCTTTGTGAAGCACATGGTTTAAACAATTTCTTCCATTCTGCCGCACTCTCAGTTGGAAATGTTATTGGATATAATGTGTAATTAACTTTTCCTTCATAGGGGAATTCGTCAAGCTATGTGAAAAGAAGAAATCACAGAAATTACTTCAGTTCAATTCTATTACAAAAAATAAATTAATCCCCCATTCAAATTGATAATTGAACACAACTACAACATCTCTTTTCCATAACAGATATGCTTCTTGAACTACAAGAATCTGTCAGCTAATCAAAATAATCGAAGAAAAAGGGGCACCTGCAGGCCACTATGAAGAAAACACATCATATCTGATCATACGCAAAAGGAAAAGGAAGTAAAATAAATTAGTATTTACAAAAAGTAAGTACATTAAATAAAACTCTTCCTCTCAACTAGTTTCCAGAGGAGAAATAACAAGGAAGTCTTTCTAAATTTGAAATAACTTACTCCATTTTTGCCAGTTACTGTTTGCATAACATTAGCATATACACATAAGCATGTATAATATACTAATGTCACAGTTCATATGACATTTTATGCACAAAAATAATAAAACCGTCCACAGTTATATCCTACTCAGCTTCTAAAACTGTTACTACAGTCATAATGTTATATTCATTAACTGCAATTTACTAAAATCAGACATAACCATATCTACCATTTTCAAAAACTGGTCTTTCAGTTTGTCTCAACAATTCAAGGCTGACTCATGCTGTAAGCAGAGGGACAAAAAAGGACAGATCTCTATTTTTTTCTTTTAAAGCCAACTTTAAATAAGCTCACACAAGATAACTGGTTTGCATTCGGAACATAGGTTTGTATCTAACAGATTTAAGGTGACAAATCAGGAAGATTTGGTCTGTCTCTAGGAGGAACTTTGATATCAGCAACTGGCACTCTTCCACAGGAAAAAAAAATCAAAAATCCCCATCCAATATTACAAATGCCTTCTTATCTTATTTCTAGACCCCTGAATTTCTGCCACTGTATCAAACAACTACCACCCAAGTAGAGCAATTGCAATATATTACTCAAATTCTGCTACAAAATGATTGAATTCATTCTTTGAATACTTACTATGTTTTTGAAACTCTCATGTAATTGGTCCTCAGCAAAAATATGAAAGTGGAGAGGTCTGATGCTGAAAATAATGGCTGATCTCAACATAGTAACAGTCTCCTCCAGTCTTTCACCACAGGCCACCACTGCTAGATGCATTTTCTCAGAAGGATGTGTTTTCATATAATCATATCTGATACAAAAATATTTTTTCATTTGACATTATTTCTAGCACAGGCTTAAAGAAAAGCACTACTATTTACTGCAGGAAGTAACTTAACAAAATACCCTTTATCATACTTAAACCAGCATTATATGACTCAAACAGAACATGCAAACTACAGCATTATACCTCATATATATTATGTTAACCTTAACCATTCTCGTATTCACTCCCACTATCCCACCCTACAAGGGAAAAACCAGGCATAGAAGAGCTATACAGAAACTACACATACAGTTACTTTCCTAGTAACCTTACTATCCATTAATAGCAGGGAATTTCACCAAAATACCTATTTTAAAGGAAGGACTACATGAAGTTACATTGAAATATGGAAGGGGGATAGCCCATTAAGTCTACACGAGTTATTTTTTTTCCCCTTTCCCTGGGCTAAGTATAGACATAGGTAAAAATGACAAATACAGCAGAGTTAAACTCAACAACAGAAGTGAGATAACCCCTACTTTCAAGATGTTCTGTTAAGAACATTTTTGACTGATCTAGGCATTTTGTCCATTTTCTGCTCCAGTAAGTCCTTCTTTGTCAAACCCATGGTTCAGCACTTCACCTAAGCACTGATAAAACACAGAAAGTTTTTTCCTATACTTCCATCTTGCAGGAGTACAACTTGGGTCGGAAGAGGCAGGAAACTAATAGCTCAGATGGCTTTGTATTGTGGAATGCCCTGGTGCTCCTAGTGGTTCTGGAAAATCCCTCAGGTACACTAACCACATGCACTGTCCATGTCCTTGAGGCTAAATCACTGCAAGGTGTGGGGACCGGGAAATCCTTCACTCCTGAAGATACCTGTGCAACAGTTAGGGTGTGAAGTGCTTGGAACGTCTTTTACAGTGTACATTTTAAAGTTATTTCATTACTTTAATAAAATAGGCTAAAATTATCATCAGATAAATATCATTAACTTGGTGGCAAACAATGGGTATACTAAACCTAGAACCATATTCTCCTGGATTTCATATACTTAATTAGTCAGAAAAGCTTTCAAAGGTTTTAAACATACATCAACTCAAAGCCTGTCTTCAAAACAATATGCAGCTGAGCTATTTGCACAGACTATAGGAAGAGGGGGGCTAACAGAACTAAGAGTATCTGAAGGTTTAAATTACAAGTTTTATGCCAAATTATGCAGACAAAACCAATACTGAAGTTGGAAAATATTTTCCTAAACTAGTAACAATAGAGAAATGCTTGACAAAACACCCATTCTCAGAAACTTGTCAAAGAGAAAGACACTTCAAAACAGAAATTAACAGATGTGACTCTCAGCACAATCTCCATCCAATTTATGTAACTATGTAGATACATACAAGTTTTCCTTTAAATTGACAATAGATAGGATGTAAATATGCCCTTTTTTCTTTAAGGCACAGAGGAGCAACACACATTATTTTCAGTTACATGAGGCAAAATATAGGCAAAGTTATCACTGTAAAACTGCTGAATTTTAGTGTCATAAATAATTGCCACATTTAAAAAACATTCTGAGTTTTGAAAGAATTTAATGCTATGGAACCAAAAAAAATACAGTATCCCAGGGATTTAAGATTAATAAAATTTTAATTAAAACATGCAGCCAGTCTTAACTCAAGGCTTGGGGTATTATTAAAAATCCCATGGACGAAAGACCTCATAGGTCGGATTCAGATCCAAAACAGGGCACATAAATGAAGATGCTAACATACAAGACTGTGCCCAAAGTCTCATTAAAGCCAACAGAGATCTAGTGAGCAGGTTATACAGACAGTAACTCATCTTATTTCAAAGTAAACACCTAAGGCTTGAATAAATTTTTACCATAGGTATGTGTGTGTGTGGCCAGTCTTCGTGAACGAAGATCTGGGAAAGGTGTTTTTACCTTTCAAGCCTGCTCAATGGATTTTTTAGGTGAGACACAGCCTGCGCTGAACTGAGCCCACCCTTTAATCCTAAGGTTCATCTGCCGGGCC
>JAWWLV010000045.1:28638936-28653835 GCA_035041135.1 Platyrinchus mystaceus
AAAAAAATCTACTCTTTGTAGTAACAGTTGGGTCTACAATTTTAAAAACATAATGTAACAGGAAAAACCCAGCTAAAGGAAACCACAATATAAGCAGATGAAATGCATGTGAAGCAATCAAAATATTTTGCTTTGTCACCTTGCTAAATGGCAGCTACACCTGTCTGCAATCAAATAATAAAGTACTATTTAATAACAGATCCTACCTAAAAGCAGCTTCCCAAAAGCAGTTCATTCCACAAACATCAGAGGGCAGCATCCAATAGGAATTCCAGAAAGATACAGACAAATTCTTACACCTAACAGAATAAGACAAAAATAACCTATATAAATGTTACTGATTTTATGGCAAAGTTAAACGGATTATTTTCTATCTAATATACAACTTGAATAGTTAATTACTTGGCAGAAAAGTGGCTATGTAATGCAGCTTGAATACAAAGGAGGAGGTATTAGAGGCCAACCAGGAGGATTTTTTAAGGAAGAATGGTCCCATCCTTTACCCTTTCCTCTTCACATATTTTCACAGAGAGAAAAACACAGGGGCTGTGATTTTTGAGGGTCCTTCTCTGTTCTCAACTTAAATTAAGTCCCACAGGTAACAGAGCAAATTGCAACACTTTCTGCTAGAAAGAACTCCTTCACCTTTTCAATACCTTTGTCTACTCAAAGTAGAGGAGCAACTGTAACTTTTCATTTTCAAAGTTACAGGTCCATTTAACACAACTCGTATTCATCCATGACTATTCAGTGCAAACCTGCAAATCTGATTTTTAATAAAAAATAGGCCTTTACAGCACCAAGGAATTCTACAGTTTCATAACAAAAGGTCAATGCAATATAGAAATAATCACCACATTTGGCAAGCTTTTTTCTCCATATTAATAGTAAGACTAATAATTTATTGACTTGTGCTACACTAACTAAAAAAGCAGGGTTCACTAGTTCACCACTACATTTATGCAACAGAAATATAGGAAATATTTAAAAACAGAAACAGCAGCATATTGTCAAAGGTTCTGGTGAGAAAATCAAGATCAAGATTGAAGATCTGCAATAAGCAAGCAGAATATCGTAAAGCAAGGGATACACTCTTGTGTGACCTTCTCTGCTCCCTGCTCTGGTGACACAAAGCCAGTAGTGCTTATTCTCCTTTGAAAGTTAATATCTGTGAATGAAAGACAAGTGCAAGAAGAAAACCAACACAAACGCTGCTGATGAAAAGGTATTTAAGGACTACAGCTCAGACCTCTTCTAGAAGTCAGCTTTGCAGGTTTGAAATGAGTCAGCACCATCTTGGTAGTGTCATCTGGAATCTGTAAAGGCCAATGATTTGCAAATAATAGATCAAGGTAGCATCAGAAAATGGCAAGCTGTGTAATTTCTTCTTTTCATAACACTTGAGAAAAACCACTTGATAAACACAGTTTCACAAAGCCTTATTATGTGTCGGAGGGTGATGCAGTTCTTTGTAGAGATCACAGGAAATCCTTGTATTCTGTAGAAACATATTTTCAAGTAATTTTATGTCATGACTTAAGAATGCTCGCCACAAACAAATATCTGGATAAAAAGAAATGAAAATAGACTAAGATATCTGTATTCATCTTTACCAAAGTGAATGGTATAAAACCACAGTGGTATACAACCCCTCTGCTAGATTCTTTCTTGTATCAATCTTTGTGGCTTTTGAAGTTTTTTTAAAAGTTCAAGGCACATTAGGACCTTGCATTTATCTGAAGAACAATCTTTGCAATATCTACTGTGTACCTTTTTGAAGTACTGTTTCTCATTACTTTTAGGATAAATTAATAGACAATCTCTCAGAAACAGTGTTCTGGTTTGGAAGATTATTGTCTTCTTATTATTACAGGGGATTCCTCTTCCAGGTGTCAACAACAGTTTTCTTAGCTGTCTTGAGCTATTATCCTATCCAAACTACCAAAGCAAGAGACAAGTTTGAAGTAATGCCTAAGTCATTTTTTTGACACATTAGGCCTCTCCAATATTCTGTTCAGCACAACAAGATTATCAGAGTGGGATTTGAGTCATAAATTTCACATTTAAAACCAAAATATTACTAAGATATGTATGTTTGTAATTTACTTCATGTTAGACTAAGAATATTTTCCTTTCAACAGAAGTCTCTCTCAATTGACCATAGGTTTTTGCATACAAAGGATTAAGAGACTGGAATCACCAGACAGCATTTTCTTCTTGTTATTCAAAATGAGATCATTTCAAACACCACTCATGAAGATTTTTTTTTTTATTCATAATAAAATCTGAGGAAAGCTTGGACTACAAACAATTGTTTTACAAAGCCAGGGAGATGCATTGTATCTGTTCATCAAACAGGCACATTCATCGTTACTTCAGCAGGGGTACTAGTCAGACAGGAATGGTCACCTTCAGCACTAGAAAGGGATATTTTGCTCACATCTGTTATAGTTATGTGATTAAAGGCCAGTCTCCACAAAGAGAAAGCAGAAAATAATGTCAGGTGAAAGAAATATAGCAATCTAACCCAGGCACATGGAGCAACCTGAGCCAGCCCCAATTCAGGGGAGTAGTGAGCCCAAGAACTGGGCAGAAGTTCCAGCAGATGAGACAAAAGGGCAGACTTTCCAGAGCACCTGTGGTTCTGTTCCATGTGCACGTACACAGGTCAGAGTGCCCACAAATGAAAAGATGGCCACAGATCATAGGGGCCCACAAGCCTGCAGTGCCGAAACTGGAGAGACATGTGTGCACGTAGCACGTAGGTGTGTGCATGCTGGTGCCTGTAACCAGTAGCAACCAGACCAGCCTCCTAGTAGAGCAAGAGGCTTGGGAGACAGCTATCAGACAGGCCATAAGACTGGGTAAGGCTCTGCAGAGAACAGAGGGTCTGAGCTACTGAAAGAACCTCTCTCTTACACAGCCACAAGAGATTAGGGTCTGATGGATGGCTACTGGAAGTACCAGAAGGTCTAAGCCAGCCACATGGGGTTTGAGGGTTGGATAAGTTTAAGGCTAAAGGTCAGGGCCAGCGATCTGAAAGACCCCTTTACATGAGGCGATCCTGTTGCCAGCTGCCACAAGGCTAAGGCCAGTAACTGGAAAGATCCACAGTGTATTCATCTGTATATGTGTGTGCACATCCAAGAGGACGTGAGTACCAGCAACTGAATTGGGGCTGCAAGGCTCATGGGTTTGCACACCAGGTTAGCAACAGTGGAAAAGAGAGGACCACGAGGTGGTTCCTGGATAGACTGAGTGTCTAAGACCAGTTACTGGAGGGATCCACGTTATAAACATTAATATATTTTTCACCAAAGCCTTTCACCCCGATCAGCCAGAGAAGGGAACAGGATCAGGACTTGGGTAAGTGCTGTTTTCTCTGCACTGATCACTGCCAGCCATGTGTGTATGCACTAAGAGCATATGTTCCCATTAGGAATAAATGCTCAGCTGGCTGGACCCAGGAACACAGAAATGCAGCAGCCTTGCCTCCATCACACTACTAAGGTGGACAACTCCTAACACCTACCATTGTCAAAAATAAAAAAAAAAAAAGAAGAAATATGAAGTTTCAAAAATCACTGGTGTCACAGACAAGCATTCTCAGTGATCTGTTTGCCAATTCCAAGTATCTCTCTCCTTTAAGCAATGAGGCATTTCATAACTGCCTTTATCAGGTACTTTAGCTTCAACATCACTGGATAGTAAAAATTTTACTACTGCAGACATAGAAAAGCTGTCTGTATTGTGACTTGAAAACTTTTCAGAATTAAAGGACAATTTAAAATTATTGTGCAAAATGCATTGCAATGCACAGGTAGCAGTCATGAAAACTGAGGCCCTGTGCTCAGGTGAGTCAAGTTTTAACCATAAGGAGTTCTACAACCATCAGCAGTAATCTCCTAATGGAGATCACAATTTAAAGAATACTTTACAATCCATGTGGCATCTTTTATACAACTGTAACTTCACAGCAAATTTAGCAGAATGTCTAAATGGTGAGGGTTGCAGCCATGACTGTGTTCTTGTCAGTACTGCATTAACAGACCAGATCTGATCAACTGCATGAATCAATCAAGAGAGACAGACTGGTGTCTTTCCTACAGCACAAGCCACAATATGCAGCAAAACAGGAAAGCAGCATTTTTTAGTTCCTTCCTGTTCATAATCACTCAGGAATAAAAATCTGGGATGATGAAATGCTCAATGCAACTCCCAAATACATTGAGAATTTCTGATTCTTCTCAATAGTTTTTCCTGAACATTTGCAGCAATATCACAAATTTGGCATGACATATTTTGTCATAGAGGCAATGGCTTTATTACACAGGAGACAGTAAAAGCAATGTTAGATGTCTGACACATGCCAAATTTTTTAACAGGAAAAATCTCAATCATGTTTCATTAGTTTACAATATTTCTATGTAAAGTAACTGCTTGACAAATTCAGCAGATTTTTTTAATTAATTTTCAACTTAAAAGGATGAAACACTGAATGATTTGAAGTTAAACTCATATTTTGAAATTCTTAGCTTCTGGACCAATTTCTCAAGACACAAAAACAGCTGAGAAGCAGACTGGTGAAACTAATGATTAAGCTCTGATACAGACAAAAACAGCTGTGCGCAGGCCAAGGAAAGAACCAACTACCTGTCACAGCCACCCTCTACTGCTAAGCTTATGGATATACTTTCTACACTTTTCCATGCACTATAATCCACTTAACTCTCCCCTTGCCTGGATAGTTAAGAGAGCAAGAGACTGATACAGTCAGATATCTGTGTAACACACCACAAAACAGTGTGGCCAGCTGCAAAAATGCTAAATTACAGCACAATGGAAAAATGTTTCATTTGAACAGAGTCAAATTCATTGATCTCATTAACATCACAGAACTGACAACAGATTGATTCCTTTCTCAGACTTGCCATTAGAATAGAATTTTTTGGCCCTGAATAGATGAACATTATCTGCCTAACTTAAGTGGCAATATTGATAAAATTAACTGAAGGTTCACTTCTCAGTCCACTAATTAACTCATCTGAAAGCACGTGGAAAAAGACTGACTTGAAAGGATACTACACAGACAGCAGATTGCAGCACTATTTAATAACATATTGTAGCAAGTATATGTTTATGCACTTTGGGTTTTGGGTTTGTTTGTTTTTTTTTATTTATATTTCCTTTCTTTTTCTCAGCCACTTTCTTCATCCATAAATCATACTAGCAAAGAAAAAAAGGCTGACTACATATACTGCCTTTTGATTGATTTTGTATTTTCTGGAAGTAGAAACGTCAATATGCTTTCATTTTTTTCAATTTCAGATCCACTGCTCAATTAGCTATTATTTATGACAGTACTGACTATTCATTACTACTTTTCTCACTAGAATGAATAATCAATAGGACAATTTACCTTCATTGCACAACTAAAACCCAACCTTAATTTGTTATTAAATCTTAAAACGTTTTTCAGCTGTTTATACCAAGTTTCAAGATAAAAGCTTTTAGTTTTCAGTCCTCTTGTTCCTCAAGCTAGATTAGCATTTGAAACAAACAACTCCTTACCAAACTGATTACCCAACAAGTTCCCCTTAATTATTATGTCTATTGGAGGATCATGCCTCAACCTGTAATTCTAGTTTCAATATGGTAGTTCCTTTTCAATTATTTTCTACTTAAATGTGTCATCACTATTGCTAAATTCTTCTAGCTGTGGTATTCCAAAGCCTTATTCCAAGCTTGCAGTTTTCATGTTTGCATGTTCTGAAAATGGACAGAAAATTCGACTTCCCCATCCCCCACCCCAGAGCATGATGGAGTTCTTTCTGTCCTTATGGGATATACTCAACCAGATTATTCAGAAAAAGAAAACCCTTCTTAGCTAAAGAGAAGAGAAAAACACTGCTGAGTGCATAAATGCCTTCAGATGATAGTTAGACTTGCTTTGCTGAAGTGTATTTTAAAACTGTCAAACAGCTGAAGAAACCCATTTATGAAAGTTACTATTAATGCATATAAAATATTAAACTTTAAGAAGGATTAGAAGGTTATCTAAACACATTTTTTTCTATAAGGTTATGGACCCTTCAGAATATTACACTTCTGACAAGACAGAAGGAAGTGGGCATATAACAGCCGTGTGGCCATCGTGCTCGCTCTCCACTGAAGAAAGAGCTGAAGTATAAAAAAAGAAAGACATCAACACATTCACTAAGATGTGCATGTATCACTTACATAAGTGAATGTAATACAGCTTAGTACTTCAGAATAATTGAAACATGCATCTAAGGGAATATTCAGCGGGGTATTTCTTAACTGCCATAGGACAGAGTTTTTCCTTAAACAAGAGCCTTTCAGGGACTGTTCTAAGGGACTGACTCGCCACTAGATTTTGCACACACTGTTTGCACAAACAGCAAGTTTCAATAACTTACAACAGGGCATGTTCTTCCTGAGCCTTCAGTTTGACAACAGTCTACAGGTAAAGAAATCCCACAGAGGTGACAACAGGCACTGATTTTGCAAGGAGATATGCCCTCATGACATTATATACAGGAATTATTTGTGGCACTTGAGACCTTTTAGAAAAGAACTTTCTCAGTTTGTAAAACTTTTCTACTTTGCAACACAGGGCAGATTTATATCTCATCTGACATCACTGCAGCAAGAAGCTTCTTTGCTCATTGTTGGGGTTCTTCCCCACACATATCTTTGATTTAAAAACTACACTTCGGTATAAATAATGAAACAGTACAGCTTTTAAAATGAGCTTGGTTCTTCTTTTGCTAACCAGGAGCATGATACACCTGAAAGTCATTTCAATGTTTAGTAAAATTACTTAGATTATCACCTTTTATCAACTTAATAAAAGTTTTCTTCATGTAAACTGCATGTTTTCCTTAGTAAAACAAATATCATACATATGTTTTTTCCTCACATTTCTATTAAAAACTGATTCATTAAACCAATAAAATCTTATATAAAACTGTTAAAGGTAACTCTTTTATTTCAGTTAGCGTTCCTTAGAACCAGTAGATTTCAACTGCTCACAATGAGTTTTTAATCATGAACTAGAAATGAGAAACAATCATTCTCACAATTTTTTCAACTCATAATCTGTATTAATTTGAACTAAAGCAAAAGCATGCGGAAAAAAATTCTCTGAAGTAGTTACACCAGTCAAAAGCTGGGTTTTGCATTTCAGCTGACTCCAATAACTAAGAATGCTGTTTCATAGTATTTTAAGATTATTAAGAGCTTGTCATCCTACCGTCCTCCTTTGCACCAGCATTGACACTTTCATAATTACACGATTCAAAGCGCTGAGCTGGCCAAAATCTAGGTGGTTTTCAGGCAGGTCAACATGCCAGATCAACTCATTTTTGTGCTCAGACAAGCACAAGAAGTGTTAAGTAGTGGGGGGTGCCAGAGCTTGTGCTGCATTACGAAGGAGTGACCATCTCCAAACCATCAAACCCACATTGTTTTAAACTGCTTTAGAATCTAAGCAGAGCTAGAGGTAGTCTGGCCCAGAAGGCCTGGCCCGAATTTCTCCTCCAGCTTCAGTAACAGATTCCTTGTCACTCCTCTTTTCCTGGCATTAGGGTTCCCATTGCCACTGGTGAACAATACTACGAAAATATAACCTAAAGGAAAACTAGTAATTTTCATTCCATAATCTCACTCACATCTTGACCACATAAAAATCTCTGGTGATAGGAGGAAAGCAACAGAACAATGCGGTTCTGCAGAGTGTGAGATGCTTAGATTTACACCCCTTTAACTGCAAAACTGAACTCGCCAGTCTCTGTGAGAAGACTGACTCTGTTAAGGTATCCCATAAAAAGCTTTGCTTCAATGAAGTTATATTTGATAACCCTATAGTTACCAAGTTTCAGAGCTGAACGAGCACCCTGAAATTTTCTTCGCCTGGAAAAAGGGAATGCACCCTCCCGTGCTGTCCCACCGGGAGCGGCCAGGGACGGGCTATGAGCGGCGGGGACGCGCACGGGGGCGGCATCGGCCGCCGGCAACGCCACTTCGCAAAGTTTCCCCGGTCTGTTCCAGGCTCCTCCAGCCGCTGTTCTCCGGTGTCTGGCCCGAGGGGAGGGAGCGCACGGAGACCCGCGCCTCCCAGGCCCCGGCCCCGGACAGCCGGGGGCGCACGGACGGAGCCCTGCGCTCCCGCCTCCCGGCCCGCCCCGCAGGAATGCGGGGGGAACCACCGCCCTTGCTTCCCCCGCCCGGCCCCCGCGCCCGGTACCTTCCGGCCCCCGCCTCGCTCCGGCCCGCCCTCCCCGCCTGCCGCCGGGCGCCAGGCGCGGCGGGGTCTCGGGCCTGCCGCTCCCGGCCGCCGCCGGGCTGCTGCTCCAGCGAGAGGGCGAGCTGGCTGAGGCCGTAGAGCAGCGAGCAGACGCCGCAGCCCAGGCACAGCAGCGCCACTCGCGCGAACCGCCGCATCCTCCGCCCGACCGGCCCCACAGCGCCGCGCCGCACGCGCCTCCTCCGCCAGCGCGAGCGCGACGGGCGCGGCGGCGGCGCCCGGGGGGCGGGGCGGCACCGGAGGGGCGGGGCCGGAGGGCCGGAGGGGCGGGGCCGGGGGGGCGGCCACACCTCAATTGTCCCGAGAGGGAAAAAAGCCACAGGTCCTCTTCTGCCACCGCGGCCAGCCCTCAGCCTGGGCTCGCCCCCGTTCAGGTCTCCGGAAGACGTCCCTGGGCGAGAGAAGAAACGCCTCTGCGCAGAGACAGCGGCAGGGCTGACGTACCAAAAGCCCGCAGGGACGGCGCACAGGCTCCTGTCTCGCCGTGTCTTCGTGAAGGGCAAAAGTGGGGCTAAAGTCCCCTCAAAATGACACTCCTTTCCCCTGTGCTCAGTGTTTCTGTAACTTCGATTTTCCTGTATAAAAGCTTCACAGCTGCCTCTCCACAAGGATATTCTATAAGTACAAATAGCTTAAGGGAGCGTGCCAAGAGGATGGAGCCAGGCTCTTCTTGGAGGTGCCAAGCAATAGGACGAGAGACGAAGGGCAGAAACTGATACACAGGAAGTTCCATCTGAATATGAGGACGAACTTATTTACCATGCAGGTGACTGCACACTGGAACAGGTTGCCCAGGGAGGTTGTGGAGTCTCCCTCATTGGAGATATCCAAGAACCGTCTGGATGGAATCCTGTGCCATGTGCTTTAGGATGACCCTGCTTGAGCAGGGAGATTGGACCACAAGACCCATTGTGGTCCCTTCCAACTTGACCCACTCTGCAATTCTGTTATTCCCTCTCATTCCTTAGGCAGCTGTAGTTACGCAGGTGTCCTTTCTCCTTGTACAGAAACAACCAGAGCATGCAAATCACTTTGGACTCCAGTGCCCTTCCCTCCTCCGGCCTTGGTACACAGGTGACTGCACAGTACTCTGGCCTGGGGAACAGGTGGGCGCTGCTGGGCCAGGAGGATGCTGAGCTGGAGAAGGCTGGTGAACTGAGCCTGCAGGATTTGTTTGTGGTCACTAGCAAAGAGAGGGTTATTTTGGCTCACCAAGTCATGGTTATGGACAATAAGGTGTAGGTCTGGGAAGCGGCAGAAGAAATAATAGCTGTATGTCCAGCTAGACAGGGAGAATATTGGTTGGGTTTCAGCTGAATTCAATACAGTAGTGCATCTCCCCTCACTGGCCCACACCACTGAGCAAAGACCTAACAGCCTAGCTAACCTATGCTATTGCCAAGGTAAGTAAAGTCATCACTCAGTGCTACTCCCTCAGCTTTCAGGTTTAAAAAAAAATACAAGTTTGGAATAATTCTGCTTCCTTCTTTGTCCTCACAGTGCATTTGGCTCACATTTTCTCTATGGACTGGAAACACCCTTTTTTAAAATAAGTGATGATATCCCCATTTAACTGCATGAATTCAGGGCCCTGAATTTTAAGAAAAATGCCAACATGATTTACAATGAAACATAAAAAAATAGTTCTGTTATAGATTCTGTGGCCTAAGGGTGAATGTCATATGTGAATGCCCATAAAACCTCAGCCATAGCTTACTGCTGCTCTTGGCTGTGCTTAAAAGAAGGGGGAAAGCAGAAAGCCAGCTGGCAATTCTGGTAGTTGGAAGAGAAGCAGCACCAAAATTGTCCTGCCAAAATTATTCATCACGTCTTCCTCAAAATAAAAGAAGAAATGAGGAGACAAGGTGGCTCTCAGAAAATACGGGATACTCAACTCTGTTTGCAGTGCAGATGCCAGGATGATTACTAAGAGATCCAAGCAGGGAAGTTGGGACTGAGAAAAGAAGAAGTAGAATCCAAGAGAAGTAAGGAACTAGGGGGCACAAGGATGATGAGAATTCAGGGCCAAAGATGCCAGGGTAAAGATGGAAGTCAGAGGTGAATTGGGGAGGTATTTATGAAAAGAACTCTTTCTAGAGTTTGTTTAATGAAGTAAGGGAAATTTATGTTAGTGAGATCCATGTGCTGGCTTGCATTACAAAAAGAACCAGCTCCGAAAGCCCCACTCAAAGTCTTAGCTGGGCTTTCTGCCCCTCTGTTCTGTGTTCTTCATGGCTTTCTACCACAACTTGCCATTCAGCTTCCCTGATCTTGTGTTTGCACTCAAAATCTGGCTCATTGTTCTCATTGCATATCTACCTGCTGACCTGTGCCATGAATTTGTGCACTGTCCAACTTCACAGTCCCTTACATACACTACCAAGTCCATATGGCAGGGAATGAGTTACACAGAGTCAGAGTGGAGAGATACAACTGAGTATTTACTGACAGCAAGCATAAAAGCAGAGACCAGCTAGTCCCTACTGAGGTGTGAAACTTGCCCTTTTTATGGAAAAGTGTTCCAGCCAGGGAAACAGGTCTGAAAGGTCTTATAAAGGCACCAAGAATGAATGTGGCAGATGGGCAGCAATAATGCTCTCATGCTTCAGAAGAAGAATGAGAAAAGAAGAAATAAGGAGTGCTAAAGAGATGCAATACAAGGAGATTTTTTTAATTATTATTACCAATCATGTCATTACCGAAATAGGAATTTACAGGATTCTCTTCATTCAATGCTTCATTCAATAATTAATCATGGGAATGTATCTGCAGTGCTCTAAAAATATTACTAAGATAAGGTCAGAGAGAAAGTTAGTATCTTTTTTTAAGCTCCGTGATGCTATTGGGAAGCAAAAAACAGCTAAACTTGCATGCACACAAGTCTTTTTTCACACTGCAAAATCTGTCCATTTAATCAGTTGGTGTGATAAAGATAAAATGCTTCTCACTACAAACTCAGCCATCTGAGTAAGGAAGATAAGCAAAAGTGACTGAAATGCCACACATCGATAGTATCACTGAGAAAAAAACCCACCATCAGACGGTATCTAATTATGTCATTTCATCTATAAATTCTTAAAGATTAATAATTATGTATCTTTATTACTCACCATGGATAGTTAATGAACAATATGTAAGATATTAAGCTATAACATTTGCTAGTCTTTATTAAACTTAAAACATGAAGAGGTATAATCAGGTGCATGATCCTCTCCTTTTAATAACAATTTAAAATCTTTAAATTCTTTCTTGACTGTAATTTAGTTACTTAGCTGTGGTAACTTTTGTATATTTAGAATTCAATTCTATTCACTATGCTCAGAAATTAGCTGAAATTCAGAAAACAGCAATCTTATTAAACTACTGGTGCTAATTAAGTAGTCAGAAAATCAATTTTTTAAAAGAATCAGCATCTTATACATCTGCAAGTGTGTTCAAGGGTCAGAAGAGCAGTTATTCTGTGCCAGAAAAGCAAAACAACATTCTAACAAGTCATTAGATCAAGATATAAATCAGATCAACTTAATTAAAAAACCCAGTCCTAATCAGATGCATTTGTATCATTCCCCCTGGTTTTGTTCTTTCAGGAAGTTAAATTATTAGTTAAGTTGGCAGAGCAATAAGATTTTGTGCTGACAGCTTTGTGTCAATGCTGCCTCATGTGCAGACCAGTTAAGGGTTTTTCAAGGGCAGTGACACTTTCTTTTATGTTCATGTGCCCTTTCATACAAGCTGCAGTGTCAACACTCATCTGTGATAGATTGTGAGGTTGGGTAAGTAAGGAGAAACTGCTTTGTTGCCACGTGTTGTACATATGGTATCATTGGACTTCTTGGGACAATGACCCTTTTCTGTTGCTGCCAGATATCACTGTTTTTTTCTTCCCTGTTACTTTTTAAGAAAAAGACTTAGTTTGGTACAACTACCTTCCATTCTTATTGCATCTACTCTTCAAATTTCCCAATGTATAAAAATGCCCCCAATGTATAAAAATATTGATAAATTTTTTCAGGTTTAGGACAGGAATAGGAAAAACACCTCAGGGCATTTGTACACAAAATTAAGTAAGCTGCATTGTAAGCAGTTTGGAAGAGGTACGATACTTTGAAAATTTCCTAGTTTCTTCTAATATGAATCAATTATTTCTTAAACAGAAAAACATAACTTCAAAATTTATTTAATGGATCCTCTGTGAATAAGTTATTAAATATTAGTAAAAATATTTGTATCATTCCTCTTATGAAAGTTCAACTTCCATGCCCTAAGTAAACAAATAAATAAACATCTATATATGTAGGCTTACACAGTGTTTAGTGGTTTACTACATTAAAAAGCAGAATGAATACTTTCTAGGAGCACAAAGCCAATTTTTGTTTTTATCTCTTTTTCTGTATTTGTGTGTCAAGCTCTTTTCTTCTGTAAATATTTCTAAATATGGAGCTCCAGAACATCAGTCCAAAGAGGATTCTCAGTGTAGGGCTTTTGTTTCTTTGAGTCATCTAGAATTCTCCAAGCATGGCTATAATGAGATGATTGGTGACAGCCAACATGGCTTTAGTAAGGGCAAATCACGCCTGGCAAACTTGGTGGCCCCCTGCGATGGGCTTACAGTCTTGGTGGATGAGGGAAGTGCATTGATGTCATATACCTGGACTTGTGCATAAAATCCTTGTCTCTTGACTGGTGGCTGATGAGAAGTTCAACATGAGTAACAGGCACTTGCAGCTCAGAAAGCCAATTGTGTCCTGGGTTGCATCAAAAGAAGCATGACCAGGAGGTCAAGGGAGGTGATTCTGCCATCTACTGTGCTCTTGTGAGACCCCACCTGGAGTACTGCATCCAGCTCTGGGGTCCCCAGCACAAGAAGGACATCGACGTGCTGGAGCAAGTCCAGAGGATGAAGAATGAAGATGATGAGAGGGCTGAAGCACCTCTCCTATGAAGACAGACTGAGAGAGCTGGAGCTGTTCAGTCTGGAGAAGAGAAGGCCCTCGGGGACACCTAATTGCAGCATTCTAGTATCTAAAGGGACTGATGAGAGAGCTGGGAAAAGAGTTTTTACAAGGACATGTAGTCATAAGACAACAGGGAATGGCCTTAAACAGAAAGAGGGTAGGTTTAGGTTAGACATAAGGAAGAAAAAATTCACAATGAAGGTGGTGAGACACAAGAACAGGTTGCACAGAGAAGCTGTGGATGCCCCATCCCTGGAAGTGTTCAAGGCCAGATTGGATAGGGCTTTGAGCAACGTGGTCTAGTGGTGGTCTAGAAGGTGTCCTGGCCCATGGCAGGAGGGTTGAAACTGGATGATCTTTAAGGTCCCTTCCAACCCAATTCTGTGACTTTATGATTTGTGTTTAAAGTACTTCTGGAAAGAGTCAAAGCAAACTTACCTATTTATGCAAATATGTACCATAGAAATAAGGCAAGCAGGGCTGTTTTTTGTTTGTTATTTGCTTATATATAACTATAGCTAAAAGTCCTTATTGTGTCCTGCTGTTGTTTGCTACAGCATCAAGTGGTTTTGAGTCCTCTGACACACAGATCGGGGTCTTTAAATTACTACAATACATAATCACTTTTTTTTCCTCTAATGGAATAAGTATTTACTAGCAGTAGTCATGCACAACAGCAACTTAGCATTATGCCTTGAAAGCTCAATTTTTAAGATGAAATACATCAAATAATCTGAAAGTAATCCTGTAAGGTATTTTTTTACCTTTTCCATTTCACAGCAACAGTGCAGACTCTACACAGTGAATTTAATGCTACTTGTACTAAGTATTCTCATTCTAGTAACTTTTTTGAAGGTCCTTAAAAAGGAAGACATTAGCTCATGAAATCCTCAGACCACATATGGAAAACTACTGGGGTTTTTTTTATAGTTGATATAATATGTATTTATTATTTTATTTATGTGTTTATTATTCCCAAGTGCAAAAACCTGCATGTCTAGGAGAGTGAAACTGCATTTAGCAAACAGCTAAAATGAAAAAAAGGTTTAGATGACAACTGAGAGCTGTCCTTGTAAGAGGAAACAGGTATAAGAGTTGTCAGGACTCTTGAGAACCATTCAGCAGTGCAAGACAGATGATACACTGAAGCCAGTTCCATTTTGAATGGAAAACACGGCTGTCGGTCGTTCAGTAAGGAGGTGTTTTGGAAAGGGATCAGTCAGTCAAAGCAAGTGAAGAGCTGACTGACTTTGTCAATTTTTTTACCTTTTTTTTTGTTCATCTGTACACTCTTTTGCTCCCTAGTCGTCTTCAAGCAGGGTGTAACATTGTAAACCAATTTGAGACAACATAAAGGATGGAGAAATAAAGTCCCAATGTTTGTCTGTCCACATAATTTTCTCTAAGGGTTGCTTTAGTTCTGTAATTGCTAATTTAAAAAAAAAACAACAGATTAGAGCAACCAAATACGGTAGTTGTTTAAAGCATTTAGTCCTTGAATTATAAGGAAGAAGAGATAAGACACTAATATTGTCTTTTGTACTGACTACTTCTGTTAAAACTGAATAGAACAGCCACATCAGACAACTGCCTAAGGTACCAGCAACCTTATACT
>JAWWLV010000045.1:28653935-28668679 GCA_035041135.1 Platyrinchus mystaceus
AAAGGAACGAGCCTCTTTTAAGAATGCCTTGTAGAACTTCTGTCTCATGCTGCAAAGCAACACAAATGACAATTCAGGAACTGTGTGTAGCTTGAAGGTAAACTGAAAACCCACACAGACCACAGTTTTATATAGTTTTAGTAACAGAATAGCTGTATATACAAAGTTTTTTACCTCAGTCGTTACTTTAATTTGCAAGCATGGATGCTTCCATAATTTCTTGCCTCAGAAGCAGTACTGCCAGGAATATCTCACTTCCATCATAGCCAAGAGAGGAAATTAATTATCTCTGCCAATAAATTAGTAGAGGCCTCTTGGCATTTTGAGATCAAATTCCCTGAGTCTGGTCTTTATCCCCAAATTGCCCACTTGTATTTTTTGCACCTCCTCCAAGACAGTACAAATAACATATTTAGAGATGGCTTCTGAACAATTTAATAGCTTTACTTACTGTTTTATTTATCATAGCACACTCTAAGCATCATCACTGCCAGTCAAGATTTTAATATAGTGCACCCACAGTAGTTTTCACCAAAAATACTTCCTTATCAGATTCGGTAAGTTCACAGGCAAGAAGTATTAATTTATTCCTGGGTAAGGCATTTCAATATGTGTCACTATTCTAGGCATCAAACACATATTTTGATGCTCATCTGAAATCAACTGTATGTCATCAATGTGAAGTAACTATAAGAATGTTAATTTTTTAAACAAGTCCATTACCATTGTTTAACATTTAATACAGAAAAAAAGTATCTTTTTACTGAGGTTCCTACTGTTTCTTTCTTTCCAGGTGTTTCCCCTCAGCTTTCCTGCGAAGCTTTCAGCATTTTAAATTGTTTAATAATGTCTTTGAACTGAGGTAGGAAGAAGTCAGTTGAAGGCAGCGTCCCAATGGGTTATTACACACTAGACTAAATGCAATGTATTGTTGTCTTTATTTAAAGGAATGCTTAACTGGAATTGAACATAGTTTATCAGACAGAAAATTTGTAGCACCTCATGATGCAAACTATACTTTCAGACTGCTACACTGAGACCTTTTAAGTGTAGACCAATATACTGCGTTTTTCTTAGAGTACCTTTAGATTTTTTTATAATAAATATGTATATATTTAAAAAATTACAAACACACACAATCTTTTGTTCACAGAGATGTTTATTTTTGTCTGCAATGTTTGTAGGGAATACGATTTCACTACAAAAGTGTCTCAGAGAAACTCCATTCAAAGTCTAGGCTTAAGAATGAAGGGAAAATATACTTTCAGCTGTACCAGTCCTGAGCAAAGTTTAAAAAAAAAATTTAAAAAAATCCTCTAGAGATAGGAAGCAGCACCAATTAAACCAGAGGGCCTCTTACTGATATCTGCTCATGCTTTCTTTTCTGCTTGAGAATTGGTAAAAACTTAGGTAGGAAGAATTACTTTATTAGAAGGTGGACATAAGATTGTCAGTCCCAATCTCTCACCAAAAACCACGCATTTTTTTATAGTTAAGAGTCCAGGGCCTCAGTTTTACTTTCCACTAAGTAGTCAGGACTGCTACCAGCAAGACTGTTGCCCCCATGGTGTAACATTTTCTCTTACTTAAATTGGTAAATAAATATTTATTTATGTACTTCTTTTAATAAATATTTATTTCCTATCAAGTTCCTGTAAAATTACATTGTTCTTAGAAGTATACTACTCATAGCAGTTACAAAAATTCCAATAACATCAGGTCTCAAAGTAATTCAAGTGGCTTACATTCTGTCTCGTTCCAGTGAAAGGATTTCAAGCCATTGGTAACACTCAGTACTTAATAGTTGGTTTATCCAGGACATTCAGATTCAATCTGACAAAGTAAATACTTCTAAGAGTCAGAACAGAAAAGGCACTTACTCCTTTTGGGGAAGACACCTGGCAGGTAAGATTTTTATTTTCAAAATAACAAGCCCTTTTTCTAACAACAAAATCCTTAAAAAACTACCGTTGGATTAACATAAATCCTATGAACAAAACCAACTTATGTACCCCTTCCCGCGAACGGTAATATTGTCTTTGATAGAGAAACTGAGAAATGTGAAAGCATCCAAAAATACTCACAAGTTTTATTCACTTCTGTGATGTTTCAGTAGACCATCATAGCTGACTAGAGAAAAAAAATCTCCTCCAGAAAATGTGTGTTTTACAAATTGAAAGCCTCAGAAATTTCTGGACTGTTTCTTATTAACTACTTGTATTAGCAACAAACTGTAAGACTCTAGCGTATTATAACCAGGAACATCACCTTGGTTACAACTGATAATCATTACAGAGGACTAAATCTTTTATCAAACTTCCTCGTAATTGAACCATTGCCTCAGCGATGCTCTGTGTAAGGCACTTAGCAAATTTTAAGAGCATCTGACAGTACTGTTGGTAGTCTTGATTTGTTTGTGAGGATGCTCTAAAAAACTGCAAGATTAACGGGGTAAGGTGTGGAATAATCACTGAAAACAGCCAAACGAACTACTGGCCACAAAACTGTTCAGAAGCCACACCCATTCTAGTTTGGCTTCCTATTACCCTTGCAACATAAAGCTATCCTTTTTTTCTGGTAGTCCAGGAATTAGACCCTTTAAAATTGTTTACTGGCTAATTGTACAAGAGGAATTTATTTTGTTCCTGACTAGCTCTTTAATCAAAACTTCTGCCCTTTCAATAAATGACCTGTATCCAAGAGTGAAATGTTCATGGTATTTACTACACAATTCACGAACCCCTACATCTATCTTTAGGCCAAAAGTCACTGAACCAACAGGTATCAAGCCAACAGGTATAAAGCAAGACACACCTCTAAGAAGTGTGTAATGCTGCCTACTTCTAATACAGTACACAGAAAAAAGAATACCAGACAAAGAAGCCATTATATATGGCTTTTCTAGGGATTTTTCTGAAAATACATATTCTTTGTTCTTCCTCCCCCTCTCCTTATCCTCTGTCTTTTTTTTGGACTGAGTATTTTTGAAGGTCTTTGACATTTTAGAAACAGAAGCTGGTTGGTTGGAATTTCTGTAGGAAAGCTGACAAAGCCCACAGTATCTGTGCATCGGCCTCGGACCTTCTCTAGCGGGGACTGAGCGCATTTTCTTAGACTTTTCAAAAAGCCTCCAGATACTGCAAGTTACTTGGCAACATTATGCCTGCATCAGTTGGAAAGCATTTTGCTTATTTTTCCATGTCTGGAAGCCACCCAGCACAGAATCAGATCATTTGCAGAAATGCAGGTAATTGGCATCCCAGAATGCCAGCTACCTTAGCCAGAGTGCTCGATAGTACAGGAACAGTGTAACTAAGTTTGCTCAGCAAGAATCTGTTCAGTAAGTCAGTTATATAGAAACAAAGACAATGGTGACAAAATTGATAATGACCTCTAAGCTTCACATACCACTGTTGGTCTTACAGAAACCAGAATATAGCTGAAGAACTGGGAACAGCCATCAAATTCCCCACTTGCAAAAGCAGGCATAATAAATTATTTCAAACTCACTGCATCCACTTATGCTATAGATGTATTTAAAAGAAAAAAAAAAGGGGGAGAGGAAGGAATCAGAATGTGTTTCCTTCAGAGCTGGAAACAGTGATACTCAATAAATACACATAACCTGAGGAGATTTCCCTTGCCTAGATTAATTCATAGCTGGAGGCTGTTACAGTAAGAGATGATCAATCAGATAGCAGATTTTCTTTCTGAGATCTGTGCCATCAGGAACTGGGCTTGACATTGAAGCGTTTTTATTTATTCTGGCAAAGAAGGATCAGCTTGAAATAATTATTATGGATGGCAAGTTCATATTACATGCATATAAACAGCAAATTAGATCTGAATTCCCAAAGTGAGTATTCAGAAAGTAGAATCGGCCTGACCACGCACCTGTCTTAACAGATGCAAGGTGATTGAACAACTCCATCTTTTTTTAGCGACAAAGACCTGGGAATATCTTTGAACCAAATTCAGTTCTTATTTTGTAGAATCTAGTGAGCTTGGGAAGGAGGTAAAGAGCTACATTTCATTAGCCCAGGTTACATTTATTTCCTTCTTCTGTATACTATTGCTTCTTCATACAGAAGAGGAAAATCGGGTGTGCATGGTTAGCAGGTTATCTACATTAACAGTCTCTTTTCCTCAGCTGTCTCCTCAGTAACTCTGTTGTAAACTAGTGCTTCATTGGTCTACAGCCATATTTCTTAAAATCTTAAAAGTTTAAGCGGACATGTTCACTTTGCTTTGACCAAGATCAATATTTATACACAGATGTGCTGGTTTTGGCTGGGATACAGTTAATTTTCATCACAGTAGCTGGTATGGGGCTGTTTTTTGGATTTGTGCTGGAAACAGTGTTGATAACACAGCGATGCTTTAGGTATTGCTCAGCAGAGCTTACAGAGTCAAGGCCCTTTCTGCTTCTCATACCGATGCACCAGTGAGAAGGCTGGGGGTGCACAGGGACACAGGTAGGACAGCTGACACCAAATGACCACAGGGATCCCAGACCATATGGTGTCATGCTCAGCACATAAAGCTGGGGAAAGAAGAAGGAGGAAGCAGGTGACATTGAGAGTGATGGCATCTGTCTTCCCCCATCACCATCATGTGTGACAGAGCCCTGCTTTCCTGGGGATGGCTGAACATCTGCCTACCCATGGGAAGTGGTGAATGAATTACTTTTGTTTTCCTTGTGTGTGCAGCTTCTACTTTACCTGTTGAACTGCCTTTATCTCAACCCGTGAGTTTTTGCACTTATACTCTTCCAATTCTCTTCCCCCTTGCACCAGGGGAGAGTAAGCAAACAGCTGTGTGGTACTTATTTGCCCGCTGGGGTTAATGCATGACTTTGTTAAACAACAGAGAACAGTTAGTTTAATCCTACACTTTTCCAGGTGGCCTAGGTCCCGAAAATGTAGTCCTGAAGGGTTTCTTGCTCAACTATTCCTCCCTCTGCCAAGATACGCCAGAATTTCTACAAAATAATTAACGTTTTGGAACTATTTTTCCAACTATTGTTACTGAACAGTATTTTTCTGGTGGAGATTTTCCTTTTAGATGTATGAGACAAGGAGTGATTAGATAACATCACCATTTTGTCTTTTACAAAACCCAAAATGGGATAGCAATCTCTTGTGATCATTCTTAGTAATATTCATTAGAAGCTATGGAATATGCTTTTGCTCTTCATTTTCCATGTTTAACTCCTTAAAATACACCTAAAATTTCCTGTGCCCATTAAACTGCTCTTAAAATCCTGTGTCAGTAGACAGAGCAAGTTCATTCTGATAACTTTTATGTGTCTCCCACAATAAAAGGGGCAAGATAAGGACCAAATACATCTGAGTGATTATGTAATATACAGTGGTGGTTTGTTTTAATGAATTTTCACCAACACAGTTAAATGGAGGGTGTAAACAGCTCCTGCATTATTAAGTCTACAGGATCTGAAACTATTTGTTTGAGGCATTTTCTTTCACTGTTTGAAACCAATGATATAGTTTTGGCAGGGGGGCACACCTGGACTCCTAGGCCTCATCTACAGAAAAATTCTTGGGAAAGTCACGTAAACATCACTTGCTGTTGGATAATAGCATTTTCTAGCAAGTGTGCAGCTATCCATTGCTGTTGCACCATTTACTCCATTCTAGACAGGAAGTTACAACGATTTCTATAAAGCACTGACTTTTACTTAACTTGATTAGTACTTTTTCAAGTTTAATTTAGTGGTTAAATCCTGTTAACTCCTGTTAAAACATGCGTTCTTTAGATGTCAAACTAAGCTCAGTCTAAGATTATTGTCTTAGACGAATCTTTTAAGTGTTTTTTTTTTTAACAGTTTCTCATCTTGATAGAACTTGGATAGCACAAAAGAAAACCATCTGAGCTTCCTCAGTTTGACTGATTTTACAGTTTTTGCTAGCTTGGGAAGTTCCAACCTTTCAAACTGAGACTGCTTTGGCAAAAGTTGGGGCACAGTTTCAGGTTAGCAAAATCTTTCAAATCTCAAACTGTATTTCCAGCACACCCAAATCTCAACATTAAGACAGAAGTACACATTTGCAAAATGCCATATTTGACTGAGTGGTCCACTAGCCAAAACCAGCATTAACTTTTATGTTACCTATCTTATTCCTGAGTAAACACAGGCCATATTTACTACAAGTATAGCACTTGCTGTTGCCTTCAAAGAAATTAAATTTAGATGCCTTTCTATTTCCATACAGTTTCGGATGTTTGAATAGACTCCCTAGTAGGGAGAAGAATCAAATAAAGGCATGTGACAGAAAGAAAACAAACAGATACAGTTAAAGAACCCCGATGTACATGAAAAGCACACAGTAGACAGTTCCATAACAAATCCATCCTGTATAACAAAGTAAAATCAATCAGCATAATGTGGGAAACTGTCAGGCTTTTGAGACAGGAAAGAGAAAAAGTAAAGAATCTAAGATGCAAGATGTGAAGTTTTGAAGACCTAAAGAAGTTTAGAAGAACACTATAGTGAACCGGTAGAAACAAATTCTAGAAAGTACTCTCTCTCACATGGCTATCTGAAAATGTGCTATTCATATTATTAAAAAAAGTAAAGTGCACAAATTATAAAATCAAACCTTTTTTGAGATTTTACAATCTATGCTCCAAAACATCAAATATCTAGATAAACATATAATAGGTTAAAACGTCAGTCATGGTATTAATATCAAGAATTTTAAATTTTTAAACGTAATTTTAAAATGTAATTTATTTATTACTATCGCCTCTGTTGGAATCAACATTTTATATGGTATAATTTAACCTGCTACCGAGTAGAACTTAAATTCACAAAAAAAAAAATCAGTCTCGACTGTATTTGTTCTTTTCCTTATAATTAATATAATTATATTAATGACAAAGTTAGGAAGATAAGAGACTGAATTACTGTACACTTTATCAATGAACTATTTATACTCCATTTTCCCCCATCTCCCCCCCCTTTTCCTTTCTGAAACCAGACAATCAATCAACACATAAAGGAACTCATTTACATGGAACACTATCACACTTGTCTTTGTTGGGCCACCATTTCATGAACAATCCAGGATGTATGGCTGTTGAAGACTGGTGCATATATAGATTTAACAAATAACAGTTCTTATGCAGAGAGCAATCACAGAGAAAAATAGCTAATCAAAACACGTTACAACATTAAATTTTCACTTTTATAAATGGAGTAAAGATGCTTTTAAATATATTTACAGTTAGAAAAAGGACTTAGGATTACTACACGTCAAAATTATTTAAAAATTATGAAAGTGAAGTTCATTTAAATTATAACACTATGAACAGAGTCATATGCCATATTTTACTTAGAATTTGTCTACTCTGCTGTCAGTATTGTCATATCCCTTTAATCACCAACAGGCAAAAATTATCTTAACTTTGCTTAATGCTAAAACAAGCATCATTGCAATGAAATGCTGGCAACCTAATAGTTCAATTAAAACCACCACAGCTTTTTAGATCCTAGCTGACTTGTGTTGTATCTGTAGTTAGGAATTGCTTTTCAATGTCTTGTTCCATAAAGAACAGTGAGGCTTTTCTGCATTCTTTTTGATTATAACCATACTTGTACCACATTTTTGAGATTATTCTCTAGAGACAGTTGAATCATAGTAAATTCCACTCCATCCTTCCTTCCTTCCAAACCAAATGGCTACTTATTTCTGAAGATAGAGTCCTCTTCTGGGGAGTGCTGGGTGGTGTGTTCACATAAACTTAAATGAAAATACATTTCCCATTTAGTGAATTCCTGGTAATAGATTATTATTTGTTTGCAAGGAATTCTGAAATGTGTTAGCATTCATTACATTTTAAATTATAAACACATTTCATAAAACTTTTCCAATGAGATTTCATAAAACTTTTCCTCACACTGCTTACTTTAAAGAATTTCAGCTCTTTTGTAATCCATTACATTAGCATAGTCCCACCTAAAAATTAAAAATAAAAAAATAAAGCTGAGAAGCGTGTATTTCTTTTTTAAAAACTAGTGTATGTTATTCTGAACACCAGCCCAGCCTCCAAAACATTTAAGAACCTTAAAAAGCATTGTTTTACAGATACTAAGAGTTGGCCAGGTAACAGCAATGAACAGACATCCTATTTAGTAAGATAAAGCAGAATACATAATAAACAGGTCAGTAGTTATCCATCTGAAATAGCCTATAATTAACATTTGATGTCTAAAAAGTTTAAACAGCAACACCAAGGAATGAGGTATGTATGTTCTCAGATATCACATCAGACTCTCATTTTATGCAACTAACTGTATTTCACAACTAGCATCTTACAAAATAGAACAGTACCATTGTGCCTGAAGAAGTACTGCATTAAAAACAGAAAAATACATTACTACAAGAAACCACCAAACATCACAATTGTCAGGGGCTACAAAAATCCATTGTTTTAAGCTGTTAAGAACACATATCTTATGTTGGTAATAATTTGGGGCTGGATTCACTACCCAGAAGGCCCATCCAACTTTTACATGGGCTTTAAAATATATTTACTTTGAATGAAAAAGAAAAGGCTCACAGGAATGTAAGTGCACTATCTCCCTAAAAGGAGCTAAATGGACTTTTGTACTGAACCAGAATCTATAATTTAAAATCTATACATGAATTGTATGTATGTATCAAAACACTTATTGGTTGTAAACAAAAATGCAAAATCTGTATTCACAAAAATATTTTATTGGTAACTTTACATAATACCAGATGGGATTGTAAATAATTCTGCTCTGTATCAACATATTGCTAAGTGCGTTAATGTTGACAGTTTATGCCATAAAGCAGGATGGATACTGAGCTTTTTTCCATATGATTTCTGACATAATATATTCTAATAGGCCAAATCAGTATTAAAGAAATTGATTCAGAAACAAAAAATAATAGTATTGTTATTTTCTCATTCTTGTGCAACATCTGATATTCCTGTAATGGAATAAGTAACTATATGACACTAGAAAAATTTGGGGAAAGGAAACAGCACTAAGCAGAAACAAGAACTGCAGTTCTGTTATTTTTAAAGCTTTTCCAAACTTTCATATTTCAAAACGTTAGTTTTTGCCAAATGCGTCATCATGTGAGGTTCAGTATTTTTTACACAACACAAAATACCAGTGTACAGCGACAGTGCAGTACTTTACCTGAATTGCAAGGCTGACTAATCAATGCTTAGAACGTGTTTTCTATTTTGCTTGTAAACATTACAATAAGTGTTTTAAGTGTCAAAAAATATTGGTAAAACCATCAACATAATTCAGTAACAGTAATCTAGTAAAATGTGTCAAACATTGGCAAAAATCCATACAAATGTTTTCTTTAATAACATTTTTTCCTATTTAACCACACCAAGTACCAGCAGGTGTTTTTAAGAAGATAATTATTATGAAAATTCTGTTGCAGCAATAGTTGATTAAGTTGATCTTTGACTTGCATACATATAACTATGTTTCACAATTCTCAAATAATACATATTTAGGCAGCTTGAACTATGTTATAAAAATTTAAATTCAGTACATGCCAATAGAGGAGACTCCAACAGTTGTGTTAGAATTCACTAAACTAAAAGTGAAAATGGACATACCAATAACACTGCATAATGAACATTCAAACCACATTTTCATGGCACCCTTACACATGAAGATTAAAAAGTTGGTCTGAAAATGCTTCGTAAGCATTTGTAGATTGCATCTAAATTATTATAGAATCATAGAATATGCTGAGTTGGAAGGGACCCACAAGGATCATTGGGTCCAACTCTGGCCCTGCACAGGACAGCCCAAGAATCACACCATGTGCCTGAGAGCATTGTCCAAACACTTCTTGAACTCAGATAAGCTTGGCGCAGTGACCACTTCCCCGGGGAGCCTGTTCCAGTGCACCCTTTGGGTGAAAAACCTTTTCCTGACATCTAACCTAAACCTCCCCTCACTCAGCTTCATACCATTACTGTTTCTACCGCTGCACTTCTTTCTTTTCTTTTTTTTTTTTAGCTGCATAAATTATGTTCCAGTCAATATACCAATTATGCATGAATAATCTGTCATGAAAATGTGGTAACAGGTGACAGAAGTTATGTATTTGTATGTTCTGAAGAGAAGAGACTAAAACTGGAAGAAATAAACTTTAATGAGATTCCCCATTCAGTGATGATGCTTCTCCTCGGGGTGAAGATGACCTGGACATTCCCCTCTCTGTGTTGTCAGAGCTAGAACCACTCTGACTGTGTTGATCTGCAGAAGCAGCACTGGAAGCAGGCGGTGACTTAGTTTTCTCCTTAAAGTCTGTAATTATGACTGTCAGATCTCCAACGGTAACTTCCAAATGCTGAGCACTACTTCGATCCACATTTTTCAACCTTGGCCTAAATAAAGCAAATAATCATATTAAAAGCACACACACCACCTTATTATCTTGTCTCCCTCCTACTTTTTAGGAGCTCTGGAGAACAAACATGTATATAAGACTGCTTTGTGCAACATCTAATACATAGGAAAACAATGTACCACAAGTGTTAATGGTGTTTACTAGTATGTTTTACATTGAAATAGTTGAATATAACACATTACTACCTAAAATTATTTAGAAGTTGACATTATAAATAATGTCACTGTGCAGCAATATGGATATATTGCACATGTGAAGGCTTTTACTTTTAAAGATCAAGTCTTTATTGTGACTATAGGAAGTTACAAATTTGATCCAGTGAAACCTCTATCTTTGCAGCAGCCTTATGCAACAACTCTAAGTAGAAAACTATGTTCAATAACGAAGACGTTGGTATCTGTCTTTTAAATTCAACAGCACAGATAGTGTTAACTTGCAGCAGGTGTTACCTCATTTCAAAACCTCACTAGAACCACCACTATACTATTTGAACTGGACTTTGTGTTCATAATATAACTCTGGTGTTTCTGGCATACGCTGTGATTTAAATTATGCACAGAGGTGAGTATTACACACAGTGTTGATAGGGTAATTATCTTCATCTAATCTTTCAATTGTTTGGTATTTCCCAACAAAAAGAACCAAAAACCACTTTGACTTAAATTTTGCCATCATCTTTTTGCTAGTCACAATTGTAAAGTACTTTGAACTTACTACTTTTCCTTGGCCACTATGAAAAACTGTGACCAGAAAGCTGAATTCATACAAGTGGTTATGAACATCTCACTTTATGCATTTAACTGACTCCACAGCTATCACTAGCTCAAGCTGAATAAAATGACATCACATGTTTGCAGGTGTGCTCACAGCAAAGCCCTAACCCTTGCCCTCTCATCTGACTTAGTTTGAAGTAGAATTGGTTCCCATTCAACTTCAGCTGAAACAACTTATGCCTTTCCTCCACTGGAACTGAGAAAGGCTTTGACATCTTGTTCCCCTGAGGCTGAAGCAGCATGACTGAAGAATTTCAGAGAAAATTGAAAATCTGCTGCTCTACAACGTGGGAATGGAGAGACACTCAGCATTATCAACCTGCGTAAGTGCCAGGCCTGGAGCTTATTAATCATATTGAGTGTACATGCAGATTTTTATGATTGTTTCCAGCAATAATATATGCATTTTAAGGCAAAAAGACAAAGAGATCCTTTTCCCGAAGGATACTGAAGGAATTTGTTTAAACCAATCAAGCATTCTTAACTTACTATCCTACCTAGTGAAACAATTCTTGGAAAAAATTAACTTGGAAAAATGAAGCATTAATAAATTAGCAATTCTAAATGCAAGGTAATATTGGTATTTCAGTTCAAGATTTTATTTTTACTTATTTTTCAAATGTCCTTACTCTTTTCCTATCTCACTTTTGCATTTTTTCTGTATTATTGCAGTTTAGCCATCAATATTTCAATTTATAATTTTCAATTAGCTTAACTAAAACTCACTAACATCAAATGCTTCATAAATTAAGTACTTCAGCTGCATGAGGTAAGATCATAAATTTTGTAAATCTGACTATTTAAAAAAAAAGAGGAAAAGGGAGGAACATCTCAGTGTCCTTAATCCTAACCACGACTTTCCAAGTGACTGCTCTGTCTTGACTCTCAGTCTCTACGTGGTTCTGACTTTAATGATCTTATTTCAGGCACAAGAAAAGCATCTGCTAGTTCTCTGCATAACTAATCCCAATGGATATTTCCTGGCTGGGCTACTTTGGAGTTCTTCCAAAAAAAAAAAAAGGCGATAGTTCCTCCCACATTTGCTTAGATGGCTTGTGTTATATACTTCTCAGATTTTTGGCACAGCATTATTGCCACAATAACTTTATGCTTAATTTGTGATGAATTAGGGGTTAAACCTGCTGCTTTTGTTTAGCAGTTTGAACCTTCCTTCCACCTGGTCTTGCAGCAAGATCAAAGCTTTTACAACAGCTTATCTGTACTGTAATAATTCATGTTTTCAGTTCTAAAAGTCCAAGGACTCTTTCAGCATCCCAGATGCAGCACAGAGATTTTTATCACTAGGTAATATACATGCCTTATTCTGTCACATTAATTTATACCCTAGTTTAGCCCTTCAAAGCTAAAGGGTTCTGCAAGGCTATCAATAACCAAGTTACTTTCCCACTCATCTGCAGTCTGGTACCGGTTCCCTCTCTTCCCCCACTACTATTTTGTATGAAAACTAGTCACTCCCATCCCCTCTCTTTTCCAGAGATTAATATCATCAATTTGCCTATCAACAGTTTTGTATGGTGTGAGAAGTACTTTGTAACCCTTAAAAGAATACCCTTAATAACCCATAAAAAGTCTTTTTTTCACTATTCAGCTCATCTCCATCTTCTGGCCACAATTACACCCTGCAGGTCTTTTTCACATTTTATAGACATCCTAAACCAGTGAAACGTCACACACCAACATTCAGCCTTATTGTTTGCCACAGCACTTAAAAAGCAGTACAATCAAAAAACATTTCTTATTTTCATTTGTAAATTACATTTTACCAATAGTGAAAAAGTTTCTAGGTTTTTTACCTGGTTTTCTTATGACTGTTCTTTTTGCTTGTTTCCTTTTCACTTTTTTCCTTTTCTACTTTGTCTTTTTTCTCTTTCTTTGATTGTGTAGGGGGCACAAATTGCTGAGGAACCTGCTGTGCAACCAGCTGAGAGACAGGTCGAGGTTTCCTGTGTGGACATATATATAGACACACATAATGCTTAGACTTAACAAGTCTCAAACTGTCTACTGTTCAGTAATTAACAATTACTATTAAAAAAAAAATTGTTAAAACATATCTTGCTGCTAATACTTCATTAAGATAGCATAAAATTTAAACGCATTACAGTAAGTTTCACTTACTTGCATTATCAGCAATTTTTTTTTTATTCTATAGGATTTAGAGACAATTCTGTGCAACGTGCCCTCTTCTCCCAGTTGTCATATCCAGACAGAGACCTCACAGAGTGAGCTCCAAAAGATAAAGCTCCCAGAGACAATACTTTACCACTCACACCCAGCCCCCTCGAATGCTGAAGGGATCTGTTTTGAGTGTACTCCAATACAGACACAGACAATCTGTATCACAACAAGGAAAAAGATGACCCTTAAGGTATCAGAGCTAAAACCACTGTTGGCCTTATAGAATAAAACTTAAGTGTTTTCAGCTCCAACAAATTCATTGAAGGCAATAATAAATCCTGTTGTGTATAATTTTTATTACATTCACTGGAGAAAAATATACTGCACTAATATTAGTAGGATATAACTGTCAGAAGACATATAGTTTGAGAGCTGGCAATGGAAACATACAGCCACATTCCATCAGTGTACACAATGCACGTTTCATCTCCAAGTTTTCATCCAAATTAAAAACCAGTGTGGGAAGAGTGAAGCAGTCAAAAGATTTTCAGCGGTTTATTATTTTTACACTTTCCAAAATATTATTTTGAAATGGCTTAATTTTTATTCTATTTTGTACTGTAATATAATTATTCTAGTTTGAAATAAAACGTTTTCCTCTTTCCAATGCAAATGTATTTATTTAATCTCTCATTTTGAAATTAAGAAATTTCAAGTCATGACATATAAAAAAGAAAGTCCTATTAATACTCTGAAGATGTAAATTTCTTCTCCAAAAGAAAATCTACCCTGACAAGCTCTTTAGTTTTGTTAGTTGGGTTGTGATGTTGTGTTTTTTAAAATGGAAAAAGCATAAACGATATGTACCGTGACACTCTGAGAATACAAAACAGTTATTAAAGCAAAAGAAGCTATCAGCTCATACACATATTTATTTATCCCAACCCACAGGATCTCACTACTGGCACTTCTTGCTTAGGTGAAGAGATGAGAAAAATAACAAAAGGAAGAAATCAATCCAACTCCCATTAACAAGTTATATTTTCAGTAATGATTGCAACAGGTCATATTACAGAGTGAAAGTCAAATTACAAGAATCCATGAAGTGTGGGAAAGTTAGTTAATATAAATTAGCTGAGATTTCATGAGCCTGCACAGCAAGTTCTTAATGAATTAAAATAAATTAAAGCAAAGACTACTGAAATTGTCAACACAATAGAAATTTGAAGTAAAAACTAGAGTACTATTTTCACACTCTTGAACTAAGCCAATGCTTACTCATGGAGAGACAAAGAACAGGAACAAATCACAACTGGCAATTAGGTATATCAATTGGCAACTGTATGACTGCAGGCTCTTCTGGAGAGCACTAAGATCTTGCAAAACACACATT
>JAWWLV010000045.1:28668779-28707836 GCA_035041135.1 Platyrinchus mystaceus
CAATTAGGTATATCAATTGGCAACTGTATGACTGCAGGCTCTTCTGGAGAGCACTAAGATCTTGCAAAACACACATTGCACTGAGTTCATAACCACTGAAACAACTTGATGGACTACAAATGTGTAGGTTAACAGGGTACACAGGACATTTTTAAGAAAGCTTGTCTCCGAATTGTTTTGACCTTTTGCCACAGCAGTTCACAACAGAGCAAGAACCACCAAGGTGTAATGGATGCATGAGCTTATAATTTCAGGTGAAAAATATTTGTCATATATAAACAAAACTGATGATCTGTCTTGAATGGAAGATTGTTCCAGGAGATAGGGATGCAATTTATCATGACAGTCAAGTGACAATCCTATTACTACTACACAGTGACCTGAGAGAATAATCTGACATGTTACTGATGAATTAAGACAGTAGTGAACTTCTTAACATAGAATGAATTGTTTCCCAGAACTGTGGACAACACCATGATTATGGAAACTTGTTAAACAGAGTAGAGGGAAAAAAAATCTTAGCCAAATAATTTTAGAAGTTCTCAATTTGTAACAATTTCCGTTCTTGAGGGCAAACTAGATAATTTATATTAGGATACAGCTGGGAAACTAAGCTTAGTTCTTATTTCTTAGTTCTTTGTCCTAGGTTTAGAACTTCTTTTCTTAATACCATAAAAAAAGTGAGACAAAAAAATCTTTGCAACAAGGTACAGAAGTCAGTTAAGACAAAAAACACACAGAGAAATCATGTTTTGGAAGATGCACTAAAAATTAATCAAGAGGTTCTATGTGGTTTTGCTGTAACAAGGGATTCTACTCAGTTATTTTATTCCTTCCAGTGAAACAGCCAGCTTTTGGTTGTCAATTATTTCTATAGCTGTCTATCAGTTATATTGATGTTCCAAATTTTATTATGTGACTTGTCACTTCCAGATTTATTAAATGGTGCATTCAATGTCTTATATTAAAAAAAAAAATAGAAAAAAGTAATCCGTATCTCTCAACATTAGGAATGTCTTTCAAGCATTCAATTTTTTTTTCTTTAGGTACTCGAAAGGGACTACTAAATTGCAGCCAAGCACTTTGCAAGCCATGCAGGAGTTAGGAAACAGCTTAATCATTTCAGAAGCTTTAACCTGATAGATAGAATTGTTCCTGACTTAACAGGAGCTGAATCATGTCATTCAAGCATGAAGGAATTCATATAGAAAAGGCTTTCTCAGAGAAGATAAACTATCCTGCAACAGGAAATTGATTCTGATGATTTGTCAAAATACATTTTAAATTACTGGTTTTCAAAACCAGTTACAGACTCCTTGCAAGAGGCTGTTACAGATTAAGTATATACAGACAGTGTTAATACTATTCATCAATATTTTATTTCATCAATATACTTAGGGTAATTTGCTTTTTAAGCATATTTAAGAGCACGTGAGTTTTCTGGTGTTTAGAAAGAAGTTCTATAACCTTCTGCATTAAGATTACAAGCACTGTTGCCTCTACCACTGGGCCACTATCTGACCACCCCAACTGAACAATTCAGAACTACAAGCAGAAATGTTCATAAAAACAATACATATCATTTAGCCAGCCCCTAAAAGCTTTGCATTTTTATCAGTAATGCCACTTCAGTTATTTGAATGGGAACCCTAATAAAGAAAGGCATACACTATTACAGAAGATAAGAGCTATCAGTTCTTTCCAACTGTAGAACATTCCAGCTCCAAATATTACATCTCTCGTTCTCTACCACCTAGTTTTCCTTTTCAAACAGTGTTATCTTTCAAGTTAACATCAGCCATACTCTACCTATGCTTCTATTCCAACCTCATCCATTACAGTTTTATTAATTCTCTAATTCCAATGTTGTTTTCGAGGTGTTGCACACAAATACCCACATACTCCATAGTCTCCTTAGAAAAATTAGGAAAACTAACATTTTTGGTTTTTAGAAAGCCAATAGACATTAACACAAACATATAAGGATAAAGTTTTTGTGTTCTCTACAATTTCCATAAATGCTAAATGATAAGGATGTCACCATTTTAACTCTGGTCTTGTTGCAGGATCTGATCTAGCTGCTGGTTTAGAAGGTACATTTACAGAGATTGCAGAAACTTGTCTTTACTTTAGATTTTGCGTGCAGAAACTTATTCAACGCTGATGTTCTCAAATGAAACAAATATTTAATACTGCAAAGCATGAACTAGTTTTCATTGCTAGCATTCTTAAAAAAAAAAATCTTTGTAACACAGCAACTTACATGCCTAAAGATGAAAAATACTCAAGCACTAGAACAAATGATTGCTGGAACTTTTGCCCCAAGTCATTGCATGTTGCACAGCTCAACACAATACCTTGTTGTAAGTAATTCAGGGCATCTCACAGCAGTACATGCTTCCTTAATTTCCCTCACTTGGTACCCACCAATAATCTATGTTAATAGAATTTTGACTAATTTGATACAGTGAATAACTTGGTTTCATTACAAGAATGCAGGTCCATTTTGAGAACGGCAATAAAAAAATACCTAAGTACAATACTAATGATCAACACATGCAGTAGAAGTACAGTAAACTTTCAGTTGCCCAAGTTGAGCATCAAACATTCAGACAACAAACTGGCTTAATGCTGAAGCATCTTGGGGTCTGGCTGAATTTATTTAATTTATACAGAGCACAACTACATTTGCACAATGCTGCTTCTGCAGCCATTACTAGTCTGTAAAGCAGATTAATGCCTCCTGCAATACTCAGAGTATGAGCTCCAATTCTGACAGACCTCAGCTACTTATCTGTCAAACCAGCTCTAGAGTTCATCTGCTATAGCCTGGAAACAAAGAGCATGACGTGGACAACTGTGACAGTTTTTCCATAAATCAATCCCAAATCTACCTACATCTCAGGAGTCCTGTGTCAGCATGATGCACCCCTGCACACAAGGCTCAGAGCAGATTCGTCCCTTTGGTGCTGCATATCCTGAACACTCAAAGAGTGTTCCTGAACACTCAGAGCCAGCCAAATAAGACTGCCAAGCAGCACACAGTGCAGCCAAGCAAGTAAGACTGCTGAGAAGCACAGCACAGAGACATCAACAGAGCAACCAACACCTTAGCTTTGATTTAGCGTTAACCATCTTGGGCTTGGACTGATCCACACAGAACCAGTACCAACATCCTCCCAGTATCCACAGAACTCAGAAAATAATCTGTGCTTTTCTATGCAGAAAATTAGATGCTATAATTAAATCCCAGTGCTGAATACATACACTTTTTCAACTTACTGTGGGAAAAGTGCATTGTCATCTATCATGCACAGTTTACAGGGTTCAGACACTCTGAAGAACAGGAAACTTAATCAAAGGCACACTCTTTCCTGAAGCTCTATGTCCTTTGCTTTGTATATTTTACTACTGCAGAAATATTAAAATTACAATTTCCCAGTCTTAACAATGGGTCTAGATTAAGGAAATGCTGTCACCTTAGCATTCAATCAAGATGAAAGATGTTCTTCAATAGATAACCTGTATCCAGAATATGACATGCCACACAGAGCTTCCATAATGTGATCCTTTCCTTCACTTTCTTCTTCTCATGTCCACCCATCTCCCGGCCTCAATTCAGGCAAAAAGTCCTTGCTGGAGGCTTATCCTATCTGAAGTAGCAAATTACCTGTTTTCTAAAGCAAGTGACACATGTAGCTTATCTAAAAACTTTCAGAATACCACATGTTAAGCCAGATATTTATGTCAGCTATTGAGCTCTGGTCACTTTACTTGCCAAACTTTTCCTCCAATAACTAGAGCAATAATTTAGTCCAGTTCTACTTAGCTATCAATGAGCTGATACAATTCCATTTTCAAATTCTCCTTATCCCTGGTTTTCTATGAAATTATACTCATCTAGTCCCATCCTAAACATCAGGAAGAAATTGCCTGTGAAACACTATTCCTACAGAAGGATGTTATGTCCTAGCTGCCCAACACGGTATTGATGTGGTTCATGGATTCAAGTTCCTCTTCCAAGTACTAAGAAGTTACCTTTTGAATGACAGCAGGATTCAATGAAACAGGTAATATCATACAATAAAAGAATCATTTAGCTTGGAAAAGATCTCTAAGATCACGATGTTCATAATATCAAACAGAACAGGAAACTATTATGTATCTCAAACTGTTATTCACCAAAACAGTTCAAGCTTTCAGACTGATCAGCAATATCTTATCTCCTACCATGTTTTCATTCCCAGAAAAGACCAGCTCCTGAGAAAAAGCCTGTTATTTCCTCGCAATTCTTCACCTGTTTTTATGTAGAATCTCTACATGGTATCCCATACATTCCAATATTTCAACTTTGCACATTTTTTCAATTCCTCCACTTCTTAAAAAAAAAAAAAAAAGCCCCACTAAAACAACCCAAATTTCAGAGACTTAAAGAGGTTTTATTCAAAGGCAGCCCTATTCCTTAAGCAGTACCAATTATCTAAATTTCTCTTCACTGCAGGGAGATACTGACCTTTTTCTCAAGACAGCTGATTTATTCCTCAAGAAAGAGAGGTTAGAAATATCTGGAACAGAAACCTCACTGATTTTGTCTCACCTTTGGTCACAGAATCCTCTCCTCAAAAATGAAAAATCCACATTATTCTTTAAATACAAAGTATTCTTCCCTTCAGGTGAACAGAATAAAAGCTTCCAAGTTAATCCAAGTTCCCGAATCTTCTACTCCACTCCTTGTTGCTTTAGGGCCCTCACTGCACAGGACTTAGGTAATGAGTTCATCACCTTTTTGAACATGAACTTCTTCAACACTTCTGCAATATGTTCTGTCCTACCAGCATGGCATGGCAGAACTCATTCTTTGGAAAACAGTAGTCTAGTCAATTAGCTCCCTGAATTTTACTGTGCAGGGTTTTACAAGAGTTATCAAAATTGCTATTGCCAAAAGGTCTTACAAGCAGTAAATAATCTATTTATGTATGTTATCTTTGGTCAAACTTGTGAAGCTGACTGCTAAAGAATAGAATCAGTACAAAAAAGAAATGCAATTGCCTTTACAGATTTCCCACAGAGGTTTTTTTACAGTATCTCCTCAGGAAAGTCTTGGAGTTTATTCCAAAAGCTGCATTGTGGTATGCTGATGCATTATGGATTAAACCCAGAACACTTGTCACAGTTCTGAATAACATAGTAGAAACTCTAAAATCAAATTCAGTGATGATTTCAGAAATCCCTTGTAAACATTCCAAGCCCTAATATAAATCCTGTCTTGCTGATGTTTGTTTCATACATGTCTTTTAAAAGTCTAAACAAAATACAGTTAAGTGCATTAAAATCTTGTTGAGAACAAAGCTGAATCACTCAAATCCTACTCTGTTCTCTCATTACTAGACTGGATCATTTTGCAGTACAAATGTACAGGCTTTAAATATCTTATAATTTATTTGAAGATCATTTTCCACTCACATCTATCCTAAATATTAATGTCTCAAGAAGCTAATAGAAATCTGATATCCACAGTAATACTCTAATCTCCATTTTTCTAGTTCACAGTCATTAGTGAAATCTCAAGAAAAGCTTATCTTTGCATACTTTCTACTATATCACCATATTCTAGCTGGTGTCTACTCAAATCTCCTTCACCATGTTCTAATTTCTCTAACTACTGCAGTCCACATTCTCAAATATATCTTAACACAGTAACCAGGGCAATTAATTTAAAAATAAAAGGTAGTTCCTAATCTTCAAAGCAAGCAGATATTTACAGGGAGTCAAACTGATATTACAGTAAACATCTTTTTAAACGAAGTGAAGGACGTGAAAAAGTAATTTTAGGTAGATTTTCTAAAGAATGACTACTCCTGTAACACACATTATTAGGAGAACACCATCACTTACGTATGAACATTTTGAGCAATTCTTATGGCATCTATTTCAGTAACTTTTACAGGGCACAGCTATAGTTAAGTATTGTAGCAATATTATAGTGTGATACACTTCCCGCACATTTGCAAAAAGACATTAATTATGCAAAGTTCTAACTGTAACTTTGTAAAAGAGCTTAGATAACTTTTCACTCAGCAGATCCCAGGACAGGTTACAACCAGCAGCTTTGGAATGTGACTTTTCCATGATGGATCGATGATGTAGATTTAGACCCCAGAAGGTCTAAATGGCTCCAGGAAAAAAAAAAACAAGATACTTCAAATTCAGTTTCTGTAACAAGTAACACAATACCTTGAAGCAGAAGTTACTAAGAAATAAATAAACTTTTCTCCCACCCACCAGGTCTTTTTTATTTAGTTATTTCCCTTCCCCCACCCTCATATACTAATAAAGAGTTACTATATAAATATCAAGTAATTAACTTTCCCCCTTCCTCAGGCTTGTTTTCTCTCTTTTTCAGAGGTCTTTCTGCAAAGAAGGTAACAATGACCCTACTAATTTTGGTATCTATGCCCATTCCAGAGTATCTTTTCCCTCTCACTATAATTGGTTTTAATGATAACAAACATAAGCAACTTCACCTAAACATTCACCTAAAAATTAAATACAGACACAGCTACCAGAGTCTTCCTTGCTTTGAGCTAACCTCTGCTTCCAAAGAGCTTAACTTCAAAGAGACTGCTCTTTTTTCCAAGACTAGGAATTCATGAAAAATGTTGGAAGGCTAAGATCTATATTTATATAGACATTGCAATGGTATTCACAGCTTTAAATAAAAGAAATGGAATCAAATTTAATTTCATATCATAATCTCATTATCATGGCTTACAAATGCAAAAGAATTTCCTAAGACTCAAGAAATTGATACTTGAATTCCTCATAATACAGAATGAAATTACTAGAACCAAGACACACATCCATGCATTATGTGATTGCAGTGACTGTCCTCATGTAATAATGCTGACAGTCAAAAGCCAATTTGACACATATGGAATGACAGAGTCTTACTAAACTTCAAGTGAGAAGGCAAAACTTTAACTGTTACATTTTAGGCCATTCATTCCAGTTTATGCACTAATCTGTACTGTTAAGGTTTAAGTATGTGCAGTCTGGCTACACAGAAACAAAAAAAAAATTCCCTATCTTTACCCCATCAGTATCTTTTTTACTGATTTTTGTGCTTCAAGACAATGAAGTTTTCAAGTGCTAGTTTGACAGTAAAAATTTAAAACTACGAAATATTTTTCCAACTTCAATAGCAGAGGACTATTTTTGTCAAATGTAAAACACTCATTCCCAAACAATTTGACAGAATTATTGAGCATTTCAACATACAAAATGCACAGCTTTTAATATATCCTTCCACATATTTGCAGACTAATAGCTACAATGTTTTCAGACTTTATTTTCTTCTATCAGGCAATTTTTCAACTAACAACATATTTCTCTAGATTCGATATATAAGCAAAATTTGCTTTCTAAAATTACATTTATCTTTTTACTGACTATCATATCTACTCCACAATGTCTTTCTGCAGCATCTTGCACAATAAGAGCTTCTAGGTTCTGCCAAACAATATTCCAGAACAAAGAAGGTGCTTTTTTAACTTCGCTATAAACCCAACACAAATATTTGTTCCATTACTATTGCTGCGTTTTGTGATCAAGTGCAAGTAGGCCACAACTTACCTCCTAGTAAGAAAAAAAAAGATTCATTTCTGCAAAAGCACATCAATAGTATTTAAAGCAAATGGGAAACCATCAGGAACACAGTGTATACCAAGTAGTATTGCAAACGCTGTGGCCAGTTAGATCTTGCAAACTATGTTCTACACAGAAGCGAGCAGCTCATGTAACGATGCCACTCCTTTTCTTTTTAGCAGTTGAAGTCCCAGTATGAAAAGTAAAAGATATTTCCTATTAGCAGTTCTCGTAATGCAAGTATAAGTTGCTAGCAATTAAATTAAATCACTACCAGGAGAAGCAGTCTTTGGGTTCTGACACAGATCAGCTCACCCTCCCCCAGTCATCACTACTGTATTAAGCTATTCATAGAATAAAAACTATCAGATTAAACTACATTTAGCTTGCCATGTCACATGAATATGCTCACACTAATCACCACACAAAGCCATCTTGTGAGAAACTAGTCTTTATTTCTACATTGAAGCAGTTCATGATTAAATGCATCTCCAACAATTTACGCTGCTATCCAAAATTATTTTTTCTCATTACCATTACTTCTGTCATATCCTAGAGTGTTAACAGTACATTACACTGCCTCCACAAATTATACAACTGTGTAATTATGACAGTGCAAACAATGGAGCTAGTAGTCTGTATGGGAAAACATAATATAGTTCCATCTGCATACTGCAGAGTAACAATGCAATTTCTACACATCCTATGCATATTTGAATTCTAACTTTCAGCCAGCTCTGATTTGTACTTTCATATTCCTAACTGTTCTACAGTGTGAATCATTTACTTGGAATTCATCCATTCAGTGCATTTCTAGCAATTCTGTCTTTCAATAAAAGCTGATTCAATTAGAATAGACTCACAAGACCCATATGGTTTTATCAGTCACGGTAAAAATGTGCAGAAAACTACCCCTTGAGGCAGTGTCCCTATTTAATCATTCCCTTAAAGGGAATGCCCTATTTTCCAGATGACATTTAACAGATGAGGCCAGCAAGTCTCCTGAAGACAACTGGTACAGTGCACAACAGCCTGCCCTAAGAAGAAATGTATGTACCAGGACCTTTAGAAAGACAAAGTTCATCTTCATGGATACTTTTCAAAGCTGCCACCAAATGTTACTTCTCCGACAACCAGTTAAGTCTCCAACCCTCTGAACGTTGTTAGAATTCTTTCCCATGTGCCATAGACTATGGCTCATCAATGCTCAGCGTGGCAGATGTATTGGAAGAAACATGTTTGAGAAACATATAGCTATCAACCAATTTATGTTTCCTAGAAGACAATGTGCTCCATAGATGTAGTGGTTAGGAAGTTCAGTTTCCTTAACAACTTCCCTTGAGGAGGCAGTATTTGGGACTCTACAGAGAAAGCAGCGGTTACATTCTTTTAGACCCCTAGATCTTTGGGATTCATGGGGAAGTGACCTCTTCTGACTGCCAATCCCACAAAGGATTGGATCCTCCAGGCTGCTCCTCTGTCCCCTTCCTGCAGAAGAAGATGCCTCTTGCACCTATGCAAAAAACACACGCAGAACACAAGATTCACACTGAGGCAGCAGCATCAGTGTTCATTGTTGCACTGAACAGGGTCAATACTTGGCACAGCTGGTTTTGTGAGCAACAGGAAAGAACTTGCTTCTCACCTATCTTATTTGTTCTGCACTGCAGGCATCATCTTCCCAGAAGGCTGCAGCAATCTAGAAACTTCTTGCATGCAAAGCCAGCCCCACAAAGATGCTCACCTTAAGTAGGGGAAAAGACTTTCGCCTAAAAAGTCATGTCTCCATAACATTCTTCAGTAAAATGTATATTAATCTTAAAAGATGCCACAGAATCAGTCCTGACCTTCTCTTTTACCCTTCTTATTCAATTATAGAACTTCTAGTGCATGACCCTAATCACAGATTTCAGTGACATCTGTAAGAAACAAGTTTCCTTTCACTGCAAGTGCCAACCAACTTTTTTCAGCTTTTAGAGTTAGGAACTTTATTTTCCTTATGAATTTGCAAACTTCCACTCATTCACACATTTTTTTCTGCTAGGCACTGTCATTTGAACTGTACAGTTCATGGAAAATATATTCAAGCATTATGGAAAAGTTTAAAGATAAGTCCCAAATCTCCAGTAAATCAGAACAGGAAAACTTTCAATTGCTCATTTCCTCCCCACCCCTCAAGTCCTAAGAAAACAAGAAAAAACTTGTAGCAGATATCATGGTCTCGTCTTCTCCCAGACTTCTGATGAAAAATTTGCCAGCCAAAAGCCTAGCAATAACATTCTGCAGCTGAACTCTCCAAGTTCAAGCCTGCTTCACATCAGTGTACCACATACGAGTGGAATGCACTTCAGAGAGAAGAGACAATTGTCCAGATCTCTCTGTCCTGCTTAAATATGCTTAAATATGCTATTTCACTGCAAGAAACTGTAAAAATTGAACACTTAATATTTTGTTCTAACCTACTTAAAAGTATTATGTGTAGCTCACTCTATAAGCCAACAAGACATGATTTGATACTCTAAGAAAATTTTCTGCAAAGCATACTGTCCTAACCCGACTTTCAAGATGAAAAGTACAGACACTTAATCAAGTTTTAAATAGGAACAGGCATATTGGGCTGTCACAACTATCAAGGAAAAATTGCTATAAAAAGTCATGGGACAGAAAATACAACTTCTCATCACTCTACAGGTGATACAAGAGCTTTCTTCTCACCAGTTAGACTTCTCTTTTAATATAGTTCATCTTATTGTAGGTGCTTATTCAAATCCCAGTAGCTTTTAGTCTAGGACAGATAATTTTCCCTAGAGAAGACACATGGATCAAGAATACCATTGGTGGCACTAAAAACAAAGATGACATTTCCACAAAAACACCCAAACAAAAACAACAACAAACTCATTAAAAAATCCCAAACCAAACCTAACTAAACAAACAAACACAAACTCCCCAAGAAACCCCCAAAGCTAAACACATCAAAACACATGCTACTTATGACCCAAAGGAAAGTACTTAACCATGAAAACAGAAAGAAGTACATCCACTATCAAATATGGAAAGGAAGCAAGTACTAGATGGCATAAAGGCTTCCTTGCTTCAGTACCCACACCAAATTAAACAAGGGAGTATGAGTACAAGTGAGAATAAGGAATAGACTGGGCTACTGAATGTTAATGATGGCAGTCAACTCAGAATCAAGAGAGAGAGAACTACATGATGATGGAAGAAGTCATCAAGTACTGCAAAAGGGAAAAAAAAAAAAAGAGAAATCCCAAGATAGGCAAATAAAAACGCAGGTAGGAGCAGATGACTCGGCCTAACTCAAATTTCAGAAGGATACTAGAATGAAATTATTTAATAATTGGGAGCATTAAAGGATAAAGCCACTTGGCTTGTAACAGTCTAGTTTAGTGGACTGGTAGTCCTACCAACTATAAGAAAAGGAATACACGTTCCAAGTCTTACTTGCAGCACAGTCAAAAATATATCCTCTCACTCAAGCTAAACTATGATGAGGACTAAGTTTCGGAATGAAGTTCAAAATTTGGGTTTGCTTGTTTAACAGTCCTCAGCAACCAGCTGCAGAGACATTTACACACACAGCATGACAGCATGAAAAAAAGAGCCCCAGTTAAGTAACAAAAGGACACTAGACTGTATTGGATCAAATCGATTACAAGGCATAGATAAGTCAACATAATGATACTACTGCACAAAGGAAAATCCTAGTTCAGGGAAGTATGAACATCAGGCATCATAATTTAGTAGAATTCTAGAAAGCCACAGTCCCACTAAACCATACACTAGGAATTACTCAGCTGAAGGTATGTCCTCATTCTGGGCTACTACTGTAAGGAACAAATGTGTCAACTGAACGCTCAGGAATAAAGAATCATGATATAAAGAATTATGATTTAAGAAAACTGTTACTTTTAGGAAAAGATGGCTGAAATTTTCTTCTTTATATGAAGACTTACAGAGGGAAAATGGGTGAATATGAAAACCAAAAGCCAATAACCAAAGAACTACAAATGTAGTGAGTAATGCACTAAAGGGAGAAGGGGGAGTATAAATCAACCTATCTCACTGAACACAAAGGTTAGATATCTGGAAAAACAGTAAGGGTAAAAAGCACTATAAATAACCTGTCTAAAGAGGTTATAGTCCCCTTCACTGGAGACTTGTTAGAATAAAGATAATGTTAGAAGTTGCCCAGCTTTACTGATCCTCTTTCAAAGTAGAAGAGGGTCTAAATCACTGGAAGACCTTTTCCATCCTGAGCTCCTAGGACAATAAGACAAATGAGACATATCAGCCTTTACACCCAACTCTATAATGAACACAAAAGAATTCAGAGCTTTTACTGCTTTCTAACAGTGGAAAACAAATGCTAATCTATTTTGCTGACAGAACCTTTTCTCTGATCCTGCAGTACTATTAATAAAGTTGGCCTTCTAGAGAGCATATCTCCTAAATCCATGATCAGATCTGAGATCCTGGAAACAGAGGGCTAAGTAGTTCTTCCTGTTCAGCAGCTCTGATATCATTAGTTATCATAGGAGGGGGAAAGGGAATGTTTATAGAAAGCAATAGATTTCTTTCTGTTCCACGTTTGTCTCTTTTAATTACATAAGGTGTATATACACAGAGAAGGCCAAGTAACTAAATTTCTGGCCGATATAACTACTGATATAACACCAGGGAACTAGAGGCCTGTCAGCCTGACTTCAGTGCCAGGGAAGGCCATGGAGCAGATCATCTTGAGTGCTATCACACACCAGGTTATAGGAAAACCAGGGGATCAGGCCCAGCCAGCAAGGCTTTAGGAAAGGCTGGTCCTGCCTGATCTACTGATTTCATTCTACGACAAAGTGACCTGCTTAGTGGAAGAGGGAAAGGCTGTGGATGTTGTCTGCCTGGACTTTAGTAAAGCCTGTGACACTGTCTCTCACAGCATTCCACAGTAGAAACTGGCTTCCCATGGTATGGACAGGTAATAAGTAAAGAAACTGGCTGGATGGCCAGGCCGTGAGAGTGGTGGTGAATGCAGTTACATTCAGGTGGTGAGTGATCACTATTGGTGTTTCCAAGGACTCAGTACTGGAGCCTGTCCTGTTTAATATCTTCATTGATTACCTGGACCAGAAGATCACGTGCACCCTCAGTCAGTTTGCAGGTGACACCAAGCTGGGTGGGAGTGTTGATCTGCCAGAGGGTAGGAAGGCTCTGCAGGGGGATCTGGACAGCTGCATTGATGGGTTGATGACAATTGTATGAGGTTCCACAAGACAAAGTGCTGGGTCCTGCACTTGGGTCACACCAACCCCATGCAGAGCTATAGGCTGGGGAAAGAGTGGCTGGAAAGCTGCTCAGTGGAAAAGGACCTGGGGGTGCTGGTCAAGACAATGTGTGCAGAATCTTAAGTTCCACTATATTTTTTCAAGGAAAATAATTCCTAAATCAGTTTACTAACAATTCCAAAACTCTTCTTAAAAATAAGACAGGAAGTCCAGAATGACTGGATTACCCCATGGCTATCTACAGAGCAAAAGAGAACTATTTATTCTTACTCTTTTTTATAATTTAATATTGACATTAACACATAAAACTTCTAATATAGAGCTTGGTAAAATATGGATTATATATGACTTTTCTACTCACTTAATTCCTGCAAATATTTCCTTCTCCAAACTACCACAAGTAGCGAACAGCTCTTCAGTTTGTTAAGCTTGATTCAGTCATGTATTTGTAAAATCAGCATGACAAGCAATTCTTCCTCTTTTTCTCCTTTACAACCTTCCCTCCAACACACACACACACGCACACACACAGAGGCTGCATAGTGGAAAGCAGAAGAGAGAGTCCTTAACAAGCTGTTGTGAAACAGACACGTTAAACCAGCTATACAGGAGAAGCACCAACTCTGTCCTCAGCAGTACTGCATTTCAACAGAAACACAAATACCAGATTTGATTAAATGTAACTGATTTGTGCTTATAAACATCCAGATGGTACATGACTAAACAAATTGCACATGTTTTCTGAAGAAAAATGACCTTGATATCCAAGTTAAAAAATTAAACACTTTATTTATGCTTCTCAAAACATAAAACAAACTCGTGACAGTTCCAAATAGAGACCTGTATCTCATATTTAGGAGATTATCAGACATGCTTATAAAATCATGCACATATTAGTTCGCCAGCCTCCCAGGAACAGTCAAGGAGCACAGACCAAATACCAAGGAAAAGTACAAAGATTGCATCCCCGTTCCTTATACCTCAGACTGGTATGATTTAAAGCTGGCTTTTCATACCTTAGGCTGGGAGAAAAGGAGCAATTCAGTAATGAAGGTCAATAGATCACAGGACAAGGAAGCCATGCCCCCATTCAGCTAGTTATACATGTCTCTACTTTGGCAGTACATGTTAAGAGGCATAGATACCAAATCCACAAGAATTCATTCTGACTTAAGATGACTTTCCCATTCTGGCTACAAATTTCAGGGGCTATTTTATAAATGATATTGCATATAGCAGCTTACTCAATATGTTTATCAAATAGGAATCCCTAAAAAAAAAAAACAACCAAAAAAAAACTAAACCCAAGCAAAACTTCACAGAAGTCACTTGTACTTGTCTCATCTCTTTATTCTGCTTCTTTTCACCCTGCCAAAAGAAAATTATTATGGATTTGAATAGTGTGCACTAAGACCCAAATTTATAGGCAAGATTAAGTTTTTACTGAATTCAAAGAAAGTAATGGAAGAGACCCTAAAAATTAAAACCATAACAAGCATAAAATACACTTTGTACAACAAATCTTCCCCTGTTACCAGCTAAGACAAAACTTTTAGTGAAAATACCCTTTTCCCTAATTTAAAAATCACAGAATGGTATCAACTCTGAAAAAGGGAAATTGATCATGTGTCCCTACCCCTCTTTTTTCCTCTATTTACACAGCGTACCATTCCAAGCATTTCAAAGTTTAAAAAGCCAGTGTTTGCAGTTCCTCCTGTAGTTCTCACTACACTTCCCTGGATGCTCATCATTCACACTGAAAGGAGAAGTGGTTTATCACAGCATTGAAAAAAGAATAGGATCCTGCAACTAGAGATCAGACCACATGCATAAAAACCACATGAAGGAAAGCAAAGTGACAGGTAATTTTAAATCTGGATGCTATAGCTCACTGAATAACAAGAGCATTAATAATGCTTCTAAGGAAGTCCAAGCAGAGAGGTGACAACGGGGCAGTAATGCAGCCTCCCAGAAGGCAGAGGAGACTGGGAAGCGTATATTCCTGTAGAGGGAATGCCAGTCCTCTTGTGTACTTCTTCCCAGCAACGCTGAAACTCTTAATCTTCAGCTTCACAACACATTTAAATTACAGTGACTAATGGTGTTAGCTGGCAAGAACAGCAAAATGCAAACATCTATTGAAGGACAGACAAACCAGGAGCAAATAGATGCTGCAATAAGGTCTGTCCAAGGATCCAGTCCAATTCTTGAAGGTCAACCAGTATTAATATACTCCTGATCCAGATAGTGCCATGAAGAGCAGAAGGAAAGAAAGAAAAGAAATGGTAGCTTGCTAATGGAGGCAGCTTTCTTTTGACGAAGTGGTAATTGTGAGAGTCAGACCAAATTCAGCAACCCCATTATAACCTCCTCAGGAGCAAAATAATTCCCTTATGTGTTTTCAGCATAGCATCATTGCCACTGTTGCTTTTACATGATTCCAGTCTGGGCTTTTTCAGTGTTCTAGCAATGACTTTTCTGTACAACATGGGTGACAGATGGGGAATGATGATTTTTCAAGTGATTTAGTCTCAGCAAAACTCAAACAATTTTATGGGGCAAGGAAAACAAAACACGTATTTAGCCTAAGGACCTTTCCTCTTGCCAAACTTCAATGGCTTCTGCAAACAATAAAACTTCTCAAAGAGGTCATACAATTTCTTTATTATGGAAACTATTAGGCAACCTAAATATAGAGTTTGCTACCAGTTCCCTCTATAACATAGTACACTAGGGTTCTCTTCAGCATTCCTTACTCATGCTTCTAATGAACTTCAGCAGGAGATTTATCCAAGTAAGAAATTATTATTATAGTCCTATGTTCCTTATGCTTATATAAGGTCTTTCATCCAGACGATTTCAAAATGCTTTAAAGGTCGCATGTAGAAAATTACCACATTTAGTTCAGTCTCCTATCAAGAGGAACATGGCAATTACAGTACCCAAGCAACAACACAGAACAATTTAGGTTAGAAAATAAATACGAAAGCCATGCCTACAGGGAGAGTTTAGATCCTCAGTGACATTACCAAATTAACATCTGGCAGTGGTTCTAGAGTAAAGGTACAGGGATTTCCATCTGGCAGATGGGAGCTTAGTTCTACGTCTGACTCACGGCACATCTAACTGGCACCATGTTGGGGCACTCCTTTAGTACTAAGCCAAGGAAAAGAGTGCCACCTTGGGAATCAGTTACACCACTTCCTGCAGCATCCAGGGTTTCTCTTGGATATCCGCCCTCCAAGCACAGCCCAGTTTAATCATTCAATGTAATACTGCCATAGACAAAGTTAATTGGACTCCATGATCTCACCTGCTTTCAAAATTCAGTCTAGAAATAAGATTAATCAAGAAGTCGTAAGAATTATTTGCACTGATCTTAACAATTCCACCAGTTGTTAAAGAACATAATCCGTGTCTAGCCCCTGGCACAAAAGATAACTCTTTTGAAAAGAAGAAATTATTCAACAATGAAAACACCCATAAACCTTACTCCCACCTAAGAATACTTCTGAAAAGTTAAATGTACATAATCAGTATTAAAAAAAAAAAATTTTAATCAACTTTGCACCTGATTTCCAGTGGTCTTCAAACCCACTAAACTTGAATATGATTGCCTGTTTTTCCACCTGAAAATCTGGTCATATTTAGTGAATTTTAACACGCAGAAGCAGATATTAAACATTCCACCACACAGAAACAGATTTCTCTGAATTAAAAAAAAAGCAGTGTTTTACATTGTCTTCTAGACAAAGCTCTCCTCAGTAAAAAAACAGTCAAAAATTTTAAGTAAGAACCACTGCACACTAAGAACCATGCTGAGGCATCAATTTAATCTAACATCAAGCTTCAAAATGGAAGACTGAAATAAATAAATAATGCATTCTCACTGTCATCAAAACATGCTAGTATTGTTATTCTGGCCAGTGCTGATGAAAACCATGTTGTCCTACAGGCAATACCAACAAATGCTTTAAAAAGGCACTAATTTGATCACTTGGATTACAGATACTTAAAAAAAAATAAATAATAAAACCACCCAAATGGCCTTTTGTGTCTCTTTGGCACCCTAATGATTCTCTCCACGGACACAAAGGTCTATTTACTAGCTCAAATCAAACATCAGAATTGGAGACAAAAACTGCCTGGCCTAAAACCTCAACCTGTATTTATCTCATGCCATGTGTAAAACCTGGACTTTGGAAACACATGAAAATTCAACCCATTTAAACCTTATGGGAAAAAGAAATCCATAAACCTACTCAGGTATACATTGTTACAGTGTTTAAGCAGAGAAACAAAAATCTACCTATCAACTACGGTTCTTCCACAGCAGGTCACTGTCAAGGAGAAAGTGGAAATAAAAAAAAAAAAAAATCAGCCGAAATATTTTGTTGCTAAAGTATACAAAATATGAAATATTCAACTGGGGAAATTAGAATGCAAGGAAAATATTTGTTTCTCAAGAACTCCACAGTCTTTGATTTGGCATGGGGGTTTTTTGGTTGGTTGGTTTTTAAGTTTCAGTGCTTTTATCCAGCTGAGTTTCCAATGCAACAAAACATAATTTACACTGACTTTGCCTATCAAACTGACTGGATGTTAAAGAGCCTTTTTTAAAGACTTTGCATTAATTCAGTAGTCTTATTTTGCTGAATATTACAATCTGTACAGATTTCTCTGTGATATAAACACAATGCTATTGTTATAACTGGAAACCACACTATTTGTGACAGATGCAATTCCCTCTCAGTGCATTTACCTCAATGATTTCCTTTGTTAAAAAAAAACCCATCAACTAGTATTCAAATCTCAAGTTATGAGAAGTCCTTTCAACACTCATTCTGGGTTTCAGAAGTCTAAGAAACCAACTCCAGAAATAAAAGAGTAATCTTTTTTCTCAAGTAATTGCAGTTACAATTTAAAACATGTAACATTTGTTGCAAGTCATATTCATCACCGCTTTGACCAATATCTACAATGTAATTGTGGCTTTTGATAGCATTGCAACTTTGATTGTCATTTAAACTTCTCCTGCCAACAGGATTAACCCCTAGGTATGATAACCGTATGAAAGGATTCCTGAGCAACACTCTCTTCTATTAGCATGCATGGCTACAAGTGCACTCCTGTTCAATTATAAAAAGCCTCCATTCCCCAAACACACATGCTTAGGCCACAATACTGAAAAACACCGGCAGGCACAGGAACCATGTAATCCACTGCAAGCTTTCTGACAGGTGTACCGAGAAAAGGTCCTCCAGGGACCGAGTCATGGTTTCACGGGGAGGCAATTCCATACAACGCAATTCAGCTAACAATTCCTTCCTAAGCACTGAAGGGTTATAATCCACCCCCTACAGCCCCCAGAAACCTGGACGGTGATACTCTGTGATGAAAAGTGAATTAAAATTAATACTAATACTAATAATAATAATACAAAGGGGTTATGTACATGGCAAAGTTAAACTCATAGAAAACATGAATTTAAAAGAAAAAAAATTAATTAAAGCGTGAGTGTCTTAGCAGACGCACTCCAGGTGATGGTTTTTCTTCGTGCAAGGGGCACAGCCTCTCCAGGGTTAGGCTATGCAGGCACTTATACCCTTGCTGGTATTTATAATTTCTGTTTCCACACACGCCGGTGCACCGCCGGGTCAGGTTTACCGAGGAGCCCCGGGGGGCTGGGCGCTCCCCATTCCGCCCCCCCGCACATCCCCCGGTAAACGTGACCTGATTCCTGTTACGGCCGCCCTCCCTCACACCCCGGGGATGCTCCGCGGCTTCCCCGGCCCCCATTCCCGTCACGGCCGCACAGCCGCTCCCCCGCCGCCCCCGCTCCCCCCTCCGCCGGCGACCCACCGTGTGGAGGTGCCTTTCCTCACGTCGCACATCAAGCACTTGAAGGCCTCGGCGCTGTTGCGGAAGGTGCAGACGCTGCAGTCCCAGTACCCCTCGTCCGAGGAGGGTTTCGGCTGCCGCTTCGGCCTGCGGAGACACACGCGCGCCAGGGGCAGCGCCGGCCGCGCCGCCCCCGCCGCCCCCGGGGCAACCCCGCCGCCATCGCCGCCGGCCCCGCGCTCCCGGAGGGCCCGGGGGAACCAGAAGGCGCCGCCGCTGCCCCTACCTGGTCGGGCTCTTCTTGTCTCCCATGCCGGCTCCAGACGCGTCCCCGGCCCGGCCCCGGCGCGGCCCTTTGTGCGTTTGTCAATAAGGAGGAGCGCGGGGGGTCTCCGGGCTCTAGCGGGGACCCGGGGAGGAGGAGCCGCCGCCGCAACCTCCAGCTGTCGGGGAAACTCCCGCTGCTGCCGCCACCACCCCCCGCTCACGTGTCCGCCCGCCGCCAACCAGCGGCGCCCGCAGGCCGCGGCGCCCGGCGGGCCGCGCTCGGCGGCAGCTTCGCTCCGCCGGCGGCTCGGGCGCTGAGAGCGGCGGCGGCGGCGGGGCCCGGGCAACGCGGGGGCTGCTGGGGGCGGCGGGCGGAGCAGGGGCGGTGCCGGCGCCGGGGGGCGGCCCCGGAGAGGGGACGGGAGGCGGCGCTGGGCTGAACGGGCAGAGCGGGAGTGCGAGGGACTCCAGCCGGCCTGCGCGGCTCTGCCCTGTAAGCCGCTGGTCTGTTATCGCGCAGGGTTGATCGCACTAGCACCCTGTGCTCCTTCCCACAGAAATTGCTCCAGGCCGTGCTTTACAGTACAAAAGAAACGGGAATAAACTGAACACGAAGTTCTGCTTAGCAGTCTTGGTCTGAAGCATCCCGTTGGCCTGGGGCCAGAGGAGAACGCCGTGGGTACCAATACGGGACCAGGAGATAGCGATGTTACCTGGCACCCGTGTGCGGCGCGGTGCTTTTGCACTTGAAAGCTTGCAAGTACAACGTGGTTCACAGGCATCATAGCAATGTCAGACAGGATACGGGGGTTTATCACCTCTGTTATCTTAGAGCACCGGAGCCCAGTCACAGAGTAGGGTGCCATTTTGCAGGATGCTGTGCAAACCGAACAAAGACCATATGTCCTAAGTACATAACAAAGACAGCATTAGACACAGGTAGACAGCAGAGTGCAAGCAGACAACGCGATGATACTGGTCAGCATGTCAGTGGCCAAAGCTATTGTTGCTGCATTGTCTTTGTCAGGAAATGATAGGATTTCAAGAGCAAAATATGTCCAAAGGTAGCTTTACCCAAGTGTGTGAAGACAGAAGACAGATGTTTTTGTAAATTAAGCGAGTGGACAATGGAGAAACTTTCTGATTCTGAAGGCAAAGTTGTCAAAACAAATTTCAGCTAGAAATACTGAGATATGACAAAGAGAGGAAAAACGCAGGTAAAGTGCTTGACATCCTAGGAAAGCAATTAAAGACCCATTCGTTGGGACATTACATTTATGTATAAGCACTAACACTTCTACAAGATTTGTAGTTTTCTGTGTCTTTCTAGAAATCCTGTGCATCAGCAAGTGGAAACCTGTGTAGGATTTCCTACTTGTGGTTGGAAATTCATCCTAATTTCCTTCTGCATTTGCATCCAGCTTCCAGCATTGCAATTTTCCTCACCTTATGGGGTTTTTTTCTGCATTTGCCTTAGCTTTTCCTTTCTTCCTCTATTGCAATTTCTTTCTTTCTTCTGTAAATTTTGAATAAAATGTATGCATTGCACATCTAAGGGTGGGCCATGCCATGCAGAGACAGCTGGCCTGGGTTTGTTTGCATTTAGTTAGACATCTACATGAACTAGGTGCCCAGACCAGCTCCAGTAGGGTAAAACAAGCTCATGCTGAAGGTGATTGATCTGATGCTAAGGCAGGCATCCAGAATTTTCTCCATAACTTTACAGGGACCATTTCTTTCCATTGACCATAAAGAGCACTTTGCATGAGTAGTCCAGAACTGGACATGTACCCTTTAAAATTACAGTTTTATATGAAGTGTCTCACCTGCACTTGAACCTCACACTACACAGAAATCTCTTGACAGGAAGCAGTGGAGAAACCTGTCTCCTTGTTCCCTTTTTCACAGTGCATTCTTTCTACTGTATAAATAAACATATTATTTCCCCACTTTTGGAAAGCAATTATTTTGAAACAACTGCTTTCTCTTGACATTTCCTCTGTCACGGCCTACTGTTTCCATACGGATTGTGAGAAACGGAACTTCCAGTGATGGTTATAAAGGCTGGGATATGTGTTAATCCCTCGGGAACCATTCTTGGAGAGAACCATTTCTAATCAGTAGGAGGAATCGCAACTGCCAACCACAAATGTTATCCCTAACAGATAAGAAATCTTTCTGGTGGTTGTGTTCCAAACTTCTTGCTTCAAGGCCATCACCCAAACCACCTTACTCAAAAATCATCATGTTTCCCCAGCAGCACTGGACCTGTTTCCTGCCAAGCTCGAAACTCATCCTTATCTTGGGAGCTGAAATGTGATTCAGATGGTGCATTCAAAAGTTCAGGTGGATAGGTCATGGTGTTACTCCCAGGGCCCATGGGTTTGTGCAAGGGTAGGTTTCATTCTTGAATAACACTGAAGAGGAAAGAAAGGGTATTTTCCTTGCACTTTGGTCTGTCCTCAAGTAGGAGCACAAGAGACCACCACTGGAAGCATCAAGCCATCCCATGTCATCTTTGCAAATGAAACAGTGATGGAAAGCATTATTTAGTGGCAATGCAGGAAAGCACATGGAAGAGGTGTGTGCATTAGTCAAATGCTGAAGAGATTTAGGAAGACTTTGATACAAACTGACAAAGTTGAGAATTCCATAGCCAGATATTTTGTCATCCAGTGGTACCCATGGGAACTCAGGAAACTCATCTCTTTTTGCTATGGCACATGACCTAGAAACTTTGAATGACAACATTTTAATGGCATAAGTACTAGCAGTCTTTTAAAAAGTGTTTCAGGGAAAGAAAGGGAATGAATGAACCATCATTTTGAATTCCCCTAGTTTTAGGTTTGATTTCATCTAGAAGTACAGTTGTTCTGGAATAGTTATTTGCACCTGTTTTAATTCAACTGAGCTAATGTAAACACATTTTTGAGACAGAAGGGATGGGCAATATAACTATATCTTTGTACATCAGGTATTCACTCTCTAGCTAGTGTTTGGTCTCTTATTATCTTAAAATTGACTTTTTTGTAGCACTGTACAAGAGAAATGCTCACAATATGATTATGATATTGAAGAGGATATTATGCTGATAGCTTTGTGGAAGTTATATATTTCAATATGTAGTAAACGTTCTCGCATTCATGACATTTCAGGTAAAAGTTTATTCATAATAAAGAGGATGTGAATGGGGATGGTAGCAATTTTTAAGGATCTTTTTGTGTGAAAATTCTTGCTGCAGAGAAAATTACAGTTGTTCCTGAAAAAAGGTATTCACATGCAAGTTTATTTAAGAATAGGTTGCTGCTGTGTAAATCCCTATGAAGACTTGCCATTTAGTCAATACTTGAACCATTGTTATGCACATCAAATCTAAGCCAGTTGCTGCATTATCAGCATCTTGAGCAATTAAGTAGTCACTTTGTCACTGCCCGAGCTCAAAAAACTCTCAATAAAAATGATTGTCATTACGTTGCAGATAAGCCACCTTTGAATTCTTATTCATGAAAAGGAAAACTACATAAGTATAAAATTGCACTAGAACAAATGCATGTTATTCTAGCATGGTATATCTGTTTTGTTTGGGTTGCACTGATATAATAAAATTAACACAATTAAATCGATTAATGGAAATTTGACTGGTGAATTTTTTTGACATGTTTGGTATAATGAGGCCCAAATCCTGCCTGGGCTTCTATGTGATGTTGCACTGAAAAAAACCAATCCAAAACAAAGCAAAAAAACCCCCAAACAACAACAACAACAAAACCCTGAGCTAGTGAAAAGTGAAAGCTGCTTTCAGACCCTATAATAAAGACAGTAAGACTGGTGATAGTGAGAACTGCCCCTCCAGCCTGTGTTTGCTCAGCCTGAGGGGCAGCCCAAGCTATCAAAAAAGTATCAGTGGCTCCTAACAATCCATGCTTCTCTTACTAGTGTGTGGAGGTAGGAGAGTGAAATTCTGACTTAGAAAGGGCTGGGACAGAGGGACCACATCTAGAGGTTTGTATTATTTTCTAATATCAGAGAGCTTAAAAATCATTTTAAAGAGTTTGCATTTCCTTGCATGTACAAGCCTGACCTAAACATATTATATAATTTTTAGAGAACTATGGCATTTATGAGAATTGGTTCATTACCATATCCTTCAGGTTTCACAAAGCGAGAATGGCCTTGACATCAGCAGGGATATACTGTCATGAATCTCAAGTAACATGGCGGTGACTAAGTCCAGGAGTCTTTCTGGGGCCATAATTTGACTGTTTGTGCAATTTGGCTCCAAACACATAAGACAGAGGATTGTGCACAGAACTCTTGCAGGTTATAGCACAGCAGCAGTAGCTGTGTGTGTAAGATCAAAAAAATGTTACCATAGTGGGTTATTTTTTATATTTGTCCCCTATAAACTGAAATGAAATTATCAAACCACTTAATTTCAGATGCTTGGCAATTATCAAATAATTATTTCAGTAACTTCTCACTTATCATTCGCTGTCATGGTTTGGGCCCAGCCTTTATCCTTTCAGATTTTGTAGTAAATTTAAAAGTTGTTCTATAGTTTTTTAAGTCCTCTTCTTTATCAAAGAAACTCTTAAAGTATAAGTTTCCCTGCTTTTCCTATTCAGACTCTCTGAGGTAATCCGAGGTGTGAAGGATCATTGTCAGGAATAAAAGAACATTCTCAACACTCATTAAATATTTCTGTTCCTTTTGCTGAGATTTCTAGGCATGGTGGCACATGTGACAATCTTTAAGACTGAAGAGAATAATTAATTTTTGATAGATCAGATCGTTAGTAAACAATACTAATACTTAATTCTCTTATATATCTCACAGGGGTGGTGTGCTAAAAACTGCCTGTGAATGCTAAATTGAAGGTATGCTAGGTGATAGCTTCAGACATTGGAAAGGTGTTCACACCCTGTGTCTGGACTTGAGGAACCAGTGAAAGTTTCCAGCCTAACAAATGGTGCAAGATTGGCTCCTCCAGGGCAAATGGTTGAAAGTGGTAAAGCCGGAGTTTTTCTTTGAACCATCTAAAAAGGAAGCAGAGAGAGACAAGGCTCACTGGCATCTGTGAATTTGGATCTCCAGGGTCAAAGGAACTGGAGAGAAGCTGCCCTTGTCAATTATGTAATTTTGAGGCTAAATCTTTCCCTGTCTGCTCCCATCAAGGTGAATTGAGGTAGATGTCCAGCACATCCTCTGCCAAGGAGGGACTTGTCTGGGCAAAGCCAGAGCCCCCTGAGGGGGAACAGGTATGTATTGCTGAGGCTCCTTTAAACAGAAACAATCTCTGTCTTCAGCTGCCAGTTCTTGCTGACATCAGCATAAGATCTGGCTGGTTACAGGGTTGAACACATACATACCTTGTTTAGCAAGCCAAGCTCCCTTGGGGCTATAGGAGAGAAGAAAAATATCCCACTTTCAATGCTATTTGTTCATGTCTTCTCCCTGATTTCATTGTGTGCCTTTATCCCTCCTAATTTGCTCCCTCATTCCTTCTCTGCTCTTTGTTATCTTCCCGGTTGTTTTTTTTTTTTCCTTCACCTATGTGTTCCTTCATTCTCCATCCTGTTTTCTTTTCATCCTTGTCTTTATGTCTGAGATTTGTCTTTCTGCCTGCTCTTCTGTACTGCTAATTCTGCCTGCTCCATCCTCCAACTTCCTCTTCTGTCACATCTCACTCTTTTCTTTCTTGATTTTCACTTTCACTGATGCTCTTTTAGTTGTTTTCATGTGTTAAAATCTGACAAGAGGTTTCGTTTCCTGTTTTTGTGTCATGCACGTGGCAGGCTTCCAGTGGAATTAATGCCAAAGGAAGAACAACAGCCCAGAGGAGATTTCACACTTTACAGCAATATTTAAAGCATTATGAATCTGATTAGGGAATATGGCTGAAAGTCACAACTTCCTGGTCCTACATAGCACTTTTAAGGCTGTCAGAGCAAAAAATGAAATACTGGAATTAAAGCCCCTAAGCAAGTTCCACGCTTAGTTCAGTGCTCCAACATCATGTCAAGTCAGCACACAAACACCTACTGCAATGGCTGGATTCCATAAGCTGCCTTTGGATCAAAAGTGTTGTTCAGTTTTTCTCACTGTAAATCTCTTTTATGAATTCCTTCAGATTTACTCTGAGATCAGAATTTGACTTACAGGCATTATCTTTGACTAATGATGGGGAAAGGGTGAATGTGTCTGCATTGTGGGATCAGTAGGAAAAAAAGATATTGCAGAAGTACTGATTTTTTCAGATGTAATAGTAGTGAATGAGCAAACCAACCTTCTATCAGAAAAGAACACACAAAGATGATAAGTCCTTGAGAAGAATGCCTTTTCTGTCTGTAGTAAAAACCATATTTCACTGCTTATAATTACATATATAGAGACATGGGTACTTAAATATTCAAAACAATTTCAAATTTTTCTTAAAAGGCATTCCATATCAGCTCACTATATTTTCATTATGAAATATTCTGATGTAAGAGATCTCCATGAGAAACCTCATGAGTCCCTTTTTTCCCAATTTCCACATTATTCTAGGTAAGGAAGAGAATGATGAATTTAATGAAGATGCAGCATGTAGGAGTGCTGGTAAGAGATCTCACCTTTTTTTTTGGCTTGGAATTATTGGTGTTGTCTTGGTTTGGCAAAAGATTATACCCTTCATGTCATAATCCATGACAGTATCCTCTGCCTCCAGCTCCAGTGTTACATTTTCTGGTTTTCCTTTGTTTGTTTGTTTGTTTTTCCCCTTGCTCATTTTCATTAAATTGAATAAAAAATATAGAATCCAAAAAACAAAAACAAAAACAAAAATAAAGCACAGGGATCAGATCCAGCTACTAGAACACATTTCTGTGTGGGCTGAGAATCAAGGCTAGGTGAGGAAGCCTCTTCTTTGAGGAGAAGACAATCTTCTTGCCACTGTGCTAAGGTTGTTGCAATGCCAGCACCCCCAAATAACCATCCACTGCATCTTACCACCCATTTGTCTCTCTCCTCGCCCTTCTGCTTGGTCTTATATTGCTGCCAAGTACAGGGTTGGTCTGTGTAGACTTAATATTGGGTAAAAGTGTTTTACAGAGCTTCTTTTTCAAAATAAATTTGAGATAATAATTTCAAAATTAATATATAAATAAGAGAAAGAATAATGAAGTTCTTTAATAATGTGGAGTGTACCCTCAGGCTTTGCCTGTAGGTTCAGAGCGCTGTCTGTAGCGAGCCCATGCACTGACAGGTGGTCTAGGGCTGGGAGAAGTAGAAATCTCCCACAGGAACCTGTCAGTCAACATGAATTTTTGTTGATTCCTCCTATTAGGTAATTACTGAAGTAGAAGACAGGATTCAAGAAAAACTGTTCAAATAAAAGACTACTGAATCTTGCAGTGCTGCTATTTTTAAGATGACTTAAACATAAAAAAAGTGCTGTGGAAAAAAAATACTGCAATGATCATCACAGATCACTGTCACTGGAAGCTGAACACTGAGGTCAGATGATTTTGCTACAAAGCAGCTTCTCAGAGTTTGTCTGGGACTGTCTAGCCTGCAAATGACCATGAGGCTGCATGGCTAATGGTGCAAAGGCACACCAATGATGCAAAAGCTCCATTCCAAGCTAAACTGCTGCTCTCTGGCTGCTGGAAAAAAAAAAAAAGGCAATGTAGTTATACAAAATGGAATTTGAAAAATCTCAAATTTTGCACAGCTGGGAGGACCAACCATGTCCTAGTGGCCATCAGGCAAAGCATCACCAGCCCATTGAGGGAGGGGATTGTCTTGCTCTGCTCTGCACTGGGGCAGCCTCACCTTGAATATTGTGTGCAGTTTTGGGCACCACAGTGTAAGACAGATATTAAGATCTCAGAGAGCGTCCAAAGGAGGGCAATGAAAAATGGTGAAGGGCCTTGAGGGGAGGCTGTATGAGGAATGGCTGAGGTCACTTTTTCTGTTCAACCTGGAGAAGAGGAGACTGAGGAGAGACCTCATTGCAGTCTACAACTTCCTTGTGAGGGGAAGAGGAGCAGCAATCTCATCACTCTTGTGACCAGTGACAGGACTTGAGTAAACGGCATGAAGCTGAGTCACTGGAGGTTTAGGTTAGGTATCAGGAAAAGGTTTTTAACCCAGTGGGTGGTTGAGCATTGGAACAGGCTCCCCAGGGAAGTTGTCACAGCATCAAACCTCTCTGAATTCAAGAACTGTTTGGACAACAGTCTCAGGCACAAGGTGTAATTCTTGCAGTGTCCTGTGCAGGGCCGGGAGTTGGACTCGATGATCCTGATGGGTCCATTCCAATTCAACATATTCTATGATTTTATGATTAATTCTGCATTGGAGTTATCATCATCTGTAGCCGTTACGTACATTTGACTAACCCTCAGAATGCTCTTTTACAGCCCTGCAAAGAAATCTTCAAAGAAACCCCAGGATCAAGGCAATGTAAGCACAAGCTTTAAGTCAGCTTTACATGACAGCTTCTGATTTATGCTTTCAAACATACCAACCAGATCTCTGCCGCAGTTTGTTCATTACCACTTGCAAAATACATAAGGACATGCAGTGCCTTAATGTACCTCTCCCAGAATAAAGTCTCTATACATATTCTATTAAATTCGATAGTTCAGAAAAGAATTGCACTTTCCTGAAGACTGGGGTTATGAAAAGACTATTTAGAAGCTTCTATTTTTAATTATGTGAAAATTCTGTAGCATTCCAGACAATGTTAATGTCCAAATTTTTTCTCACTACGTCCATTTAACTACTACCATTTTCATATAAATATTCATAAATATTGCTAAGAATTAAGTGTTGAATGTATTTATTATGATAGCAGTAGAATATACAGTAAAGGCATTTCCCTTATCCTTGAGGAGGTACTTAAGTAGATAAAGTAAATAATAAAGTGAGTTACTAGCTTATATATTAACAACAGAATATTTGTTAGCTGCACATGTAAGAAGACTTCAAACAAATTTGGTAGTTCTAGCTGTAGTTCAATTCTTTGAAAGAAAAAAAAATCCTATGATTGGATTTATTTGTTGGAAAAAAGCTTTTTCACAGTTAAGAAGAGAGACATATCTGAAACTATATAGTCATGTCTCTTGTTAATGTGCAGTAAAACAGTCTTGATACTCTGCTTGGGTTAACCATCATAGCTTATGCAAGCTGTCTGAACTGTACACTTATCTCCAGATAAGACTCTGTCCCTGTGTAACTGGAAGATAACAAACTGTACTGCAGACATAGGAAAGAAGCAGCTCAACAAGAAAGTGTCATGAAAAGACGGATTGACTTTGTCTTCATTTGGTAACCTCAGGACATCAAATACAAGAGAAAGTTGTGGAGCTTGAAAGTCTAAAAGGTGCACACAATCTAAGAGCTGTGCTCTGTCTTCTTAGGAGTCTGCCTGGGACAGTAGCCAGAACAGCACTGCAACAGCACCTGACAGATAAAATTAAAGCATGAATCATAATGTCTCTGGTCTGCCAAACCGATCTTTATTCAAGTTGCACCTTTAAGATAGATTACAGTTTATAATTTGATGGCATGTCCTGAAGCTAACTATCCTTAATTTCAAAGTGTTGTAGGCAGGTTGTGTATTGGCGCTGGGGTACAAACATGGGTTTGTATGATGAGAATTGAAGGGAGTTCAAAATCCTAATGGTTTGTGTAAATTTAAATGAAGTACCAGCTGGACATATGCCAGGATAAGATGTCATTCTGACAGAGCAGAACACTCAAGTATATTGAGCGAGCTCTTTGGATTAATTTGAGAGAATAAAGGGCACTGTAACACTCAAGGCAGAGAAAATGTGGAATGCTGCAATAGCAAGCATTCAAAATTGCATTGATAATAAATTATTTAAATGGAATTTGGAATATGGAATTCTTGATGTTTGAAAGCTTTTTCTTGGATATGAGGAAGGAGGCAGGCAGACTAGACATGAAAGAAAGCCCTTTATATGGCAGAAGGATATTGTGTTCATTAATGCTAGCATTATTGATAGGCTAATCTTCCAAAACAAATCAACTTAATCTATAATCTTTGAAGCTATAGAATTGGTTGAGTACCACAGTAGGTATCATCCTTACAATTTTCATTTTAGACACTGTACCACTCACAGGGTGATATACCTTCAAAGAGTAACATGACATAGTTTTAAGTTCAATTTAGCGTGCTGGTAATGGGCCAAGAACTGGGATTTTTCAGTTGGCTTGACTGGGACAAGGAATGGATATATAGAAATCTTCAATCATCAGATTGCCTTGATATGCATGACTGAATATAGGCTTAGTTAAACTAAACACTTCGTAATTGCCAACAAACTGCCTGCTTTATTAAGACTAGTAGCAAAGACTAATGTAATTCAAGAGTTTTTGTCTCTGTACCTAGATTTGTATCTCTTAATGAGTTTTGTAATCCATAGGTCAAGGGATAGTATAGAAACAAAACAGACATCAGTTTATAATTCAAAGCATTCTTACATTTGAGATATCAACTCACAAAAACAAAACATCTAACAGACTTCAGTGCAAGAACATGTATTTACTTTTTGTCTCTCTGGTAGTGCCCATTAAGGACCTGACATTCAGTTCATCGGTTGCAGATATGACCAAATCTGTGAAAAAGGGAAGCCTGATTTTTATGAGAGTAGCCATCACTAGATGCAGCTGGTATCTTTTCTGGGATAACTTAAATTTAATTTTAATTAATTACTTAAATTAGTAATAAACATTCTTAATATAGACTCCAATTTAATACTGATTTTTGTGTGAGAATTTCTTCAAAAAGTTTTTACATATGAATATTTAACCAGAAAGCCCGTGAAGAAACCCAATGACAAGAAAGGTAGCATAATAGCTCCCCAAACCTGAAGATATATATGAAGAAGCTTGGCTCAGCTGAAAACCATCTGAAATTTTGAGCCAGATTCATTAGTAGGCACTGGTTGCTTTGTGCTGCTACACGTCAATGTAAAGCAAGTGAAATATAGTCCTAAGTTAGGACAGATCTACTGATCAGCCACTTTGCATTGCGGGTTAATACCAGCCAAAGAGACTGATCATTAATTGACCAGCAGTCAGGCACAGACATACTTTACAAGAGTGGCATTGAGGACCAGGGGATAATTGTGTGCACTGTCAGGGAGAGCTATTAACAAATGAGGCCATCCCCGACTGCTTTTGCCCAACTGAGCTGAATCATGCAAATCAGTGAGTGAAGAAGGAGGACGCTTGACTTTGTTATCTCCAGGTATAGATACATCTATATATAGATGTATCTGTATATAGATGTATCTATATATCAAGATAAAGATCTGCCCGTTTATCACCTACAGCAGTTTCTATGGCAGTTGTTAAAAACATACTATCAATATATGTTCTCCATATGAAGTCTTCATGTGAGGTTTTAGGAGATATAGCACTAAGGAAAGTTTGAATGCTCCTATGTTTTTACATTATTGAACAAAATAACAGCCAAAAGTTGCATCCTCTGTGCGCACCAGAAAGGATGCGGCAACCCAGACAGAGCTCTCACAAAAACATGCAGCCATGCAGGTCTCAGGCTGCAGATGTCTTCTACCTAAACTTGTAGTAAAGCCTTTGACACCATTTCCCACAGCATTTTCCTGGAGAAACTGGCTTCCCATGGTGTGGACAGGTGATAAATAAAAGACCAGCTGGTTGGCCACACCCAGGGAATGGTGGTAAATGGATTTACATTCAGTCAGCAGCTGGATCCAGTCACCAGTGGTGTTCCCAAGGGCTTAGTATTAGGGCCTGTCCTGTTTAATATCTTCACTGAGAACCTAGACAAGGGAATCAAGTGCACACTCAGTCAGTTCACAGACAACACCAAGCTGGGTGGGAGTGTTGATCTGCCAGAGGGTAGGAAGGCTCTGCAGGGGAATCTGGATCAGTGGACTGATCAGTGGACTGAGGACAATTGTATAAGGTTCAACACAGCAAAGTGCCGGGTCCTGCACTTGGGTCATACCAACCCCATGCAGAGCTACAGGCTGGGGAAAGAATGGCTGGAAAGCTGCTCAGTGGAAAAGGACCTGGGGGTGCTGGTCAACAGCCACCTGAACACGAGCCAGCAGTGTGCCCAGGTGGCCAAGAAGGCCAACAGCATCCTGGTTTGTATCCCAAATAGTGTGGCCAGCAGAACTAGGGCAGTGATTGTTCCCCTGTACTCAGCACTGGTGAGGCCACACCTTGAATCCTGTGTTCAGTTTTAGGCCCTTCACTACAAGAAGGAACTGGAGCGTGTCCAAAGAAGGGCAATGAAGTTGGTGAAGGGTCTGGAGCTCAAGTGTTTTGAGGAACAGCTGAGAGAGCTGTGGTTATTTAGCCTGGTGAAAAGGAGGCTCAGGGGAGACCTTATCACTCTCTACAACTACCTGAAAGGAGGTTGTAGGAGGTGGGGGTCAGTCTCTTCTTCCAGGTAAGAGGCAATAGGACAAGAGGAAATGACCTCAAGTTGCAGCAGAGACAGTTTAGATTACATATTAGGAAAAATTTCTTCATGGAGGTGGTTGCCAAGCATTGGAAGAGGTTACCCAGGGAAGTGGTGGAATCACTGTCTGTGGAAGAGTTCAAAAAACACATGTGGATGTGGCTCTTGAGCATATGGTTTAGCGGTGAACTTGTTGTGGTGCTAGGGTGACAGCTGGACTTGATGATCTTAGTGGTCTTTCCCAATCTTAATGATTCTACGATTCTATGATTCAAACAGAGATGTGGGATAAAAGACTGTCAAATGGCAAATTTCTAAAGTGACTGGGTTTTATGCTTTAAGTTAAAAATTACTTAAAACTTTTTATCTGTAAATTGTCACAAAAACTGCTGTACCTAAAGCACAGATGATGCATCCTATGACATATCCTTGATGATGCATCCTACAGTCCACACAAAAGGATCTTCAACTTTTATGTGTGCAAAGCAAAGAAGTTTTGAGTATTGCATCATTCTCTCAGATCTCTATGTGAAGACACATGCCAGGAACACACCAGTACTATGTGTTCCAGTACATTTAAGGTCTGGAACTCGGGGGGTGAAAATCACCTGTGGTGATGATTTTAGAGACTATATAAGCTTTCTCTGATGTTCAGAAGGTGTAAAAAAGGTTGTCAAAGTAGGCATAGTCAGGATGATCTCTAACAGCATGCTGCCACTTCAGTATGAAATCCTCAGTAAAGGGCTTGGAAGAATTATTTCTGGCCAGTTGAATCATAATGTCTTAGATGTGCTGATGAATGGTGTTTCTACACAAAACCTCCGAGTTCAGAAGCAACCTTAAAATGTCTGCTTCCAGTGCTATCAAAGATAGGAAGTATTGTAAAACTAATGTTACCCACATAAAGATAACAGCAGGAACATCAGTGATCATACGAGCATGTCACAGCTGTACCTGGACAGTGGGAAAGTCAGGGAATTAAAAGCAAGAGACAATAAGTTCCAGAAGATGGTCTGGGTGAAACTTTTTCTTTACTGTGTGCTGTTATGTTTCATTTTTAATTGGCAAGGAAGAGGTTTCAGAGAGCCATAAAACCTACAGCTCCAGGGACACTGGGCCTGGAAAAGGCATGCTAAGGACAGCATGACATTACACCAATATTCCTTCCTCCACATCACTCTCATCTGGGATGCCATGAACCTTGAGCCTAAGCTTCAAGGTGACAATTAGGTTTAGGGTTGGGGTTCAGAGAACCAGCAAGCATACAGCTTGACTGACACTGGGGCTTGAAAAGGGATACCACAGTGAGCCCAACACTGCACCTATGCTGCTCCTTCCACATTTTTCTAATCTGGGCCACCCACAGTACCTGGTACATCAGCCTCAACGCCAGGCTGCCACTAAGGTCAAGGGGTAGGGTTTGAGTGCAGAGAACCACAGTGAGTTCAGCTCTATGGACACTGGGGCTGGACAAGGCATGACAAGGGGAGCAAAGCAATGCACCAACACTGTCTCTTCACAACTTTCTTATCTGGGCCACACATGGTGCTGGGAACCTCAGTCTCAACCCCAAGTCTCCATTAGGTTTAGTGTTATGGTTAGGGTTCAGAGAACCACAAACATCCAGGGACAGTGGGAAAGAGAAAGGCATGCCAAGGAGATCACACCACTACACCAACACTGCTCATTTCATATCTTTGTAATCTTAGCCATTTGTAGTGCTAGAGACTTCAGTTTCAGATCTCCTATGCCATTTATGGACTACATGAGTCTTCCCTAATTCAAGGTATTTTAGGTACAAAGGAGATCAGTTTAGTTTTTTATTGCTTGGAAAAACGATGAGCTTCTAAATTCCTTTAGTAGATACATTTAAAACAATCAAACAAAAGAATATTATACAGGAGGTAACAACTGTATCTTTTTTCCTGTCGTATACGAAATATTTTGTACAGGCAAATGTGACTTCACAGTCATTCTTTGTATTTGAAATCCAATAGAGGTGGAAAGAGTCAGAGCAGTTGTAAAAACTAGTAATGCACTAGGTTATTTGGGGGGTTTTTTGTAGGCTGTCCTTGCAACACATAAATTCCCAGAATTGTGGCAATATTCTCCTTTACTTGAGTCAGGTTTGCCACTCAACTAGGAGCTGATCACTGAAGCTTAGTCTGCTATACTCCTTCAGTGAGACAGATGAGAACCCTTCTTTTAGTAGTTGACAAATTTACTGCCTGAATTGATTCAAGATAGCATTTATGTGTTTACACTGAAATAAACAGTGGACACAAGTTCATTCCTGTTTAAACTTGCTTTGAGGTAGTTTACATGTGGACTAAGATTTTGAGTTCTTGTCTGCCTGCCACTGTAAATCTTCTGTGATTCTGCTTAAATCCAAGCATTCACTCTGGATTTTAAAGTTTAAATTGTCAGGTTTATCTTGAGGTTTATTTGTTTTTGTTTTCCCCTTCCTCTTTCTGAAATAAAGTAAGCAGATGGAATCCCAAGCCTTTCGATAATCATTGCCAGAAAGGAGTTTTCTAATGGTGCAAAAACAAGCTAGAAGACAATTTGTAATTTATTGGTGCACTGCTGAGTAATTGTGCGACTTCTGAGCAGCCTGAGGAGGCTGGGGGAAAGCACACATTAACATGCAAGTGTTACTGAAAAACAGGGCAATGTCAGTTCCCACAAAAATTTCTGATGTGGAAATAATAGAAAAATTGTTATTTTTCTTGATTATGTTAAACTAAGTATGGATTAAGTTGTATCAAAAATAAATAAATTTACAGCTTTTCTGTTTAGAAACCTGTGTTAATGGGTATGAATACACGTATTAAGAATGATTTGTTTATTGACAGCTGAAGTATTTTGACATAATGATAACACTCCATGGTGTTTCTTAATGGATTGTGTTAATTTTGGAGTCTATCTGGGTTTGCAGAAATTACTTACTGTGTTACTAGGTGCCAGCTGTGAGATAAGGCCCTGGCAGCTTCTTAAAAATACTCTTATTCATTTACACTGACTTCATGTATAGCTAATCATTGCACAGTTTTGCATTTGTTTCTGAAAGCTAAAAAGAAAACCAGCACTTCGCTTTACTATTGTAAATATTTAGTGAAGTATAAAATATTCTGTGACTTTGGTCTTGTTCCATGCCAGATAAAATAATATTTTTAAAATAATTATTCTTTCCTGTTACATTTGTTTGAGGAAAAAGTCAGAGTAGAGTGTCTTTTACTGTCTCTGTAGCTTCACAGGAATCTTCTCATGGAATCTTTTTTTATGTGTAAAATCACCTGGAAAAAACCTTCAATGCAAGTACTTCTGAAGAGCAAAAGGTGACTGATCCTGCAGTTTCACAATCACTTTATACAAACTGATTGTAGGCTGTCCCCCAAGGAAGCACTCCCCTTCCCTGACCATTGCTCTGGTCCTGTCTCCCCCTTGCATTGGCTGCCTTAGGGAAAGGGTAGGGCATGTGAGCAGGATCACCTTGCCAGGATGACTGTAACCACCCTGCTGTGTTTTCCAGAGTTCATTTTCTCTGCTCTGATCTGTGAGCTAGTCTGGCTTGTCCCACAGCTGTCTGATTGAAAACAGTGGGAGCTTGCAACCAGAGGCAAGGAGGAGATAGACCGTTCTTTCTAGGTCGCAGTGAATCAGGCTTCATTGCACACATCACAAATCAACAACATAAAAATAACCTCATAATAACAAAAATAACCTCAGCAATAGGACAGCATTGGAGATTGCACTGAAAAATCTATCAAAAATCCCAAATTGTTCTAACATCAAAAAGGATATGAATCTGACTCATGATCAAGAGACAAAAAAGCCTCCACACAGACAACTTACTGGGAAGCAAAAAGCTCTTTGTAGTTTATCACTTTTTTAATAGCAGTGGTACTTCACAGAGACAGGACTTGATTCCTGGCACTCACAATGTAAGCCCTCGCTCCGTACATTGCAAGACAGAGGCACAGAGACCAGCCTACATCATGGGGTTGCAGACCTGAGGGATCAGATACTATATTAAATAATCAAACATGGTAGTGGGAGAACTGCCCCAGACATTGACTAGACACATCAACATCAACTTACAAGAATAAAACTGTACTATCTCACAGTCTGCTGATGCTAGAAGCTAAGGCCCTGCTTTCCCATGGTTTACCCTGGCCATGTGCCACCACCTTTTCAATTTTTTTGCCTCTATTACTGTCTAACCCCTGGGTGAGCCAGGTCAGCTCACTAAGTAGTTTTCTACCAGCTCAGTCAGCAGACCCCAAAAACTGTGGGAACATATGAGCAGTTTGAAGAAACCAAAAAGTCTGGCAGAGTGGAGACTATCCTTCTGTGGGCAACCAGGCATCCAATTGTCTCAGCTGTAATGAGAATCCTCTCAGAAACTCTCCAAAGTGCTGATGATTTACATTCAGTTTATAGCACTAGTGACAGCTATAATCAGCTACAGCTGGTTATTTTTCACTTTAAAAAAATCACAGGATAATTCAGGTTGGAAGGATCTCAGGAGGTCTCTGATCCAGTCCCCTGCTCAAAGCCAGGTCAGCTTTGAAGTCAGACTGGTTTGCTCAGGTTTTTGCCCTTTCTTGCCTTCAAAAATCATTCTCTTTATCTGAGAAGCTGCACAATTTATATAAATTTTGTTATATTTTCCAGCGAAATGGCTTTCCTCTGTCACAAGAACATCTAACGTAACTTTAGCAGAGAACAAAATGACCACTGTCCTTCTCTTAGAGCTGCTCAGATGTAGGGAGAAAAGCACTCTGCAAATGTCCCTAAGCAAACAGCGCACTGACACACTTATACCCTTCCCTCTCAGGAGACATCAGTTCTTGGGTATCATTTCATAGGGTCTGCTGAGAGACTTATGAACCCTCATCCTGGGAATCTTTGTTTTCCTCTAATCAATCTGAATGAGGCAGGTGAGTGAAGCCTCCTGCTCACCCTGTCTAACCTGGAGTGATTTCATTCTGACCTTGGAGGTGGATGGGCTCAGCCAGTGAGTACCGGGGAACAGGGGAAGGGATAGGTGACTGTGAACTGCAGGGAGAACAACTCTTCATCCCAGCACAGCTGGATCTGGAAAAGGGCATCTGTCCATAACCTGGGATCCACATATGCGATTGTATCTTCTTTAAAATTATTTTTATTGTAAAAAGAGCCATAAAGAAAGTTATGTGGGTAACAAAGTCAGCTACCCAAAAGTTATAAGATGCCAGGTGACTGCACAACCTTGATGCAGAACCTTGCACAAAGTGCATTATGCACTATCAGCACGTATTGTTCCTCCATGGGATCTCTATCTGGTTCACTGCAGAATACAGATGAAGAAGGACTAATGAGGGGATTTTAAACTTACTACTTTCTAACATTCAAAAGCTTCACCTTAGACCTTATATTCTAATTAATATTCCTGTAATGCAGAGGGTTACATGCAGTATGCATAATGTGTGGACACACCTGTACATACTTTGGAAGAACTTCTTACCTGAAAGACAAGTAAAAATGTCTTGAAAAAGCTAGAAAAAAATTATTAATGACGAGATTTTATTTTATCTCCCTCTATAATTCATGTTAACTTTGGACTTACAAGGTCATGTTAAACAATTTATATAGGAAATAGCAAATCAATTTATCATAGCAAATGTAAAACAAATATGACCAAGCTTGGATGTGACTGCATGAACCATCACATGAGCAGAAAATCTTGGCAGCTGCCTCCAAATAACCATTATTTGTCTCAAAGGTGAACAGATGAGAATGACCTAAGGCCACTAAGAGCCAGACTCTCTGCATTTCAGAAGATGCAACACTGAGAAAGCTGAGATGAGATAGAAAGCCGAGAGTAGAGCTCACATACAGGGGCACCTTTTGGTACTAATCCTGCCTTTTTTCCAACTCTTTTAATTCCTTCAGCTTTTTTTTTTTTAATTTATTTTCCTTTGTATATTTTTCCTTCTTCCAGAGTCTGAAGTAAATTCCAGAAGGCAACATATGCATAACACAGCTGCATTAAAAATTTTAGGTTTTAAGATTCAGAGCTACTTTTAGGTAAAATTTCTTATCCTCCTGTGACTCTTTTGAAAGGACAAGAGCTGTGTAGAATGGACTTAAGGGTGGGAAATCTCTGCCACATACTGAGTTCAACAACCCTGTTGTCTAGCCTTCTGTCTCTTTACTGCTTTGTGTTGGCTTTGTGAATGAGATACAGGGGCATGATATATTGGCTTTTATTTGGTCCCCTAATTCCTGCTAAAGAGATGAGGAAATTATAACCACTTGGTAGCAACAGATATTGGATGAAGAAGTACAGCAGGAAGGTAAACAGGAGATTTCCCAAGATTAACACTACTGTTTTTTAAAAATACATAATTCATTTCTAAATGTCCATACAATTAAAGGGCCAAAATGTGCCTGCATTTAATCAGGAAAACACACACAAAAAAAGAAACACCGTAAAATATGAGAAACCTTCTGTCTTTAAAGACACTATTTTAATTCAGATCAAGTGTTTGTCAATTAAGAGCATTGACTGGGGACACAGTCATCCTAACTGACATATGCATTCATCCATGGACATAGCCTGGAGGGGTGGTGATCAATTATTTAACAAGACATTTTATGCTGCCTCCACCTTTCATAGCACATCATCTGCTAGATTGTGATCAGTGGCAAATATCTGAACAGGAGCAAATGAGAAAACAATTAATATTTCTTGGTTGAAGCTAAGTGAGATTTTAATTTCCTCAGTAAAAACTCTGCTCAGTCACTAGGTAATGGAAGATGCATGAGTCTGCTTCCTTCTGTTCTTCAAAAAGAGCTGAGATGGTGGTTTCTCATTTTCCAAATATCCCATATGCTTTAGCATTCAAACCTCTCAGAATTCTGCCTCTCCCATCACATTTATTGTCACCTCCTCCTCCCCCAAATCTTTGCTGTTGGTCCAGCAGCATATTGATAGAGAGCAGTGTGCTTTTCCAGTTTTGAAGCTGCCTAAGGCTGCAGTCAGAAATGCTGCTCTGGCTAAAACTGATGTAAGTAATAAGGTCACTGCCCCATACACTCTCTAGTTTCTTCCCCATCCTCCCCATATACCTCCAGCTCAGTTTTCTTGGGTCACCCCAAAGCAAACTACCCCACCAAAAAAACCTGTCTATTTTCTGTTGGATATGGGGAGCTCATTTGTCCTGAAGTTGCATAATTCTTTTATGTGATAGAAATAAGAGAACAGGGACACACGTGGGAGTGGGGACCTGAAGACAGAAAGGCTGCCACCTTTGGTGGCAGCCCACAGTTGTACCAGATTAGTGTGTGTGGCCAGCCTTCGCGAGCGAAGATCTGGGAAAGGTCTTTTTACCTTTCAAGCCTGTGCAATGGATTTTTTAGGTGAGACAAAAATTAAGTGTAGTGTGAACCACTCTTGGAGAGGAATGTGTTGACCACAATTTCTCTACTTAGGGAAAATACAATATTATAAAGTAACATAAGCTACTTCCCACTCTTTTTGAGTTCTTTAGT
>JAWWLV010000045.1:28707936-28739142 GCA_035041135.1 Platyrinchus mystaceus
ACAATTTCTCTACTTAGGGAAAATACAATATTATAAAGTAACATAAGCTACTTCCCACTCTTTTTGAGTTCTTTAGTTTTCCTTTAATCACTCAGCTGGAGACACAGTTTAAGCAGTTCAGAAATGAGGTACATTGAAAACTCCTTCAAATTAAATGGTTTGTTTTCTTTTTTTGTTTTGTGTTTGGTTTTGTTTTATTTTTCTCTTAAACAATCACAAACACATTTTTGATGAAACTCTGGAGGACTCTTTCTGTACTCATTCTTTCACTAAGTTATTTATACTTCACATCCTTGCCTTTTAGCACTAGGTAGGCTCTACAATATATTTTTCGTGTAGCAAATAGCTTTTTTCCCCCGTCTTAACAGGAAAAACATACCAGTGATCATTATAAAACAATCAAGATTATTAATCCTACTCTTCTCCTGAGGGAGCTGTCTTCTATTGTTCCAGGGCATTCATCTCTCAGAAGTGCATATTCAGCACTTCCCCCCAACCCATATTTCTTGTTGTCATGGGTAATATCAGGTATGGAGTAGAACACATGGGTGAAATTGCAGTATCTTTTAATCTCTCTCACTGTCTCCTAGGAGGTTAGGGATAAAAGCAACATTACTTGGGAGGCAGCATTTCAGTTGATCTTTTGGGGGGCAATTACTGTATCTGCGTTGTTAGATGCATTTGCTTAGCATCTGGAAAAGGCCTGAGAGATTTAAAACTGAGTTCAACATTTGGAAAAGAGAATGTATTCCACTGTGAAATTAAAAGGAATTGTTACTTTGTAAAAAGTAAACTGTGCAGTTCTCACTTTTAAGTTAATAATAAGGTCTAGACCTAAATAAATAAACCTATTTGGTAACTAAACTGTGTTCTGGGTGTAATTAAACACATAACTAAAGAAGTCACAAAATTTCTGATATCACTTAAGTCAAATATAAATGACCATTGAAAACTGGAAAAGAAGGGGCAGCTAGGCTGGTTCTATATCCATCCATTGTCAAAACACTTTCTGATCATAAAAAAACAGCTCTGGGTTTGTGTGAAATGTGTGAATACGTCTGCCATTGTATCTATGCCTGTTCAGTTGGAAAGGTCTTGAGAGAGGGAGGATGGGACATGGTCTTGATAAAACTTCTGAGGTGGGATGGGTCAGAGAAGGAGTACCTCAGCTGCAGAAAGGTCAGCGTGAGAGATAACTGAGAAGACTTGACAACCTTGCTGGAAAACCTTGTTGCTTGGCAGCATGCCCAGAAAAGAAGAGGAAAAAGAGGCAACACACTTGCAAAGGGGATTGTCCCTCTCATTTTGTGCCTGTTAGCCTGGAACCTTCTCAAGAGTACCTACCCCTTTGCTTACTGTCCCCCCTAAAACTGCACTCACAATACTCTGATCAGTGGAGATGGGTGACCACCTCCAGAGGAGAGGAAGTGGCTCCTACAGAAGGGGGGTTTGGGGCTGGACTACCAGTTCCATGCTATACTTGGGAACTACATCCCTACTCCCAAACTAACCACAGCCAAATTCATTCTGGTACAAACAAGACATCCTCTGGCTCTGGTCTATACATTAGTATTCTTAGACTCTTTACAGGCCCTCTTCAAAGCCTTGATTAGGTGCTCCACTACTCCAAGTCCTTTTGATGCCTGTCCTTAAACCATGCACAGGTGTCCTAGTTAGAATAGTTGGGACCAGTTCATCACCGTGTGGGTGTAACCCAAACTGTGTATTCTACACCCTCTGTGCCACTTCCCAGAAACTGTTAACAACAGACCATCAGCAGCAGCTGCCTAGAGCACACCTGACCCCTCAGGCTATAAGCTGGCTGTTAAGAGGCCTGTGAGATAGGAGGATGTTCCTGTCCTCACACCCACAAATTACCCATTGTGGAACTCCCTGCCCTGGTGAAGGTACTGGGCACTCCTGCCCAAACCTGAGCATATATAATCTTGGGGTCCTGGGACTTCTGGTACCACTCGTGGGATCCAGAGGAGATGCAGTAAAATGAACACAGTGGAATAAATAAAGGACAAGCAAAAGAAGAATTTATTAAAACTGAAACAAAGCAGAACCACTGGAACTTTCAGAGCTATAAAAATGAGAAAATGAGAAAAAGTATGGAAACATTCTCATCAAAATTTCTAAAATAGGCACAAGTTGGCACACTCAGAGAGAGAAAAATGTAATAGGGAGGCTTCAAGCTTGTCTGTCTCTTTCTCTAATCTAGCCAGCAGTGAGCCCACATTCCCATGCAATGTGACTATAATTATAAGCTGTGATCTATCAAAGCAGGACCTGAAAATTTTCATCTTATTGCTCTGCAAACATTCATGAAAGGCTGCAAAACTGTTAAGTGTTGAAGTTTCTCATCTAACCACATTGTTCTTTAGGACCATGATTCTGTACATAATGAGAGTGCCAGAGTTTCCAGTGAGTAGGGCTTGATAGTATCACACAAATAGATAAGAAATGTAATGAACATGTCCAACCACTCAACCAAGTTTACTGTCTCTTGGTGTTTAATGGACATTGCTTGCAGTTGCCTCCACTTTAAATGATGATACCACACAAGGCTCTTTCCAATTAATGAAAAGTCTTGAAATGTAACATACTTAAAGAGCCCTTTATTTTCAGTTTTGTCACTTATTTGTGCTCAAGAGTCTGTTTCTCATTCTTTCTTTCTCCCATATGTTGATAAACTCCATGCTGACAAACTGAAGGGGTTGAACACAAACAAGTCCTGAAAGCATGGATTTCAGCTTTGACATTTACTACATTGGCAATGGATGGCTCCCCCAACCACTTCACCAGAGCACCAGCATCCTGCTGTAAAGGTGTACAAACCCAGGTAAAGATAGGATTGCCCTCAATCTAAACCACTGAAGTATTTTATAAATGTGGTATTTGACCTTGTTAGTGATCACAGGTTATTGATACTTAGTTAGGCATCACAGCTAGAGGCATAATGGAACTTGTTGGGGATTGTGGGAAATACAGCCTATGGCCCCAGGCTTCCACATAGCCTTGAAAGACAGAGAACAGTTATTAGCTTTGAAGGTTTTATATTTTGCCTCCAAGGAGAAGAGAGTCTTGTTTTGCTAGACAGGAGCTTTGAAGATTTGAAAAGAAACCAAACAACCCCCCCAAAAACACAACCCTCAAAGCAAACAGACCCCTTCCCAAACCAAAGCAACACACCCCACCCAGGCTCTCTTTCTGAAATGTCAATGTGCTCATGAACCAAACATTAGCAGACCTACCATTCTCTGGAAAAGAGATACAGAATCTACTGAAAGCTTAGATCAGACAGGAAAAACATGGTCAGATGTGTGAAACCAGATTTAGGGGTTTCAGTCTCACTTTTATCCAGAAAACCTTTAATAAAATATTTTGCCTGAGTTAGCAATCATCTTGACACTCTCTCCATAGGAAAAAGACACAAAGACATAAGCCTTGAGCACAGATCTGTTCAGCTGCTGCAATAAGCAGAGGGCAGCAGCACATGCCAGCATGGAAAAACCATGGGGAGAAGCACGGGCTGAGCAGAAGGTGCTCGCAGAGGTCATTGGAGGTAACTGATTAGCTCAGAAGCAACGAGGAAAGGAAGAGCTATTCTTATGTCCATTCAATATTCAGTAGTATCAGATGAAAAGCCAAGACAGCTGGTGTCCTATGCGATGCTCATTATTCACAAGTTTTCACAAGCATATTTTCCTTTCCACCATCCAAGGTCTAAAGAGAGTATAAAACTGTATGTTTGTGACAGATCTCTGCAGAACCCCTCTCAGTTCTCATCTCATCGCTTTGTCTGTGAAATGCTGAGAGCAGTGTTCCCACAAAATTTGCACTCGGGTCACAGTAGTGACATTTTACTATGTCACAACAGCACAAATCTTAACGAAGTCACGATGAATGACATCTACCACCTCTCTCGTACGTGTAAAATCTATACCCTTGTACAGAAAGACATCACAATGATTAGAGTCTATACAGTTTTTTTTATATCTCATCTCTTTGCTTGATAATTTTGTTACAAGACTTTTCTTTTTTAACCATGGGTCCAAAAATTCCTCAGCTCCTACACTTTAAAACCAGAATCTGAGTGTACACTTGTAAAAGCAAGCTGTGAAAGACAACTCCTAAAATTGCCTAGGGTCTTTACATACTCTGGAAGGCCCAACCTTTTTAACAACCTCTAACCAACTGAATCATTCCCTGCCCCTTTCTGTCCCAGCTGTAGCTTGCACTCTGATAGATTGTTGACTTCCTTAGTGGGGGCTGATCCCACCAAGGATGAAACACCTCTGCCTTTCCAGCTGCTACACTGAAGATTCCTCCCTGTGAAGGGTGGATCAACTTGCTGCCCAGTTTTACCCTTCCTTTGAACATATTCCTTGTTTTATGATATTTGTAAGGCACACATCACTCGTTCTCATTTGATTGGCTGATCTTTTTTTTTATTTCACTTTGAAGTAGTTTGCAATAGTGCCTTTATCACAGCTTTTTTAAGCAATTGCCTTTTTTGATTTTGCCTACTTCCCATGAGCTCTAAGTTCTCACCTCTCACTGCTTCAGTTCTGTTGTGACTCTGCTTGAAAATTAATGGGATTGATACTTCTACAAAGTGAAACTTGAGCCACTTTCTCTGAATAGGTTGGGAAATCAGTAAGAGTGAATGACCAGTTGTGTGGCATTTCTTCTTAGCAAGGTGGCTTCTTTACTTCATATGACTTTCCTGTTACTTAACAAACTATTCATGCCATGTGAATGATAGGAGTCTACTAAGGCTCCTTCTACTCTCTCAGTTCCCTCTTGTGATTGACATTTGAGTTGAAATGCAGTTTCCCTAAATCAGTATTCAGCTGTACTGGTGCTGGTATGAAACACAAACATTTGGAAACAGCCTGACTATCTATATAGATCTATAGAAATATAAATCAAAATATGAAACAACCATCTGCTGGTTGGCTTGTTCTTATTAAAAGTGACAATCAGCTTATTTTTGTTTCTAAGCGAATAGCAGTACAATAAATGAACTGCATAACCTTAAGACTGTATCTTTGAAATCGTGTACAAATATTACAGAGATTCCCCATCACACTGTTTTCTCTTTTAGAAAGGACGACATGATTCTAAAGTGAGTATTTTCTGCCAGACATCAGCAGATTTCCACAGTGAACTCTGAAACCCTTAAAAAGGAGAGGAAAAAAAGAAAGAAAAAATATAATGGAACAGCTAATAAGCCTTTTAAGATAGCAACATAAAAATGCTGCCTATCACAATACAAAATACATCTTTTTAAACCAGTTATCAATGAATAATGCTCTTATCACTCAGACTGGAGGCATGTATGAAACTCATTCTTGAATATTCTCCGAAAGGATATGCCTAGACATTTGAAATACAGTTTGTTGGCCTCTCTCATCAGCTGAAGCATAAGAGTGATACATCTGTCAACAAACATGGCAGCAAACATTAGCCCGTGTACTTCATTGCTGGTTTTGCTATAATTCATTTAATGATGATCATATATATTTAAATAATCTCAGTGAATTAAATTTAACTAATTCATATTATGTGAGGGAACTGTAACAAATACAAGAAGAAACAGAAATGGCAAAGTTTCCATTCAGCAAATTTCTTGTGCCTTATTCATATAAAAGTAATTTTAGAACAGAACATTAGACAAACTTATTAGTTGTTCACTTCAGCTTGCTAGGGTTGTTTTAAAACATTTTACTTTTTTTTTTTAATTAAAAATAGATGGGCTAAGAAAGAAGATAACTGAACTGAAGATAACTCACATTATTAGCAGTTTATTGAAGAAAAAGAAACCTGAATGAGTAAAGTCTCCCTCAGTTGGAAACCTAGACCTTTATTAAAATATTACATTTAGTCAATGATAATAGAAGTGGAAAAGTAATTGGACAAAATAACTAAATGAATGGCATAGCTGGAAAGTAATTTTTTTTAAGACATCTTGCAGGTAAAGTACAGTTACAATGAAATATCATGAAGCTGGTCTGTAGACTGGTATCAACACATAAGAAACCACAGAACAGAAATCTCTCCATCTGAGAGTCAAGAATCTAGGGAGGAAATCATCACAAGAAGAACAAATAGCATGTTATTAATAAGGAAGAAACCCTCAGCATAAATCATATCAATGGAGAAATGAATATAGAGAGGACAACTTTGTCATCCAGACAGTTGGAAAAACTGGAGAAAGTTCTAAACAATGACAATCCCATGGGGGAAGGAGGGACAGGAGAGACGGGAAGTGAGTTTGAGACACTAGCTTTCAGAAGCATTATTAGCTTTTACAAGTTGATTATTGGCTAAAGTGCTCTTGAACAATAACTGCTGACACAAAAGATGGACGGGGAAGTCATTTGTGGCTTTACTTTTCAAAAAAAAACTGAGCTGCATCCACATTTTCCATATTGCTGTGAAGTCTGGCACCTGAGAAAATCAGATAACTGAGTTCAATGTGAAAAACAAGCCTTCACTGCAACATGCAAAATCACTCATTTCCTGTAAGAGCCTTCTTTAAAAGGAGGGGGATTAATGCTACAGGTGACTGTGCGTGTTGATTTTTAGTCAACTGTTTTGCTCCCTTTTGTCCCTTATTCTGATGTTGAACTGTGCATTACCAATATTCTCAGTTTCACCTGCTATTTGCCTTGTTTTTTTTCTCACTTCTAAAGCTCTCCTTCCTCTCCTACCAAGGATACATCCTGTTAATTTCCACAAAGCTACTGTGTTGTCTGCATTCAAGCTTCTCATGTCAGAATCTATTTAAATATAACACCTACATAAAAATAGCTTACAATAAATAGTTCTTCTATCAGACAGGTGTCATTGTGCCCCAGGAGAAGCCAGTTAAAACATGAAGATAACTTAACATGAAAATGTAGCAACTCTCATTTGAATTAATATAATCCAAGTTATACTTCTATGCAACTGAAATAAAGTCTTTGCAGTTAGATCTATTACACCTATGTAATCCAGACAGCCACATAAATTTTATCCACATAAACTCCAATCTAAAGTACAGTTAAGAGGAGAATCTGTAGAAAGAAACCTGAAAATGTTTAGTGTAACTCATGTACACTTATTCTGGATGGACATTTAGCTTACTCATTCTTTGCCCTGCCTGCCTCCTTCCCTCCTACTCTGGCTCCCAGCCACTGCAAGCAGTGAAATCACATCCAGAGAATGCTGTTACAATAATTACTCCTTGCCTCTTCTTTAAAGCAGCAGAGTATTCTGTGTACACTGCTCCTACCACATTAAGATCGAGGGAGCTAAGTAACTTCCTATCAACCAGTTTGCCATTTCAAAGGTGTGCAATACAGCAAAAAATCCACCATCCTGGAACAAATAACATAAGAGTGAAAAAAAGGTGAAAGTTTTGCAAGGGCTACTTTGTCCTGAACTCAAGTACTTTATTATGGGCTTGACCTAAATTGTGCAGCAAATGAAGAGAGGATTCTGGACATTCTCCAGCAGTTTCAGCTAAATTAAATATGAACATGAATAAGGCCCTGGGGCCCTGCATTCTCCAGGATGCCACAAGCATGGGACTCACAGAGAATCCACCCTTGCTGCAGCACTGTGTTACAGATTTTAATTAATTGAGTTTCTTCTGTTAAGCTTTTCCTATGAAAGCCTCCCACAGTAAAAACACTCCTTAAAAACATTACGCTGCAGCAAATAAAAATAAATCTAGCTGATGAATTTTCAAAAACTTTCTTTGAAAGAACATAATATCAAGCACTGCAATCACTCATTCCAAATACAAGGTTCATGAACTCAAAACCATCACATCCAAGTACTGCATGTTCTCGTCTTTCCTAACTGCCATAAGCTGCTCAGCCATTTAATTTTATATGCACCCTCATGGCTCCAGGCTTCATGGGCAGATGGCTGTTTGCCACCTAATCAAATTCATACATCAAAGACATCCCAACTGAGATTCTTTGTAGAACTGTATCCTACTTTAGTTCGTCTCATTTTCTTGAGCATTTGAACATCAGTACAAACTTGTACTATCAAAAGGTTCATAATTTTCAGATATAAGACACTCATACTTCAATTAAGCAAACACAGTACAAGCAGTTCTATCCCACTCTAAAAATACAGTTCAATGCCTTAGAACTTCACAGCATAGCCACAGAGTCCTTAATATCCCTTTTGGTTCTATTTTGGATCTCTCCTTCTTCCGTAGCCACATCTCTTCTTTGAGCAGAACACATCTACATGCTCTGCCTCCACATACACAGCTAAAATAATGCATCTTTACTCCTGCAACTAAGTGACATTTTTTGCTGTACTGCACTGAGCTTGTTGCAGTATCTAAATTTGGATGCATTCTAATTCTCTTTAACTGCACATTGATAAAACTGAATTTTCATGGATTGGCTCATCTTGATGTAGGCTTGTGGCTGTTGCATTTGATGAACTTAAAACCTCAGAGTTGCTTTTGATTCTCTGGAGCATCCTATTCGTCAGACAGGAAACTTCTCAGATTAGTAACTGTGGTATTTCTTCAAGCCACTGTGACCTACATTGCCTCACTGCGTTGGTTAAATGTTTCACACCCTTTTATCACATTCTACTGCCACAAGTTCTGTAACCCTCTGCTTGCTGTATTACTCATCACATCCATTAAACACATGCATAAACACACACTTCGTGTGTCTGAATGCACAGCAGGGTCGGGGTTAGCCTGACAGTGATGGAGGTTTGTTTCTCAAACCTGTACAATTCTTCAACTTAAAAAATATTGCTTTTTTTTTACATGGACAGTCTCAGCTTATTCCTTTACTAGGGCAAACTTTTACTGTTTTACAGATACCAGAATAGATACGAAAAACAAGGTCATGTATGTTAAAAGTGACTAAACTCTCCATTTTATACCTTTTTCTCTAAAGAAGGAACAGTGTAGTAATTTTTAATAATGCTTTCAACAGCTACAGAAAAAAACCCTCACCCTGTTAAGATAAACAAAGCTGCTGAGTAAAGGACATCTAAAAATGGGTTTGTAATTTATACTAAAAAGAAGCAGATCCAATACCAGTTATTTTAAGATAGCACATTTGGAAGAATATTATTTGAAATATTTTTATAGAAGAGCAATGGTGGAATAGTGACAGAATATATAATCATATTGACACTGCAGATGTGAAATAGAATAGCAACGCTTATAGTAGCACTTCATAAATGCCATTTTAAAATATCACATTTTACATCTAGCTTTTCTAAGCAATTTAATAATTTTTGCCTCAGAAGAGTACAGCTAGACAGTCTACACAGCTCACCTTCCCATGCTACAGTAAGTCATCTCTGCAGATTAAAGGGCTATCCCAGAGAACAGTGACCCAGAAGCCAAAGTGTTTACAATTTGTTCCAGACATCACCTATTTAGCTACACACAGGTCTTTCTATTTACAGTCCTTTCTATTGCTCTGTTGAGAATAGTAACCCGAATATGCCAAGAACATAGTGGGAGCCTGCTACACATGGACTAAAATTACTCCTGTGTCTCATAGCTGCAATGGTTTTAACAAGTGCTGCAAAGGCACAGTATGACTAATACCATTTATATTCAGTTAAGCTAATCATCCTTATCTCACTTCCATAGCCCCTTCTTCCACAAGGACAGATAAAAGGCATCTCCTAGTGGCTTTTGAGACACTGCTAGCCATTTCAAAAGACAAGAAGTCCTATGACCCAGAACACATTTTGACAATCTTCAAGCTGTTTGGAAACCATCAAAGACAAAATCTACTAAGTGGATGTTTGCAGAAAGATCCAAGTTTTTGACATTATTAAAAAAAACCTCTGCTACTAATGAGAGCCATATTATCTCTAAAACTAGCAGTCAGCTTGCTAGCCTAACTCCTCAAAGTACTAAAAATAACCCCAAACCAACACACCTCCTACACACGACCTCATCAGAAGACAATTGTGTGGTTTTTCTAACAGCAACAGGAAGGTGTTCTACAAGGTGATTTTTATTCTTCTCTCTTTTGATAACAAGGCTACACAGTCTCACCTTGTCTGGCCCAGAGCCATACGCCCACCAATGCTGTTTTCTGTTTCTGGAGTTGGTGCTTTATGATACCAAACTGGCAAAAGCACCACTCTGTTGCTGAGGCTTTGCAAAATAATTGCACCCTATTGGCCTGATCTAAATCAGGAGCCTAGTTAACACTTGCCCTTGCCCCTCAGCACTGATGGGACTCAGATGGCAACCTGAAGCCATGCCCCTTACAGTAGGTGATGGTGGACATGAATAGGAACAAACCTCTCCAGTTTCAAAGATCAGAAAGAGACTTCATTGACAAGTTCTGGCCTTTTTTTTCAGGATGAGGCAGATGCATCAGGGCTGCTGCCAAAAACAATTTTGGATTTAAGCAAGCAGAACAGGTACTCACACTATCTAACTTAATGGGTATCCAATGTTAGTGCTCTAAATTTCTCACCTAGAAATGGTATGTTATCTTGCCAACAAAGAATAGAAATTTAAAATTATTCAGAAGGTCAAGTGCAAAAATCTGACTCGTCTCAAGTCCCTCTAGATCATGATTTAGGCATTAGGTGTACTCTTCTTTACCCTGACTTTAAGGCAAAAACTATAAGCACTAAAGAATAAAAGTTCAGAGTTAAGGAAACTGTTACAGCAAGATGATTTAAGGTAAGGAATTCTAGATGCCAATTATGCACAGAAGCGGGCTCATTTTTATTTTTCTCTTCCAATGTCACCTAACTCAAGTGATTTTATGCTTGGAACAAAAGAGCATGGAGGAACAATGCTGGGTCAGTTGTAATAGTCTGGACTGAGCTACTGCTTCAGGCTGACAAGAGCAAATCCTACTGGGAAAACAGTGAGGCGGCAGCAGCAGCAGACTAGAAAGATATATCAACTTGCTTCAGCTACTGCAATTCTTGAAAAAGTACTTTATTAGGTCAGAACAGGGGTCAGTTTTGGGTTTTTTGCTTTCTGACAAGACACCAGTAGCAAATATGAAACAGTAAAGTGTATAAGAACAATACATTCCTAGACTGTTAATATCTCTGTGTATTTTAACTGTTAGAGGTAGCCAGCAACTGAGGATATTTCTGAGTGGAGACATTATTAAAACTAACATTTGAAAATCTGTTTCACATACAAGTCTAATCCTTTTGACTGCATGACCCTGAAGTCTCCTAGCAGTAAGTTCCACTACTGCATTACATAGTGTACTGAAATACAAGTTTGAAACTTGCTGCCTAATCATTTCACTGAAATCTTAACTCTTACAAGCTGTCAAATATTCCCAAACCAAAGTAATGGGCAATGTTAAACTGGTCCTCTGTCACATTTTAGTTTTCTATCTTTTTTTAAAAACAGCATTGAATATGGTATTTGAAAAGAAGACAAACCCCAATTTTAAGTAGTGGTCTAATATTTTTGGTTTGCTTTTTTTTTTTTTTTTTGTCACTGGGCCCTAACCTAGCATTTGCAGAGAAGCATGCTGGCAGCAAGACTTTCTTCCTTAGCAGAGTTTAGAACTCCTCAGCCTTCATTATTACATACATGATGTAGAGTGATTTGCATTTATTATCACTAAGTTATACCTGCCACTTTAGCACTCTGCTATTCAGTATCAAGAGATCTTCCCAAAATTCAGCAAAGGAAGCTTCAGATTTAATATATAGCACTTCCAGCAAAAAGTCAAAGTCAGTCTTAGAAACATTCCTTTGATTACTGAGTCCAAGACCTTCCTATGTCTAGAACTCAATATGGCTCCTTATTCTGATGGCTTGAGTAGCTTGCAGAGAAAAATCTTTTGTTACCTTATTCTTGTTTCTGAATTCTTGTGTTTATGGAACAGCACAAGCACAAGAATTACCTTCTGAATGAGATTACTTTACATCAGCTTAGAGGGGGTGTGTGTGTGTTTCTTTACTTTGCACCTTATGTATTTGAATGTAAATTAATATTAAGAATAGATAACGGAATATTTGGAAGAAAATCAAGTCCTGATGGTTAAACAGGAAGAAACGAAAACAGAAAAAGAGGGCAGCTCACCTCTTCTTCCAAGTGTGAAAGTGTGAATGTATTTAATGTTGTGCTTTCTAAAAGTGAAAAGTTTAGACTACACAATATAAAATGGTTACCACCATCACCATGTGTCTGCGGTTTTGGAAATGATCACTGGTACAGGAGAACATGACTAGAACCCTAGAGATGTAAGGATGGAGACCCTATTTAAAAGGTCTTGACAGCTTTACGTGCAAAATAGGTGCTGACACACTTTAGAGACCGTGATGGCTCCAAGTATACACGAAAGCTAATTTTTAAGCATGTAGGAAACTTTGCGCCTTTTGGGTTTTGCCAACAGGTTATGATGGCTGTGAACATAGAACCGTGACCCAGGTTAGATAAAAGTATATTTAAAACCCCATGGATAACCATAATTACCATGTTAGGCACCCAAACTGCAGTCAGGAGAAACAATGCTGATGTGACAGTAATTTGTCATCTATTGCATGAGGAGTTAAAAGACTAGTACAATGCTTAAAGCTGAAATTCAACCCTGTGAAAAGGAACCAGTGCAAGATTCATATTCCACTAAAGTACTGCTAAAGCCTCCTGCTTCCAAACAGGCAATAAACAGACCAATACATGAGAATCAGTGGTGCTTACAATCATCCTAAGAGGAATCCTCTTGGGAAAAAAGTTGTAGGAAATTCTCTTAGGAAAGATTTCACTTCCAGGGTTTGGGTCTAGATACTAACTGTAAGAAGAATTCTCACAGACACTTCTGGATTTAAGTGTAGGAACACACCAATTTCTTAAGAAGCTGTCTTGAAAGGTGAAGTTTTGAGACAAAGGTATAAAAAGACAGGAGGGTGAGAGGACAGAATAAAAATACAACAGGATTTTCAGTGTCTTCAACACCAAAACAAACCTATATTACAGATCACTTTGTAACACTTTACAAAAGGTACACTACATATATTATATATACATATAGAATAGTATTATTTCAATCGCTAAGTTCTTCCTCATCACTGAAATAAGCACTTTTCTTAATCCGTGGACGTTTTGAATCATCTGAAATTGAAGATTCCCCTGCAGTCTGTGTCCATCGTTGCTCTTCTTCCTCAATTTTGGCTTGCTACAATGAAAGAAGGAAAAGTATTAGCTAGGACTAAGAAAAACTAAGATGCATTACAAATAATAATGCAAATTATTCATATGCATTGAATCATTAAATAAGTTAGAGAATTACAAGGGTTTATCTACATTTCCAGGTAAACTGTTTGATCAGTGCACTAGGAAACATTTCTGAAAGTACTTCTTACACGTGGTCTTCTACACCAATGCAGGCCACATGGAGTATCCCATATTTTCAAAAAGAGGAATTCTGCCCATGGCAAAATATAATATAATATCAAAATATCAAAACTATAGAGCAGCTGAGATCTGAAGCAAAGAATGCCTCATGTATTAAACTGACATTATTGAATCAGCTTTGTTCCACTAACAAGTCTTCTAACAGTTGTCTTTTGCAGTCATTCACTCACATAAAGAATGCCTTTGGGGATTATTATTGAAGGTTATTCAGCTAAAGGTCTAAATAGAAGCTTCCTATTTTTACCAGATAAAGTTTTTGGATGGTGAGAGATATGGGAATGTTTCTTGGCTTTATAAGTTTTATTTTCAGTTGTGAAGTTTTTGGGGAAAGGGGGGATAATTGTGCATATTTGAATTAATTTTTTGGACTATATCATGTAAAAATTCTGCACTCATTACAGTCAGATTCAGAACAAAGTTGTGCTAATAACTCTTGAGGGTTTTTTTGGGGACAGGCACACAGGGGACAGCTGTAGACCAGGGAGCCAAGGTCTCAGGCTTGCTTAGCATAGTGAAGCAAAAGTGTGTAAACAAGTAATAAAGGCAGTAATACAGATGTCAGACAATCTATATAATAAAATATGCATTCAATATGTTTTGAGAGATGAGTCTACTAGAGACTGCAATGGACTGTACTAAGCAAATGAAGTGCCCCAGAAAGAGATGTTGTTCAAGGATAGTCCAGTGAGGGCAGAGGATGTGTCCTGTCATTCATACATAACTGTTTTCCCATCTGCTCAGTTAACAAAGTAAAGAGGGATTTGTGAACAAAAATCTAGTAGGGCACTGCAGCAGAGTTGACAGAAAACTAAGCAGCAAAGGAGCTTGAAGGAAATAAAAAGCTGCAACATATAATACAAAATAAATACACATAAACCAGCAATAATGGAAGTGCAAAAACCCAAACAAAATCCCATTGAACATGCCTGCAATGGGAAGATGCAACTACAGTTACCAACTACTGCTGCCAAACAAGAGCCCCCTGAGTGCTATAGAGCAGATAGACCTCTGCATGTATCTCAGAGCTTTTGAAAAGCAACTGAAGAGGGAAATACAGTTGCACTTAAAAGACAGTAATAAATATGCAATGCTTTGATTTTGTACCTGAAAAGCTATGGCTTGGCTGAGGCTATCCAGAGCAGGGTCTTCTCCTTCCTCTTCACTTTCTCCTTCCTCCTCACTTCATTGTGCAGAGAGAAAAAGAATAAAAGTTCTTTAAGTGTTTAGTAAGAAAAAGCTTCCTAAAAGAAGAAGTAACATGTAACTAAATATACGTACATTTCTTCTGGCTCAGCTATTTTCTTTCTCTTCTTCTTTTCTTTTTTCTTCGGTGGCTCCCGCTCTCCTAGCATATTCTTAGGACAAGCATAACTTAAGTGTCCTGCTTCCTTGGAGAAAATGAAATATTGTTTGACAGAAACCATTACAAACCACTATATGTTAAAACATATCATGAGGGAAGTTAATGTAAGACAGTTCATAGAGAAAAAATGGAAGCAATTAGTAAGATAAATGGAATGCTGAATTAGCACACAGAAGACAAACTCCTCTCTATAAGCTTGCCATGGAAATTAAGAGATTGTTGGTGATATGCATGTTTGACTGCAAACTAAGAACAAGCCATGAACACAAAAGATTTCTTTGGCTGCTGCAATAGCTGAATATACTACACACTCCTTATATGCAAGATATAAACCTCAGAATTAACAAGTTAAGACACAGGAGTGAGACAACATTTTTGCTGTTATGAATATAAATCAAATTTGTATTGGACATTAAATAAATACTATACGAATCTCAATGTCCTACATTATTACATTCAGGAAAAGTCAGAAACTGCCTAAAACTTAAAACTCACTTCTATATAAAACAGTTGTTTCCAATGCTTATTTTACTGCCAACTATATTGTGAACTTCTAAAGATATAGCAAAAGCAGGCATCTTGAAGCAAAGATTAGGAGATTTTCTTCCTCAAGCAGCATAATACCGACACTCAGATTTATCTGCTCATCAGCATGTTAAGCATCCCTATTATGCACATATTTTTCCCCCACGCCCAGAATCTCTAATAAAAGACAGAAGGGGTAATATCATTCCTGAAAATGATACAACGTGCTACGCAAGTTGATAATATCAACATAAAAATTAATTTAACAGCACAGGCAGGATGAGCAATGGCCAAACTGAAGACACCAGCTAAGATTCTGTGCTCATTTTGGCTGGGACAGTTGATGTTCTTCACAGTTGCTGGTATGGGGCTGGCTATAGTTTTGGATTTGTCCTGGAAACACTGTTGATTACATGAGGATGTTTTAGCTATTGCTGAGCAGAGTTTACACAGAGTCAAGGCCTTTTCTGCTGCTCACCCCACTCACCACCTAGTGGGCTGGTGGTGCACAGAGCCAAGACAGCTGACCCAAAATGACCCAAGGCATATTCCAGACCAGATGGTGTCATGCTCAGCCATAAAACTAGTGGCAAGTTTGGCAGGGGGGCTGTTGCTTGGGGATTGCCTAGGAATTGATTGGTTGGTGACGACCAATTGTTTTCATTTGCATCACTTGCCTTTCTTGGGTTTTATTTCTCTTTGTTATTTTTATTACCATTTACTATTATTACTACTATTTTATATTATTTCAATTATTAAGCTGTTCTTATCTCAATCCAAAACTTTTCTCCATTTCTCTACATTTTTGGTTTTACTCACCCCACATTCGTAACACTTAGACTTATCAAAGTAGTTACGCCTGCGAATGAATTCTGCTGCTCTTCCATTATCAATGGCAATACTTGCTTTTATTACTCTTCCAAACAACTGCAGAAAATTGGAAAGAAAAGGTAAATGTTTTGGGATTGCAAACCCAGCCCTCCTGCCATAACAACTTTCCACAATTTACCTGTTTGTTATTAAGTGCCCGAGAACAGTTTTGTGCAGATTCTTTATCCAAAAACAAAATAAAGGCAACTCCTTTGCTCTTCCTGGTGTCTTTGTCTTTCATAATAGTAACTCTGGAAATATATAACTGCATTATTGATACACTAAAATGACTTCAGAGACATTTTTTCCTTAAAGATCACAGTGGGACCTTAGCTTTGTAATATAGCAAAAAAGGTTAAAGTACATCTAACAATAAAAATGCTCAATAAACAGAAATTCAAAGGAACAGCTAACCTGGCCGTGCGCTTACAGGTAGAATGGAGACGATTTTAAAGAAGGATGTGGGGTATTTCTGGGGACAGTGTCACTCTTAATTCCCTTGGATGACTTGAAAAACAGAGAACATACTAACTGGAGGGAACCACACATACTGGAAGTTAAAGGAAAATTTAGGAGTAATCTTATCACTGCTATTATTGCTGAAAACCAGTGTATTGAACTCCATCCAAACTGAGAAATCTATGTTTGTGTAGGATTAAGCAGCTAAACAGGTTCACAGTAGGAAACGCTAAGTATGTGCAGTATTGTTCTACAAATATCTCCAACTGAAATCCAAGGATATGGATACATGTGTTATTTCACATGACATACAAAGTTAAATCTTCAGTCTAACACTGAAATCAACTGCTTCAATAGCACATTAAGAAATTCAAGAAGGATCTTGATGTAGTAAAAAAAAAAAAAAGAAAGAAAAAATTACAAGACAGGGCAAGGGGGTGGGAACCCACAGACTTCAATTCTTACTGATTTCAAATGCAGCCTTACATCTAATTTTAGGTAAAATACAAAGCAGTCACAATAACAAGTCCCTCTAGAATCACAAGTAGAGAACTGCACATTGCAATTGTGGGAATTGTGATATCTGATTAACATAAGTAGAAGCTCTCACTTTTACAGTTATCCATTGTGCCCCACATGTGTTCAAGGGAAGGAGAACAATACTTACTAGAAGAATACTATTTCAACTATTTCAGAGAAAAGACTGATGGTATATAACAATGTTCTACTTGCTCTTAGGAAACAGTTAGTAAAACCTGTCCCCAGCACAAATATTCTTGTATTATGTACGTAACTGCAAGAACTTCCAGTTGTTAAATTAAATTTATACTTGATTAAAATGAACAGAACTTCAATACAGTTCCACATTCATGCTTAAATTATAAAAAACTCAAGACTTTCAAGTGAAAGAAAGACATTAAATACTTAAAATGAGAGGTAAAAAAATAGAAGGCCATATCAGGTCACTTACTTGACAACTTTCCCATACTTTGAAAATATCTGAAATATAAAACAAAATAGAAAGGTTTAGCAACAGACAATTGCATTTCATTAGTAATAAATTTATCATGACAAACTGATATATATCAGTATTGATTTTACACTCAAAATTGTTGTCAGCAAATTAAATCTAAACAATGCAGCTCTTAAAACTTACCCTGTACAGATCGTTGTTTGTCAAAGCAAAGGGTAAATTGGACACATACACTGTGCTTTTGCTTGGTGCCAACCCACCACTCATTTTTCTGATAACAGGAGAAAGAGAGAAGAGTTAAACTGTATTCAACAGAGAAATCAATTAAAAAAACAGCTCCAAGACTTTCAGTTGTATTTCAAACCTAGCCCAGACAGCCATGACGAAGTTGCAGAAAAACATAGCTCTCAGTTCCCTTTATCTCCCTTACAAAATTTTACATGGAAATTAGTGTTTGCCTTTATGTGCTACAGAAGATATACATTCCTTCCTCTTCTCCTGGATCCAAACATATTTTTGTTGTATGTGAGCCATATGTATGTGAAATTATTGACCTTTGTTCAAGTACCTGCATGATCTGGTTCTTTATACAATTATCAGTTCAGCTGCTTTCAACATAAAACACAATCGGTTAAGGGGAAAAAAGCTTCCCTAAAGCAGAGCCCTAATTATTGCAGGGAGGGAGAGAGACACATTTTAAAGTCAATGTAGTAAGATGCTAGAGCAGCATGCATTTCCTCTTGTAGCTATCGCTCAGGTTTCTGGGCTCCTCTAGAACTGCAAGTGTATTCCAGAGCTGACCACAAGACAGCATTCTCCCCTAGAAGCACTTCCCTTCCTCCTCCTAATTAAGCAGCTCTATGCCCACAGGAAATGGGGAAATTTCAAAGCCATTTTAATTTCCAATCTTTTCTATGGTGTTGAAACTATGTCTGGAAACAAGGACTCAATTAAAAAATACTGTTATAACCACATACATATCTTCTAATACTAGGTGAAGAATAATTGAACTAACTAGAGAAAGAACAGCCTATGTTTTTCTTCCCATTTGGATATTTCTCAAAATTTTAAGTGATGTAAAGTCTGTGTAAAACATTCTCTTTAAGCCATTCTGTAGCCATGGTTCAGATCAAGAGCTAAGTGAGTAAAATTTAAGATCAAAACATAGTCCTTTTGAAAGAGCACACCAAACAGTACAGCAGATCCACTACCTACACAGTCCAATTGCTACCTCCTTGTCCAGTTTCCTACAGCCTTATTACTGCTTCTTGCCACTTCTAGCCTATTTCTAACTGAGGATCAAGCCATTTCTTCAGCAAGACCAACTAATTTTTAAAATGCAGACAAAAGCTGATCAAGGGATAAAACCCCTGAAGTATTAAAAGCAACATCTGCCATAGCACACAGTTTTTTATGGGACTTCTTGGGCAGCTAGTCTGAACAGATTGCTTGGCCAAGTGCCAACAAAGTAACTAATATCATACTCTAATCCAGCTGATGTTCTCAGTCATTTCATGATTCAGCCATCTAAATACCTGATATTCCCAATAGGCACTGATTATCTAAGTGTTTTCCTTCTTTTTCCTGACATGCTTATTGTATCACAATTCATTTGAGTAGCAGTTTCCAAGTGATTGAATTTTGAGGTTCTCCATGTTCAGGGACAAGTTTTTTGGCAGGAGGAAAAATGGAAACATAAAGGTTAAGCAAATGAAAACAGAACAAATTTTCAATAAAGGCCACACACTGCATCTGGTGTTATGCAGGCTGGATTCATTATCCCAAATTCCTTTCTGCTTGTCCTTAGTATCCTTGACAAACCTAACCAAACTGACTTGGCAACATTCCACGTGAATAGATGGCCTGAAGTAGAGTTATCCAGATGTACAGTGGATAGAAGGACTTGGTAGGATGGACCTTAATTCTGCACTATAGTAAACTGCCAGTGCTAATATATTGCAACAGTGGAGGAGAAAACAGAAGAGGTGAACCTCAAGTGTCTGAAGATAGCAGTTTCTCTCTGCCTAAACAACAAGAGAAGCTGGAGCACCCTCTAACAGGAGATCAAGCAGCCGTCCTTGTACTGGGCAGGCGCTGGGGAGAACAGCGTGGCTGGAGAGCAGTCAGCTTGCATATTCCACAGCACCACAGTGCAAATCTCCAAAGAGGAGGTGATACATCATGCAGAGATTACTACAGGCCTAATAGCTCAGTTGTCAGGAAATTATTAATGAAAGCAGCCTACAGAACCACCATTTTCAGCTGCACACTATTTTTTCTAGAAGCAAGCTGGAAGAGTTGCACCCTGGAGTGCTGGCTGCCAGACAGCTGAGGTTTAACTTTGTTTCTAGTCACCTGAACAAATTTAAGTGTAACAGTTTTGCTGCTCCAACTGCCCAAATATTTTTATCAATTTGTAATGTTCAGGACTGTTGTGCAAGGATTTCTTATTTTTAACGTCTGGCTCCCTGCACAGGCACAACCTTAGAAGACAGAGTACTGTAACTGTAGGGCTATCGCCATCTACTACCTGATGGTTTTTAGTGGGAGGAGTAAAAAAATGCCAGTTCCAGCTTTAAGGCAAATCTCTAGATGAGACATGTCATCTGGGGACTCATCATTACAAGGCTGAGAGGCCTTCTATTTCAGGAATTTTCTGACTTCATAGAACTGTCCAATAAAAATTTAACATTTTCATCACCTTCTTTCTCCTTGATCACCAGTCTCTGCTCAGCTGACAAGAAAAAAAAGTAAGTATCTCTTCCCTCAAGAAAAAAAACACCAAACAAACCAACCAAAAAACAACATCTGAGCTTTCTAATTGCTGCAGGAGTCTCACCTTAGAGTCATGTACAGCCTGACTGCTATATCCTGCTAGAGCTCTCCAACAAATCAAAACATTTTTGTTTTATCCTGGATTATTTTATGGGGCTTCCCTGATCTTCAAGGTATTACCTGGTTACTTAATTTTAAAGCATCAGCTGAAAGCCAGTACGTTATCCCCATGGGACTGAGCAAAATTCCCATTAATGTAATAGCCTCTCTGTAATATTAATGCCTTCTTCATAATTTTTACATATTGACTTTGAGGATAGAGTTGTCGCTCATTACAATGACTTCTTGAATTCAATCTTTTTTGTCTTTTCTAACAACTTGAACTAAAAGAAGCCATTCTTTGACAAGAGCCATTTGTCAGCAATGATTAAGTCTCCTGAAAAATAGATCAGGTACATGAATATGTTTTGCTTGAATCCAATATGCTTAATGCAGCATCTGTCACGAGCGCTGGGGACATCACAAGAAAAGACAATGATTAATTTCAGTAACTGGCTTTTTTACTCTGTCCCAGAACAGATAAGGACACCAGCAAAATTGTTCAGATGCCTCTGAAGCATCAAGTGGAGTCTAAATTTACTCATACTTTCATGACTTAACATCAGTGTGTAATAAACTGGTTGACTTTGTTCGTTAAAATCGTATGAAGCGTGGCTAAGGTTAAAAACTCAGATGGCTGGTTTGTAGATCAGATAAAGAAGATAATGGCTACAGGTATCCTTTACATTAGTTTGAAGTGTTAAGTATTCATTAAGTTTGTTTGAAGTACTTGTAGGGTGTTGAAACTGCAGAGCTGCGTTTGCTTTTGAACTGCATTTGTTATAAACCCTATTGTGAAAATTGCAATTATACATGGTGTATATCTATTTGATTTGCAGAATGCTAAAATATCATACTGCTTTAACATACTATGCTTTTAAGGAAAATTAAAACAGCATCAGAGGCTGTAAGGGGGGGCGCAGCTAAGCTAGATAAGGAAGATGGGGCCTTAAGGCACAGTAAGAGCTAAGATAACAGGGTAGAGGACGTGATCTCCAACAATGGGCCAGGATCTGTACAAGAAGATAAGGGCGACACCCCATCCCCGAGGGAAGCAACAGCCGCCGCCACCTCCACCGCTGCCACCGGCGAGAGCAGCAGGGACGCCGCTGACCAACTTTGGTTGGGCTGCGGGGGTCCCCGCTTGGCGCTGCCGGACTTCCCTTGCTGTTTGCTCAAGATCAGTTTGCCCCCGGCCCCCAGAGCAGAGCCACACCTCTCCCGTGCGACCATCGCCCCCGCTCCTGAACCCGGCCCTCATCCAGGCGACTGCCTGGGGCCGATAGCAGCCGCCTGGAGGCAAGCGAATACTACCTATCAACAAGTCACATAGGTGCAGGCACAACGCAGAAGGTGATAAGAGTCACAGGGACAAGAAACAAAGACTGAATAAAAGGGGTGCAAATCTGTTCTGGGGCGCGGGCCGCTGGCGAAACGCCAGCTTCCCACGGACAGCCCGTGCCGTTTGCTCTTTTATCGCTTGCTAATTAATAAATTGATTTACAATTATTATAACTAATTTTTCCCTTTTATTGCGCTTATCAGTAACAAGTGTTTCAACTTAAGCACAAATTTGTGTGTTTAAGTGCAGAGCAGCAAGGTCAGATTTATAATTCAATCAATTAAAGTAGCATAAATGATTTGTGAACAAGTTTCTCAAGGCTTGCTCACTCAGGTCAACTAATTTGATCCTTAAAACACAGTATTTTATTCCTGATTTAATAGCATCAACAGAGTTCAGACCCAAATCAACAAACCATTAGTTTCAGAGGAGCTTGGCTCAGGCTTATAGTCAAATGTCTGTGGTAAAGGAGGAAACCAAACTCATGTTCTCCTCGGTTCCTGACAATGGTACAATTCTGTCCTACAGAGGGGGAATGGAATAGGCTGTCAGAGCATAATCTGTTTTATCTCATAGTCACTTAAATAGTACAGAGCAAATATTAAACAGGATCAGAGTTTGGTAAATAAAGTTAATGCTATCAGCAAAGAAAGAATACAGTCTGCCCAAACCAAAGAGAAACATAAAAAGGATCCGTTTGAATTGAACCACTCTTGCGCACTAATCTAACTACAAGAACTTAGGGACATCAAGCAAGCGGGCACCAGACCACCAGCAGGGACTACCTTAAGCGCTTTCTTAACAGAGTATTTTTTAAGCGATTTCCAGCATAGCCAAGATGGGAGAAGAGCTGCTTGGTTAAGCCGCATCTGGTCTCGCCCAGAACCTCACCCCGGAGGGACAGATCTGGGTAGCTCAGTTGGTGACGGCCCGTCCTCCTCACACCCCAGCCGAGAGACTTGACTCCATTTCAGAGGTCGGTACGTGCAGACCCCGTTAGAGCAACAGAGCCACAGACCGCTCAGGAACCTCCACACGCTGTACTAAACCTTTTGGCCGTAACATCATCCTGAGGTTCCCTTACCACAGCACAGTCCCGACCAGTTGCTTATTTCGTCCCCTCCTACGCCGCAAAAGCCCGAAGCGAGGGCGCTGTAAACAAGCGCTGCCACACGCGCGGTGCCCCCGCCTCGGTGGGCTCAGCCCGCGCGGGAGCCCATCCGGCGACGCGGCACCGGAGGATGCGCGGGTGCCAACGGGACCGGCCGGGACTCACGGCTCGCTCCCTGCTCGCTGCTTCCCGCTCCCCCCTCCCCGATCCCGGCGCGCTTCCGCCGACGCGCAGCGCCCGGCGCGGCTGCGGCCAACGGGCGGCGGCCGCGGGAGGGCGGAGGTTCCGCTGACGCGGCGGCAGCGCCGGAAGCGGCGGCGGAGGAGCGGCGCCGTCCGTGAGGTGCGGGGCTGTCCCGGGACGTGCGGCGCCTGCGGGTAAGTGCGAAGCCGTCCCGGGGGTTCGGGGCCGTCCGGGCCGTGCGGCGCTGCGGGAGCCGGACGCGGGTGAGCGGCGGGGCGCGGAGCGGGGCCGGCTGTCCGGCCGGCTGTCCCGCCCCGCGGGGGGAGCGGGGCGCTGCGCTGCCGCAGCCGATGGCGCGGCCCCGGCGGTGCTCGCTGTGTCCTTGCGGGGCGCCCCGCGCCGCCGGCCCCTTTTCACGGGTAGCCTGTAAACTCTTTGTCTGGGGTATCTGGGATTTCAGGGGAACCAAGACGGTCAGAAATACACAAAAAGACGTGGAAACTCACGCAACCGGTGAGGACAGTTTGATGCAGTGATTTGCCCCGTGTGCAATACGCAGGTTTGGTTGGTACTTTCAAGAGTAATTGTCGAGAGCGTTGCCGTTTTGACCTGTTATGACAACAGTATGGAGAGCTGACTTATTTTATTGTCCAAGTGTGCCGCAGGACAAAGCCGCGGAGGAGGCGGAGGTCCACGCACTTGTTTGCATTGACGGTGCGGGCGCAGCAGCCCCATCGCAGCCTGGTAGAATGTTCTTTTCGTGGCATTGGCTCTGGAGAAGGACAGGTTGGTAACTGCAGGCGGTCAGGCAAAGAGAAGTGCTAATACATCAGTCACTGTATTAATATAACCCCCAACGACTTGTGTCCATTTCTCTTGCTCCCAGTGCCGTATTGGAATGATGTGGTAAGAGAACGGAATTGATGGGATTGTAAATCCTCATTGGAATGCTGCTGCTGTTAATAATTTTATTCAGTTTAAGCATGTCTGGCTATTTTTCCTTTTGAGATGCGAGTTAATTTGACTTTTGTGGTCAGTGATTTTTTAAAATAATTTTTTCTTTTCTTTTTTTTCTTATTTTAAGTCACCGTGATTTTGAACAGGTTGGGAAAAATGGAAGAAAGCTGCTTCCCTCAGGTGATCTGGTATCTAGGTGAATATGCCTAGGCTTGTTGCAGCCATGCATCAGTTTGCTTTTGAAAATCTTACAGCCTAATATTTGCCATTAAGGAGAGATGGACTGTCTTTGAATCTCTGTTTTTTCTTAATGCCCCCCTCACATTATTTTATTTCCTGAGGTGTTGGATTTTTCTCTCTACTCTTACACTTCTGCTTTTTCATCTTATGAGTACGACTGTGTCTATTCAGTGTTTTCTGCCTGTTCAAGATATGATGGAAGGTTGAGAAAGTTTTTGAGAGCTTTCCAAAGCAGAGGAGAGACAGAACTGGCCCACATTTGTCAATCTGCTGTTTGTCAGAGTAATATTATGAACCCTGTGGCATGGGAGACACTGTAGCTGCCTGTCTCCACATTTCCAACACAGTATTGGTTTTATGCTTTGTTCACATAAGGCAAGATGTAGCCATCTGGATTAGAGAATGTATGTTTTGGAAACAAAAATGTAGATTCTGCAGAAGGATGATAGCACACACTAGAAAATTGTGAATCCTGGAGAAGTAGGTATTTCTAGCCTTGATGAGGATTGATGTCTCAAGTAAGTGTAAACAGACAAGAATTGTGCACAAAATATTTCAGAATACTGGAGTGCTTTTACAAATGCATCAAGGATTTCTAGCACATATTATTTAGAAAGCAAAAAAGAATAAAAAATGATTGATACAGAAAATCCAGTTGTGCAAAAAAATCTGAAGTGACCTATGTAATCTGCTTGATGAAGTAGCCCTTGTTGTATCACGAGTTATACATATATACATACAGACAAAGTGCTGTGATAATTGCAGTAGAGCAGCTTGTGTTGCATTAATACAATGGCTGTTTTCACAGAATGTATTTATTTGAGAAAATAAAGACCTTGCTTTAGGTAAAACACTCACCTCTGATCAAAATTAGGAAGAGATTGTTTAAAATAATATAGCAAGTGGTTATGTGTCATTGTGTTAAAGACATAACTACTTTTACTGTACATGCTAACAGAAAATAGTCATTCGGTATGAGTGGCAATGTTGATAGCTGTGAAATAGAAACAGATTTTTTTTATTTGTTTTACAACATGTTTGTACTTATTGAGAGAACAGATGAATCTCAATACAGCATAATAAACTTGACATTTGATCTCTTGAATCTTTGTTAATGGAATATTCTCATATTGACCTTAAGAATTTAGATTCTTCATGGTTGTTATTAAAGCTGTGTTAAGCAATGGATTTTTTTTTCTTTTTCTATAGAAACAGGTGAAATGTGCTCAAGATGCTGGGAAATGCATTTTCCTCCCTTTAAGCATCCTTTTTTCTTCTGCTATTTTCAAATACATCCTAAATTTATCTCATTAGTCCCAGCTAAAATTTATCTGTTTAGTCTTCTTTATAAAATTAGTCTTCTCCTACTTGTTCACCTTACCAGCATTTTGTGCAATGTACTTGATGGTTGATTCTGTCTGAGTAACTTTTTTTTCATGTCCATCTATTGACTTTTGTGATAGTGTATCCCTGCCTTCTTTCTGGCTTGTGTTTTGCTTTGACAAAATACTGGTGATAATGCTTGCTGGTTTCAGTGAGGTCCAACAGTGATAAAAAAGGGAGTGTTTTTATCAGCCTGGCTGTCTGATAATATAATGGAGCTTGTACATGAGTGGTGGTGCCTGCTGCCAGTGATGTGTGTTGGGATGTTGGGGGTGTTGTGGCTGACAGCAGCACAGTGTGTAAGTTTGCACTCATCTTCAGTGGCACTTATCTGAAATATGTTGCTTTTTGAATGTTGTGTTCAATTAACAGTTTCATAACTGCTGCAGACACCAGGGCAGGGACACTACTGTATTTGTCAAAATGGAAAAAAAAAAGGCCACTTGAAAACCTTATTTTAATCCAGCTTCTGGTATTTGCTGTTGGTCTAAAAAACTGAGGCTTGCTGTCAAGTACCTAAATCTCTGCACATGGGAGGGGTGGGTCAGCTGTGGACAAGCAGCTGTGGGAGTGGACGCTGTGGGTGGCTCAGATGCTCCCCAGCTGCAGGCAGGTCTGGCAGAAGGAATGACCCACCCTGGGGCAAGGGCTGGTCATGAGGGGCCAGCAGTGAAGTGAAGTGAATTGAGGAAGTCTTTGTGATGCTTCATGTCTTGCTTAATCTAATTCTCTCCCTTCTAGTACGTAAAAACACAGGGTATTCAGGTACTGTTCTAGGAGCAAAGAAAAGAGGACTGTGGGGGCATTGTGAGAGCAGATGGAGCACCCACTCTATTATGTGGGAAGGAGGGCATGGAGTTGGCCAAAGAACTGTTCATGTACATGTAACCCCTGGTGTGAATTTTTAAGGCTTTAGCAAAAGTCCCTGAGTAGAGAATAAAGAAAAGTTGAGACAGTTACTGTGAAAGTACCAGGAAGGTGCTTCTGATGATACACCTGACCATCCAATACAGCAAGATGAAAAGCAGTTTCAGAATTAGTAACTCTTCTGTCCCTTAGAGGGCAGGGACAGCAGGTCCTCTAGCTTACTAAACCCAGGATCAACTGGTTGGCTTAGTCAGCTTTTGATTTATAACTTGTGACTACATCAGACTAGTCCTATGTCTTGGTTATCATCAAACAAACTTAAGGTCAAGTCTGTTATAAAATGGAACAATATTTTAAGAAGGTACTCTGGTTCATTTGAACCAATGGTAGGGTAAAAATCTCTGAATATAAATGCTTCTTACAGTTGAGGAAAGAGCTGCTTTGTCAGGATTTACTGTGTATTATCAAAGGAAAAGCCTTTGTTAAATTGTAACCTCTCATCATGTGCAAATGAGTTTTATTTTTCTGTACTTAATGATATTGAAAGACAGTTAAAAAATATACATTAAGTGAATATGTTAAATATTTTTCTAAGTGCTTTTAAGAAAGCAGTTACAGTAGTTCCAAAAGCTTCTGCTAATGAATGGAAGAAAAACTGGGATTTGATATAGTGAGTAAAAGATGACAAAAGGGAAAGAAAATTCTGGAATTTATTAGGAAGGTGTTTTATCTGTAATAATTTGTCACAGGAAGTTTTTTGATACTGTGAATTTAGCTAAGTAATTTATATTTTTTTCTTAATTGAATGTAGTAAGGAACTATACTAATTCAGACAGATCACGGGGTAAAACATTTAGGTTTTACCTGTCTCGTTTAATTAAAAAAAAAATGTACTTATGATGAATATATATGCATTTTTTTGCTAACTTCAGTTTCTTTTTTGTAGGAAAGTGAATGGATGTTCAGGAGCAGAGTTGCTAAAACTGACAGAAAAGTGAGTATGTGAGTGCTTGTTATTTTTTGCAATGGTTTATATCTGACTTAGTGCTACCTCTGTTTACAGTTATTAATCCCTTTGTCACGTTGATTCTTAACAACTGTATTAATATTTCTATATAGCCTCATAAGTCTATTTTCAATAAAGTATTTTTACTTTGTGCAAGTAGGTAATGTTATGTATTTCTTCTTCTGAATATGACCTGCTGTTACTTTTCCATATTGACTGTTTTTAATAGCGGAGCTACCATTGTGAAGGGAAGCTTAGAAAAATATAATTCTAGCAGTTGTTTGAACTCCTCAAGTCTGTGTTGCCCAACATTGCATGACTAGAATCTCTTAGGGTGATGGCTTATTCTATCTGTCTTTAATTACTGATTTTGACTGTGAAAGCTGCCCTTCTTTGGAAAGAGGAATTTTTGTGTTCTGCTGGCTTCCAGTTTAAAACAGAAAGTATCTGCATATGAAGAATGTGTTTTATTCATGTAATCAAAGTGAATGATGTGCTGTGTTTTAACTGCTTGATAGTAGAGTTAATGAAATAAAAGTTATATTAAAAATTAGAAATTATTTAATAAATAGTTGAAATATTTTTTAAAGTTCAATATTTTTAGCAGAACAATATCAAAATTGCTGTATGTGTGTGCATTTATATGTACAGCTAGTATTTGCAATACACATATATTTCAATACAGCTGTTTATAGTATCTGTAAGTCCTGTAATTTTGCTGATTATGCTACACTAATTTCCAATTGTTCAGTTGTTCTTGCACATACTGTGAGTTATTTTTGCTTGAAGTACATTAATTACTTTCTATAGTAATTTCTAGTTTAATTAGAAATACTTATTTTAAAGGGCTAACAATAGAAAGTGTATGTACAGGGCTTGTGTATAATTCATGATATTGAGAGATGTCCGTGAACCTTTATTTCTATGCTCACTATCCTTTTGTCTATTCATAACAAATTGGTTTTCACTAATTGTTTTTTTATTGTCTTTAGTGGCGTATCGAAGAGATGAAATGTGGTCTGAAGGGCGATATGACTATGAAAGAGTTCCAAGAGATCGTCTCCCTCCAAGGATTCATGGTGATGTAAGTGTATAGTAAGTTTCTATAGCATTATAGTGTTATACTTTATACAATGGCTTGTACCCTAAGGGCTGGATTTATGTACCTGTATAAGTTCCTAATATACCCCAAGTTCTTTTGTCATTCTTTGAATCTAGCAAATGCATCTGCACAGAAATCATAAGGTGCCTACAAAATTAAGTCTTGGGTACTTTTTTCTTAATTTCAAATCTATTGGAACTGTTTCAGAATATTTGTATTTTGATAATTTTATTATTTTTGGTGTAATTCTTTGTGTTATTAAACATGGGCTTTTTAATAACTTCTAAAGAACAAAGGGCCATACTGTGTTGTATTTTTTCACAGTCTTTTCTTTCTATGTTAATAGTATGGACAATACTCTCAGGCACATAGTGTGACTCTTGGGGATGATCCTGTGCAGGGTTAAGAGTTGGACTTGATGATCCTTGTGGATCCCTTCCAACTCGGCATGTACTGTAATCTGTGATTATTTGAAGTAATTTGAGGTGGTAAAGTAACTACTTTGAAAACTGTTCTTGTCACCAATACAGTTTTTTATTATGATGCTTAAAGTATAGGAGGAACTGTTTATAACAAATGTTGAAAATACATCTTTGCTAAAGAAATTGTGCTTTGAAGCCTTGTAAGGGAAACGCTTTTCAAGAAGTGTCAATGCAAGTCTACTTTGTAGTCATGGAGTCTTCCATGGTATGTTATGTATGTATGTTGTGCTTGTAAAAGCAAACACAAAAGCTATGCTTACTCTGCTGTAGAATAACTTCAGAATGCTTTTAGAAAATTTCTGTGCCAAAGGGTTGAGTAATTTTTTTTCTCCTTTGTCTGAATTCTCTAACAAAGAAATTAAACAAGTTATAGCTTTGCCTTTTGAGGCATTACACCTTAAATAGAACTTTAAGAATACTGTTGGATATTTATATTTACATGCTGTGCAATGTGCTTTAAGCAGAATAAAATTTCATATACCAGTGTCTGTTATCTGACATTCCTTTTAATTATCTTAAATGGTGAAATAATAGCATAGCTGATTTAGCATACCTTCTGGGTTCCCTTTGTTACACTTTCAGCTCATGATTTTGGAAGCATACCAATGTCAGTAACTTGGTAACCAGTTACATAGGCTTCTCTATTGAGTAGTGTATTAGTCTTTGGCTGCTCTGTGACATTTTTAACTCTCTTTACAGGGAACAACAAAATTTCAGTGTTTTCAGCAACATGGAAATCGGATTCATTTGGACAGGGTATTTAGCTACCTCCTCCGAAATACTTATCAACAGTAGGACAGGAGGAAAGGCAGAATGTATTTTCATAGATTTTTCTTTTTTGATAGTTTGACTTGACTGACATGTTGCTGATTTAATTTTACCATTGCATCAATGACATTTCTAAATCCTTGTAGTCTTTCAGGCTGTTCTGAGAACAAATCATGACATATCCATTATGAAAATTTACAGTTTAAAGTATGTGATGCATTCAGTTTGGTGCAAGAACTAGGTAGTTCAAAGCTAGCTTTATATGACGTGTTTGGAACTGGGGATGAAGCAGAATACACTCATCACAATTAATACTATCCTAAACAACACCCCAGTAGCTGGGCAAACCAAGGTGTGGTGTCTCTCTGCCATACTGAAAGATGAAGTTCCTTCTCACAGAGCTCTGCAGACTCAAGACCGTTGGAAGGCAGTTTCTGTCCTTGTAAGCCTGTGCCATTGTATCTGTGTCCATGTATAGAAGTCTGTCTTAATTTTGACTAGGCAAGTGAAATGGAATTAATTTATTCAATCTATCAATGTGCTTAGCTCTTGCTGATAGGTTAGTATGTTGGAACTGAGATGTGCCAATGATACAGAATGAAGTATTTTTTGTTTGAGAGAGCAAAAGATGTGTCGTAATCTAAAGTGGGTGCTAATTATATATCAAGTAGAGATTGTAGCAGAAACACATGTTTTCAGATCCTGGTAAAAAACATAAAGTTGCACATACTTGGCACAATAACTCATATCCATAAGTAGATACACCTTGAGCTTTCATATAACTGTCCTTCTGTGTGTCAATATAGTTATGTGATGGGCTCTTCTGGGTGAGGTTAAAGCATGGAGCAGTTTTGTTTTAGCTGCAGAGCACATCTTTTTAAGACACCAGACTAAAAGAAAGAATTAGACGTGTAGTGTGTTCAATGAGGTGAGGGTAGATCAAGCATTGTGTGTGAAGTTTCCACTTTGCATCAGTATGGCTGTGGGCTGGCTTTGGACTGCCCTCTAGTCCATTTGTTGGGTGGTCTCTAAAATCAGGACTAATGTTTTACATGACAATATTTAGCAGTTTGTGAGTATTTTTGTGTATTTTTCTACAAAAACTATTGGTTCGTTAGATTGTGACTTCTGCTTACTAATAAAAAAATAGTTTGAATATCTTTTTTCCCCTGCAAATTGCACATGCTAACTCAGCTCTCTGCATTTGTAGCTTTCGGTTTAAGGCCAAAGAAAAAATATTTTGCTAAAGGAAGAAGACTTAAAATACAAAATCTTTAATTCGTTTTCATTTGC